>VZSV01000255.1:539441-588758 GCA_013398735.1 Nothocercus julius | reverse complement strand
TCTTTCTCTCTTCCCTTCTCTTTCTCTCTTTCTCTCTCTTTCCGTTTCTTTCTTTCCTTCTCTCTTTCCCTTTTCAGAATACCAGTTAAGGTTACTATGGTATTTCATCTACTTTCCTCATAATTTTTAATCCTTTTGCCAGTAACAGAGGGTAGTTTTATAGAAAAGGTTTAACTTAGAAGAACATCACTAAATAGAAATCCCAGCTGCCCTATATCACCCAAAGGTCACCTATGGGATGTGAGAGATGTCAGGGCAATCCTACCCTGACCAGTGTGACTCCACACCGGGGAGAGGCATTTGGATTTCCACAAGTTATGGAGAGGTGCATCATCAAACATTATCTGTAGAGCCAGAAGAGGAACAGTTCATCTCAGCTGTCACTGCAGATCAGCTGGAGGGCGGACTAGTCTGTCGTGTGCTGGTGCTTATGTTGCATTTTTCTCCTGCCGGTTCTGAAATTCTTCCCTTCAATTGACTGCCATAAAAATGTGTGGACCCTCTTACCAGCACTTGGCTTTGCCCACTGTGTTTGGACCCTACGGGACTGTCTGTTAGTGAGGACGGGACTACTACAGGGTCCCCACACCATGGAGCTGCCCTGCTCATCTGCTCCTGCTCTCTCCCTCCCTAGTGCAGGAGTGTTTTGAGCTCATAGGTCTTCATTTCCTTGAGTAAAGGGGAAGTGTGGGTTTCCCCCTCTCTCAATAAAACTGGGGGAAAAAGATTTCTCCCTGATTAATACTTTGGGCTGAATCATTGCCTTGCTAGAGCAGTCCTTCCCAGCAGCACCAGTGATAGGAAAAGAGAAAAAAAACAGGTCCATAAATGACTCGAGAAAGGGGAGTGCCTAGGGAGGAGACAGCATGAGGGCTCTGGCTGCAGACCCACGGCCAAGCATGGCAGAAGGCATGAAAGTGGCTTGCTCACATAGCCAGCCATGTCCAGCCCTCCTAGACGTGCTTGCTGGTGGCACTCCTCAGCCTTTCACACTGCGGTGAGGCAGGTCCAGCACACTCACCTCAATACAGAGGAGGGGTGCCGCAGGAAAGATGGAAGAGTCGTGATGACGTACGAAAATGTAATGTACCCCTCCACAAAGCAGGGCTCATTTTGATCAGGTTGCCCAGGGCCTTACCAGACACCTCACCGTATCTAGTAGCCATTTACCATTTCCAGGAAAGCATCAGCCTCTCACCTTAGTCCCCATCAGGCTTTATGGTTGTTCCAGGTGCTTCTTGACACACCCAGCAACCCCAGTTTCACAGGAGATGCCCACTGGCTTTGAGCCTCATCTTCACCCCAGCTGTGGCTCACTTTGTACTGATGCCAACCCAGAGCCCGGGCAGTTCCTGGTCACTGCTTGCTCTCCAGCCCTGCTCCAGGAAAAGGCCTGGCTTCTGAGCCAAGCTGAACGGTTGGAAGCATGAAATACTTCTCACACTCTGCTGCTTACTGCTCCCTCCTGTGAGCCCGTCCATGGGTGAGTGCAACCTTGTGCCCATCTGCCTGTACTCTGGTCTCACCTTGCTTCAGGGCTGGGCAGCAGCATTGTCAAACCATGGTTTGTAGGACAAGGACTGTCCTTACCTGCCGGTTCATCCTTGTCCTTGATGCCACCTTTTTTTTTTTCCCCTCCGCCACCACCCTGTCTTGCTCCAGAGTCAACCATGGAGCAAGACACTCTGGTCTCTTCTGAATTGGTAGAGACAGGGCACCTCCTCTGTTGGAGATCAGTCAGGAAGGAAGCAGGCAGGCTGGAACCAACACCAGGCTCCATTGTAACAACCCCTCTTGCCATCCGTTCACATGGCACTTCTGCTTCCCATGGTGACCGCCAATAAACGGGAGAAGACTCCAATGAAAAGGTAGACAGGCTTTTAATGGCATGATCGAGAATCCCCCTTTAATAACAAATCTAATGACAGCTGTGTCTGATATGAACAAAAAAAAAATGGCATCATCATATATATATATATATATATTTAAGACATGATTTGAAATTATGTCAAATGCCAGGTGGATCTGTACACAGACAGGGCCTCTGTGATGCATGCCAGACTTTATGGCCAAGAAATTTGCCATGCATTTGAACCTGATTTTGGTTCCTTGGTCAGAGTTGTACATTCGGTTTGCAGTGTGTAAACATTCTAGAGCTGCTTCCCTAAAGAATGAAAAGGAAATGTGGAGAGAGACGTAGCCTTGAGACCCAGTTGCATTGCCAGACAGTACCAAAGGAGCAAGAGTCTCCGGGCCTAAAATCCTCGTCAGGCCAAGTTGGAGATGGTGTGCCGGGTGCGATGTCTCGAGTGTAGAGCCACATGCTGTTTTGTTAACAGAAGATATGCAAAGCTATCTCCATTTCCAGCTCGAATTCCCATTCGGAGCCGCAGCAGCCCAGGTCCCGTAACAGCAGTGTCACCGACGCCTGGTTTCCTACCTGATCTTACACTTGCACTCCTCTCCTGACGCCCATGTCCTGCAGAGCTCTTCCACCCCCCTACCTGAGCCGCTGTCTGAGCAGCCACCAGCCTGAGCACCAGGGAAGCATCAGCCCCCGCTTCCTCCAGCGACGACATTCAGGTCTCTGTGCTCACAGTGGTGACAAGGCCAGGCAGCCTAGAGGCACTGCAACTGCTGTCTGATGGCACCAAAGTGGCACCCTCGCCAACGTCGAGATCTTGCCGGTGGAGCCACCTCTGGTTTTGAAGCTAAGGACGGGAGGTTTCTCACCTTGCTTCCTCCTGAGAGCCCACCTGTGGATCTGCTGTGGTAGCTCTTTTCCTCCTTCTAGCAGAGGGTACCAGCGCCCACCTTAAACCTGTTTTCCACATATTTGCACCTTTGGAAATAAGTAGGACCTTTTAACCCTGTACACCAGTCTGCACAATGCTGGGCCTGCTCCGTATGTTGCAGCCAAGACTGCCTCACATTTGGCAGAAATTCAGGGGGGACCATCCTGCAGGGAATTAATACTGACTTTCTAGCGAGAATTTGCTACAGGAGGGGAATTAAGAACAAGGGGTCAGGAGAGTTGGAGTATAGAAATTGTTTTTGGTGGCTACACCGCTGTGGGCCAGTCTGGAGTGTTTCATGGGGTCCAGGCTGTGTCCAGGGTTATGGCAGCACCACTGCCTGCAACTGGCCTAATCCTTGGCCCAACAAAGATGCAACCACCAAAGCTCATGGAGATGCTGCCAAACTATCTTCTCATCGTCTGGCTTTGCCTTCACTAACAGTGTAATCCCAGCCCCACAGAGCTCAGCAACAGATTGAAAAAAGAGAGGAAGATCCCCACTGAGGGGGCTGCAGAGAACCCGGGGGCCAGCAAGCAGCCAGTTCACATCCCCCGTCCCCATACAGTCAGTACAACACACACCACAGTCAAAGCTGGTTGCAAACCCTGCTTTGTAACCCCAGCCTGTGACAGTTTGAACGGGGACACCTTCCAGTGAAGCTAGAAGGAGCTCACTGGAAACCAAACTTGCCACATCCACAAAGGAACTTTTACTGTGTTCAATGGGACATCATGAACTTGACCACAGACGAGTGAGGTGTGCAGTAAGACCTTTGGTGGGCATTGATGTTTGTGCACACAAAACAGGGATGGGATCATGCCAGGGGGTCAGGAAACTATACAGGGAAGAAAGAAATGTGCTAAGGAACCGACGAGCTGCTACTGGAGCTGGTCAGGCCATAGATACTTAGTCACTGTCTTATAGCGGCTCTATGCTGAGAAAACACCTTTGTGTTGGAAAGGAGAAACATCATCAAGCATCTTCTTGCCCCTACCCAACTTGCTTTGGCTGAAGGCATTTCACCGGAGACAACCACCCTCACGGCTGTCCAGGGCAGCCACCCAACACAAGTGCCACACAGACATGCATGCCACTCCAATGGTTGTTACAGTTCCGAGGGCAACACAGCCACTGCCAGTTATCCAAGCCCTGGTTCATGCCCTGCTGAGGACCAGATGCATGGCACGATGTGGCTGCTCCTGCACGGCGTGGACGTCCCACGGCATCAGGACACTTTTTTGAACGTAGCAGGCTCCTTTTCAACCTTTAGCCACTACATACAATGGGCACTACTTATATTATACTGTTATAATAATATATATATTATAATATTCTTTACTTATAAAGGGCAAGCAAAGCCTCCTGCCTCTCACAGATTTCAAGCACAACTGACTCAGAAGTGTCTCCTACCAGGACACCTTTTGCACCAAGACAAGTGGGAGTGTACATGCTGCTGACGAGACGAATCAGTTAAGCCTCTCCTGCCATATGTGCCAGTCCCTCCATGGCATTAGTGTGTCCAGCACCATTACTCTTTCTGCTCTCTCTCATATAAGCTGGCCTTCACACTGGCTTTGTGTTGAGAACTGTCTTCCCAGTTCACCACTTGGCACAACCTCCCATATCCCAGTTTCTTTGCATATGTCCTCTGGCCAGGCAATAGCCAGTGACTCTTTATACCAACCAACATCCTGTCTTCTCAGCTGGCAGATGAGAAAGCAGGCTGGATTTTTTTTCAGAGACCCCAGCAAAGCATAACACATAGCACAGCATTTGCTAAATGTCATGATGTTAGTCTCAAGGACACTCTTGCTCCCAACACATGCACAGGGGCCCACAGTGCTGGACCACAGGCATATCCCAGAAGAAATCCTACCTGTTCCTGCTACCCGTCCCTTTGCTGCAAACACAGTCCTGCACTCCAGAAGCAGTGTCTGAGCAGCCCTGTGGGTCCTTGGGGCTTGACAGAGCTCATGCACCATGTTTCATAGCTGTTTCTGAGAGGTGGCCACCCTTGTGTCCCGCCATCTTCCGCCTTATCCCTCAAAGATCTAACTTCTACCTAATAAGACAGACCTTCCTCCGAACACAGTCTCCCATTGTTGCCCCAATAGGACAGGTGCCCTCCCAGGCTCCTTGTGGGATAAGGGCAGAAGACAAGACCCAGACAAGCTGCTAACCATCTTGTAGGGCAGTTTTTCATAGCAGGAAATGTAACCTCCGCCTCTAGCTGCATGTCAGAAATCCCTCCAGATGGCCATATGGTGGGATAAGGAGCTTCTGCAAGTAGTGTGCAAACCCAGCCATCAGTGTCCCCCAGGGCTGCACTCACTGCTGAGCAACCAAAGGGCAGAGCCTTGAAAATGAGAGCAAGGGAAGAGATCCAGAGCAGATCCAGAGCTTTCACAGAGTCCCTCCTTGCCACAGAACAGGCCACCACCGGCCCTCCTGCTGCAAACTGGCTGCTAACAGAAGGCTGGAAAGCCAGACCTAGATCAGGCAACACAGCATGACTGGCTTTCCTGGGAAAACGTGACTGTGTGGAGCCTCTCTTGATAGGCAGCATGTTCCTGTGGGCAGCAAACTCTTCTTATCCACTTGACCAGCAAAGCCCAGCACTGATGATCCTATTAAAAAATAACGTCAGTGAAGGAATGAAAGAGGCAATATGAAGCACTTTTGTGATACCCAGCCAAGATCACAGCATTGCCTGCCACTGGGAAGAAGAACAGATCCAGAGCTCCAAAACAGTGGGACACACTGGGACAGTAAGGCCTTGCAGGAATTTGAAACTTTGGAAACCTTTCAGGGACAGCATCCAGCAGCTCCTGCTCTGGGTATCTGGGGAGAAGGCACTGCTGTGGTCAGACAACTTTTACTGCTCTCAGAGCTCATGGCGCAGCCATCTCTAATCCAAAATGACCAGTGGAAGTTCCATGTCATGGAGACCATGTCCTGCTCCCCTCCACGCCAGCTGCAGCTGGCAAGCAAGCGCTGGTCCTGCGCCGGCTGATGATGTGACCACATGGAAGGGTGGATGGATGGATGGATGGATGGATGGATGGATGGATGGATGGATGGATGGATCGATGATGGCCATTCTCCCAGATGGCTGTGGGACCAGCTGCAGCCTCAGCCCAGCCCTGTCACACAACAGGGCACCTGAGGAAAGGCTGGTGTCTTCTGCCTTGGAAATCTTTCACCAGCTTTCAGAAATCTGTAGGACCTGTCTGGTGGCTCTCCACCACGTGACAACTGTGGCAGATGTCTTGCAGGAGCACAAATCTTGGACACACCATGTACTGCATCACACCAGAGGGACGTTACCTTGGTGTACGCACACCCTGCCTGTTCTCTGTGGTTGGGATATGGCAGGAGGATATCTTAGAGGACATCCAGGTTTCTCAGAACATCTTTTAATACGAAAAAGTCCTTATATTTCTTGTGAGAGGTTTCACTGGCTAATTGCTTTGAAGAAAAAAATCTCTTCTATTCCTTAACTTGCCTTCATGTGCTAGACAGAAGAACCCTGTTCTGGGAGCTTCCTTCCTCATACAACGCAGACAACTCTCTTCTAAACCTTCCCTTGAATAAATACGTTGGTTGTGCTTTATTAGCCTCCCATGAGGAGACAGGTTTGCTAATTGTGTAAAGAGTCGAATAGTTGAACATCTTTCTTTTTGGCATGTGCATACAAGACCTGGCTGGAGTGGCCTGGTAAAGGTTTCCCTGACTATGTTTGACTAGCTGAACACTCTAAAATGAACAAGCCTCCAACAAATTATTTGGACTGTCATTACAGTTCGTATATGTGGAAAAAAAAATGTGTTTGGGCTTACATTGTCTTCTAGTTTCTAAACATGCAGGGCATATTTAGGGTGTAGTTTGACTTGCTCTGGAAAACCACATTGAGTCGCAATGCCCTCAGAAGAAGTGGGCACATGTCCTGCCCGATTCTTCCCTCACTTCTGCCACAAGTATTTGTGCCATCTGGCCTGATGAGCTGAACCAGACTGTGCTGGACCACACTGACAAACTCACCCTGCAAACCAAAGCATTTGTTTTCACGCTGAATCCACACTTTCCATCCTCTTCACCAAAGAGCTGACATAACGTATGGGAGGTAGGACTGTGCAGCAAAGCAGATGGAGCTTGGAGGAACCGCTGCTTTTGATGGCAATGGCAGCTCAACTCATCAAACTACAACCTGGGATCAGAGTTTCCAATGCCCCTGTGCAGTGATGAAGGCTGGGATCTGGTTTTAGACAAGATGCTGTGCTTCTTACTCTACTCTCCAACTTCTATGCAAAGCAACAAACACCTTGACCTACATGAAACAAACTATTAGCATCAGCAACACTGGTACTGTCACGTATAGAGAGATAATTCCCTTCATCTCTTTCCAGATATTTCCCGACTCAGATGTCAAAGGAGTACACTCTTCTCCTAGCCACACCATCACAGCTCTCATATTCCTCTCCCGAATAGCTCCTAAAGATGTGAACTGCTTCAGGATTCCTCAGGCACCACGACCGTGAGTATGGCTGCCTATATATCTGCCTATATATATACATATATGTTCAAATGAATCAAGTTTATTACTGTCCAGATTCCTCCATCATCATCTTCCTCTGCCATCTGCAATTATTTATTGAGGCTGATAGTTGCAGCTGCAGGAATGGATAGATAAAGAAGCCATATTTTTATCCTGCCTTGTGCAAAGCCGTTTTTTAGGCACAACAGTGCATGAAGCCCAGAGTATTTGGGTATTTATTTTTGCTTACGAGACACATGGGAAATTTTGCTACTACTTTGAGATCCCATCAGACTCAGACAAGTATTTCTGTGTCAGTCCTCCTGCCTCACACTTGCAAGCCTTCCGAATTAGTCTGTGGGCTGAAGAGTCAGGATTGAGTTCTAAGTGAGACCTGCGCGTCTGCTCTGGTAATGCTGTTTGAAGAGCACAGCCCTTTCTATTCCGTTCATATGCTCAGGTCTCATGCAAGATGTGGAAGAGCTGAGCACTCAAAAAGAGAAAGACGTAAACCCAACTGCCCCAACTCAGCCAGCACTGTTCTAGGTTGGAGATGCTCAGGACACCCCAGGCATGCCAGCAAAACTCTCTTGGCAAAGCAGCAGCTTTTAGGCATACCACAGAATAATTACTTCCTCCCCTGTTGTGTAGGGGAATTTCCAGCCATGGTGCCCAAACTGACAAACACCAAGAGTGTGACAACAAAACACAAGGAATTTAGGTGCAAGGGTTGCCCGAGCTAAAAGCATCCAGTGACTATTGCCATCTTCGGGCTGGAGCTGCATGTGCTGGACTGCAGAACCTCAGCACCGACCGCGCTCAGGCCTGGAGGCCCCCGGGGAGATGCAGGCTCCACAGGCCACAGTTTGGTATTGGAGGCAGAGGTGGCTGTGCCATGCTGCCCTCCGCCTCAGTTAGTGGGTGCTCTCGATTGCCCAGCAAGCTGCAGCCCCTATGACCACCTAAATCCCCCTCACCTATGCGGCTGCTGCAAGTGCAGCAGTGTTGCCGAGCAGCAGTGCTGAACTCTCTTCTCTGTGGGACATGTTGGAGCAGGTAGGATCTGAGAGCATCCCACAAGGCCTGTCTATCTTCCTGAGCCTGCTGGCAGAGACCCCTAAGGAAGGGCAAGCAGAGCCCCCCTGCAGCCCTGCCCTGCTCCTCTCAGCTCACTTGCCTTCCTCCTGGCTAAGCTCACGATGATCCCTTGCTCACACAGGTGGCAGGAGGTGAGTCAAGACTCAGGGAGAACGTGGGGGCCAGGACAGATATTTTACCAGCAAAGAGAGAAGAGGGAGCTGCCTGGCAGACAGGAGCCTTCCTCTCCAGTAGGCCTCACCCTCATCATCTCTGCTCCTGTTTCCAAAGCCCGGCTTGGCATGTGGTATCGGCAACGGCTATTGCTCACAGAGAGGGGGATGCCAAGGCAGGGAGGAGGGCCGGGCACTAGGCAGGCGGCCCGAGTCTCTGCTGGGGGCCGTGCATTAGCAAGCGTCAGCCGGGGACGGGGTGCTTCCCTTGAGGAAGGCTCCGTGGCTCAGAGGCGCTCAGGCCTGTGGGAGCTGGTCGCGACAGTGTGGGGTGAGTGAGTGAAGCGCTGAAGAACGGCTACCGCTATACACCTGTGGCTCCCACATGGAAGGCTGTGCTGCAGCATCTCAAGTGTATCCTATATGCAGAAGTTACCCAGTCTCTTGGGCTGGCAGAAGATCATTATCTGGCAGCTGCCTTACTTTCCGGGGATGCCTGCTTTCCTTTGGTTGCTGGACTTTGAGTCTGTTTTTTTCCTCTTTGTCCCTTTTTGGCCACACCAGGTGAGGGCAGGGAGTCTCCTGTTGGCCCTAGGGCTGGAGCCTGGGGCTGAGGTCGGGGGGAAGGTGGGACTCGCTGAATACCAGTCCCAGGCTTACGTTGTCGACACGGAGAAGGGCTTTCCTTCCTAGATGATAACTGGCTTCTGGGGGTAGCACTGGGGTTCCTTGAAGGAAGGACGGGACTCCGAGGAGGTGCACAACTAGGCCTCCGCGAGCCGCTTCGTGGAGGAAGAGCAGTGGAACTTGGTGAAGAAGGAAGTCGGCTTTGTATCTGGGTTGGTCGGGAGTCGTTGGGGATACTTCCAGCTGGTCTGTGTGCCTGAAGCCTGCAGGGAAAGAGAAGAGGATGAAGAATTGCTGCACTGGGCTATGGGCTACTGGTAGCATTGGCATGCATGCTGCTGGACGATCACAAAGTGCCTCCAGCAGTAGGAGAACAAGATCTCTGCTTTGGGCACAAGCCAGATCACAGCCAGATTGTTTGGCTTCTGATTATATCTCTCCTGGCAAATACACCATCCCAAACAGGCCTTTTACTTCATGTCTCTCAGAGGGCAGGATTTGTTGAACCTGTGGCAGGGTCACAGCAGCACTGCTGCTCCTGGCCTTGATGTCCAGCCACAAGGACAGGTGGAAAGTCAGACACTGGGGCGCATGGGGAAAGGCTGAATTCAGAAGACCAAGCTCTACCTACATTCCCATGCTTATTCAACAGTAAGATGGAAACCTCTGAAAAGAGCCAGACACAGGGACAGGTATGCAATTTAAACCATCTGAAGGTGGCCCACATTGTCCCAGGTTACCACCACTGCCAGTATATGTGTATGTGTCTTCCTCTCTTGAGCTTTTCACATGCTGGTTGTCTTTTGAGGCAATCAACTCTTTGGGACATCCACTATACACAGTGGGACGGTCAACACAGGCGTATCAGCTCTGCTGAGGCCTCTTGGAGCCATGCAGGCATAACTCAGAGAAGGTTGAGGCCTGTCATTCCTAGTTCTGTTCCCTGAAAGATCTCTCTCTCAATTGCACAGAAGTAGACCCCAAAACAGACTGTGCTATTCACTGAAAATCCAGAGGCCACTTATGAAATCTGTAGCCCTTGCAGTAGCTAGGACGGGTCTCCCTAGAGAGACAGGGTCATGCCAATCGTGCCACAGAGCTAAAAGCTGAATTCAGGAAGGATCTACTATTAGCAGTACCAAACCATGAAAGGGTTTTGATGAAAGGATGGAAGGATCATGGAAGAGAAGAGGGCCCCAAAGTCAGAACAAGTGAAGACGGACTTGACTTTTTGGCCAGACTGAGCTCAAGAAACTGTGTATTTCACATACAGGTGAGCAGAAGTGATTGCAGGAAACAGGACAGATGAGAAAAGCCCTCACTATGATTCCTGAGCAAGTCTAGCATTTTTCATTAATCAGAATCTTGGCCTTACCTGTAGGCAGCAGCTGCATCTTGCAAGGAGCTACAGAGCACTGGCATGGCAATGGCCATGGAGCCCTCAGACCTCATTGTCTCTAGCGGTGATTTCATCGGTGTGATGGGGCGAGGAATTCTGCTCTTTGTGCTTATGTGTTTCTCTGCTTTTCCCAAGAGGGCAGCCTTCTCCTTCCTTGCCTTTCTTGGGATGGAGTCGTCAGAGTCATGGGTATCCTCCTCAGAACCAGTGGCTGAAAGGGTTTCTGAGGCTCGCCGCCGCTCATCGCTGGAGGATGCTGAGGAGGAGGCCCCTGAAGCCAGCCTAAGGAGACGGTTTTGCCTCTTCTCCATCACTAGGCGAGCCAAATCCGGTTGCTTTGCCCTCTTATAAAGCCTGTCTTTGGCAGAGAGTGAAGTTGAAAGGTCTGAGCCAGTGTCCTCCTCAGAGAACAAAATGGGTATCCGACTCCTATATCTGGATCCCAGAGGTCTCCTGGGGCCCTGCTGTGGTGTGTCTGGGGGAATTTCTGCTGGCTTAAGGTGTTCTGTTACAGGTTTAGTCTTCTCAAGCTCATGCTCTCTAGGAATGGTCTTGCCAGGCTCCTCCAAATCTAGTGGCGGTGTCACTTTGTCAGAGAGCTCCAACTTGTCCTCAGGAGGCTTTGCTATGCCTGCTGTCTCTGAGGCGATTTCAATGGGATTAGCTGAAAGTGCACAGCTTTCTGTCTCTGCCCCTTCTAGGCCTGAATGTATGCTTCCGTTCTCTACCAGCACCAGGTTTTCCTCCATCTCTTCTTCAATAATGATCTCTTCAAATGGACCAGGAGGGCAGTAATCCTCATGCCTCATCAGTTGGCCACTGGAAGACATGACATTTAAGTGGGTCTTTTCAGCAATATGCACAAATGTGCGCTCAACTTTGGTGAAAGGGGAGGAAGTTGTAGCCACTGTCATAGGAGGCTTTGGTTCAGATTTAAGGACAGAGGACAGGGTTCCTGGCTCGGATACATCTAACTGGCTACCCATAGGCTGTGGCCGCTCGCTCTGAGGTGTTAGAGCAGCAAGAGTCCCCAGATCAACTTCTGGAGCCAAGTCTGTGGTCACCGGAGACTTTTTCAGATCACCTGGTGAAAAGAGCACTAGTGTTTTTGAGCCTTCCTCCAGTTCCAGATCCCCGTCAGCAGTGGAAGCTCGACCCTTGGAGCCCTTCTGGTCATCAGCCAGGAGAGTGGATGGTGCACACTCCTGGCTGCGCTCTGTGCTTTTTTGACTCAAGTCACTGCTGGAGCCACTGTGCATATCGATCTCGTCCCCTACTTCCTCCTCTTCCTCCTCTTCCTCCTCCTCCTCTTCCTCCTCTTCTTCTTCTTCTTCTTCCTTCCCATTCATTCTGAGGTGAGGTTCAAGGGGTTTGCAAGGAGCAGTCAAGACAACATTTGAGAAGTCAACTTTCTTTATCCGCAGGGGTGCCTTAGGCTTTTCCCAGTAGTCTGACAAATCTTTTTTGAAGTCTTGATAAGGCAAACTTAAAGGCACCGCCTTGGGCAGACCATTCATTTCAAATGACTTCAGTGAATATACCTGTAAAAAGAAAAACACGACAGAAGAGAACAGTTAATAACCAATACTTTGCAAAAACACATGAAACAGCAGTGAGAAGCACCAGTGGAAAACATCTAGTCCATCAATCATTCGATCAGTGCCAAACTTAGGCACTGAGATTCACCAAGACGCTTCTCAGCACAGAACCTGCCAGAGGAGTTTCTTTGTTAGCAATTCTTAACCTAGACCTACAAGAGCTGTTTACAAACAATTCTTGGCAGGGTTTGAGGGTTTCCCAATTTTCTGTATCCCATATTCTCTCTTTCCTTTCTGGAGCCATTCTGCAACGCTTTGTTATGCCCAGGCTGCATTGAACTGCTCTGAAAGTTGAAGGGGCCTCTACAATAAATAGGTTCCTAACCACTTTCCAATACTCTTTTGTTCTGAGGGCAATACTCTTTATATGTCTTCTGTGCTCCATCTCTACATTATTCATCCCTCCCTTCTGCTTCCCCTTCCCTCTAGGAACTCCTAGTTCTGTTTTCTATGGGTTTTACTCCTTGTTCTTGCCTGGTCCTTCACTAAAATGATCATTAGAGTAACTCATGAATGTTGACATTGAAAGTATCTTTATAATCTATGATGTGTCCAACCATTAGAGCAGTGTAAGGACAGAGGAACTCCTTGTCTGTTTGAACTACTGATGGGAACAACATTTCTCCAGCTGTAGTCTGTGAAGCAGAGGCTGTCCACAGCACTTCAGAAGTAGCCTCTGACATGCTTGCAGATAACAGTATTAAAATAAAAATCCCTGTGTTCATCCATATGCACATACAGGACCAAACATGGGGCAAAATAAAGAGTAAATGATCATCAAAGTTAACCTCAACCTAATTCCACAGTGGAAGCACTTTGCAGAATGAATTTTTAGAAAAACATTTAGGTGACCCTTCAGTCACCTCACAGGGTGGTCACCCCACAGTTAAGGAGGCTGGGAAATGACAGCCTCTCCCGAAACTCAAGCATGTGATAGATAATGCATCACGTCACCTTTGGAAGGTCCTAATAACAAACAGAAAGGCTTCAAACACTGGCTTTTGAAGTGATGTTTTACAGACTCAGAAGATGTTTAGATTATATATTAAAGTATTTCTGCAGTTCAAAGCTCTTTGTTCGTTAAGGCAGGAGTCAGGTTGTGAGGATGTTGGTCTATCAGCCTGAGCTGAGCTTCCCCTGACCCACTGTTTGCCTCAGGATGATAGCTCTGCAGTTTGGCCTGATAACATGGACCTCCTGCTGTGAGTAAAAGAAACTACCCATTTGGCTTCCTCCCAGTTCTAGGAACCAATACTTGGCATTGTACTGAGCTCCCCACTGAAAAGATACCCCTTTGCCAACCACATTTCACCTGCTGCTCTACCTCACTCCATTTCCTAGATGCTGTGGTTGGTGGTACATCTGCAGGGCCCCTGGTTTCTCCTTTCCAGGCTGCTCAAACTCATATATAAACCTTCAAACCTCCTCCCTCACTCTTAGCTTGCATCATCCCCCCTGCTTTCTAGTGCTGCAGTGTACATCCTATATAGGACTGCAGCACCATAGTTGGCTGGAACCATCAGGCATAAGCCCTAGGTACCCATGATTCAGCATTGGCATCTTGTCTGGTGGACTGTTTTAGCATCTTTAGTCTGCTTTTTCCTGACCAGCTTTTTTGCAACACATCAGAACTGATTTTTTTTTTTCTTGAAAGGAAATAAAAGTTTTGGGTGTATATACAGCACTATGCAATGAGGTTCTGACCCTGAGCTAGATAGCAGACCACTGTTCGAATATAAATTACAGTTTTCTCCTTCTCCTCTCCTTTGCTTCTGTTGACTCCTGCTGCAGGTGTCTCACTAACCTCCATGTAACCCTGGCTGTACAAATTCCTTACGGTACTTGGCACAGAGATTGCCTTTCTGTCTGTCATCCCATTTTCCCCGTGGATTTACTTTTTCCCTGTCCAGATACTGCACCCTAAGCACCAAGCGATGGCTTGGCTTACACCTACCTATAGGAGACTTGGAGTGTTTTGATGGTGCAAATGCACCAAGGAGAGAATCAAGGTGCATAAATAGCCCCAAAAATGAAAAACCAAAAGAAGTTATCCACAAACCCTGCTAAAAGAAACATTACTGAAAGGACAGATAGGTCAATTTTTTTTTAACATACATTTTCTTACCTTTACTGCTATCATCATCTGAAAGTGTTAACAAGAAAAACAGTCCCAGAGCATCAAAGCCTGAGACTGTCTTCACTGCTGACTTAACATGCCAACAGCTAAGGAGCAGAGTGATTTAGCTTGTTTCTTACAACCATAAACCTGCAGAATAACATAGGTGTAAAGAACCTCTGAGGTCTCTGATCCAACCGCCACTCAAAGCAGGACCAACTTAGATGTCATTGCTCAGGACCTTGTCCAGTTCAGCTTGAATATGTCCAAGGATGGAGATTCCACAAGCTCTTCGGGCCCCTGTCCTAGTGTTGGACCATCTTCACGGTGAAATAAGTTTTTCTTTAATATCTCATTTCTATGTCTAAATTTCCCTTTCGCAACTTGTGTCCGTTGCATTTCATCCTTTCAGTGTTCACCTCTGAGAAGAGTTTAGAAACACCCTCTTATTTGGTAGTTCAAGGAAGAAATAAGATCCTGTCCTGATTCTTCTCTTTTTAAAGCTGGACAAACCTAGCTCTCTCCACCTATGTCTTATCCTTCTGGCCTCTTTCACCTCGATGACCCTTTGCTAAGCTCACTTCAGTAGGTCAAGCTCTTGTACCAAGGAGGATACAACTAGACAGTGTGGCTCCCTCAAGTGTGTGCCAAGAGCATTTTCAACACTCATAACATCTGGTTTCCCTTCCCAGTCCAGTCTTAACTGACCACCTGCTGGGTCTCATTTATTTCTTTAGCAAGTGCTTCCTGTACCATGTTCCCATGTACCCAAGGAGGAGCAGAGGCCACAGCAGACATCCCTTCCCAGAGCCAGGGAGCAAAGGGAGCAGAAAACCAGAGCAGGAAAGCAAACAAAATAACCCAGCCATCACCAAGGTGCTGCCTTTGATTCTTTAATAAGGTTTTAGTAGTATACAAGCTTTTTTTTTTTTTTTTTTTTTTTTTTTTTTCCTTTTTCTCCCGATTGTCTGGATTAACATACATGGATTTAAAAAAGGCACAAAATCCATTGCACAGCTTCTGTTTTGTTTGTTTTTGATGACATTGCCTGTTCATTGTGATTTCAAGTGTAGGATTTTACAGTACTCTGCAGCATTTACAGCGTGGTCTACATACAGGTAATCAGTGCATGCTTTTATACAGGAGACAGAATTCCAATTCTCTCTCAGGATTTTTATATACACAATAATACAGAGGTTTTCTTCTGAAAAAAGCTTTTAACTGGTCTAGCATGCTCGGTGTGCCAGAAGAATTAGTGCAAGCATATAATACAGTGTTATTGCAGTACAAAAAGGGGTTTCACCTTAGGCTCTAGAGGGATTACATACAGGAAGAATAAAAAGACTCTGGGAAAAACAGCTTTGGACCCCGTTAGTCATCTGTGTCCTTCCAAACCACTCCCTGCTCACCACGGCCTTTAAAGCTACAGCAGGCTGCTTCCCCTCCATCTCCCTGCTGCCCTCCTTCTGAGATGAGCTTCTTCTGTCCTACCAGTTGATGAGGACTTCCAGGCGACTCAAGGAAGCCCTTCTGCTGTGCCTCCTAATGCCGGAGACCCGCATGAAGGGGACCTTCCTGAGAGCCTCTGCTTCAAGCAAACTCAAGTCCCAGTGGATGATGCTTCTCATACAAACCACAAAGCAAAACCGGTTACCTACACTTGGGTCTCCTCTCAGTAGAAATAACTCACATTCACTTTCTAGTTGAACAGTGATGGTTAAATGTGGTTTGGACTCTCTCCTGCTTGGCAGCAAGGGAATTGCAACAGGTGACACAAGGTAATGCAAAGGAAGGATATGCTGGTCCCTGAGATTCTTCATGGGAGCTAGAAAGTCCAAGAAGCAGAAGTCAAGTTGCCAACATGACTTTAATCACTCCGTTACATATGGGAAGAGGCCTTAGTCCTGAGAGATGCAGATGGCAAACGGACTGCAAGAGCTGTAGTCTAGTCTTCTCAATAATAGCTTCACTTTGGATACTATCAGGACCTTAGCATATCCTGGAAGTGACATTATCCTCTGCCAACACAGACTAAGCTTATTTGGGACTGGGAGACCTGTCAGGATTTACAGTAGTGACTGGAAAAATGAGAATCTGAGTTTCTGAAGCAGCCTTTTTCTTCAAACTAGCATCAGATGAGGTAAAAGTAGCAGGGGTCTTAGAGCTGCCAGGCTTGCTTTCAGGATCTCCATGTTCCAGGAATCAGCACCATAAATGTTAGAGAGATGTTCTTCTTTCCAGCATCTTACCATCAAATGCTTCAGAAGCTTTCTCTTGTCTTTTTCCTTGGTGAACGTGACAGTCCACTTCAATGCTGGGTAAGTGCTCTGTTCCTCCCTATTTGTGCTCTTCATATGTTGTTGGGCTTGTGCCACTTTTCCTAGCATCTTGGATGGAAGCAATAGCATGGTAAAGGTGCTACATCTGCCATTTACCTTCCTAAATTTGCACCTACCAGTCTCTCCAGCAAGTGTCAGCACAGAGCTACTTGTTTGAGGAGACTGGTGGATCACCTCATTTTTATCACTCAGAAGAGACTCAGAAAATGGCAAGCGATGTGGAAGGAAGCGATAATCCAAAGGTTGTTCTAGACTCTAATTGTAAAGGCAAGTTAATAGCAGCAAGAAAGGAGAAAAATTCTGAAAGCCAAACGTCTTCCTTAGTCATAAAAATAACCATACAGCAGCAGTGCTGAACAGGAACCTGATCTGGCTTTTCTTAGGAAGGACCAAGCTAAAGGGGCAAGAGCCTCAGAGAAATCCTCCTTGTTTGACTCAGGGTTCTGAACAGATTTGCTATTACTGTGTTTCACCTTGCCAGATCAGCTAACTGCTAATTAAACTGATGATGGGGTTGTTGGAGGAAGCCCTGGGGATTTGTATGAGGCAAGTGAGGTAACCAACCTGAAGCACTTTGTGTATGAAAAAATAAAACCTCCAAACATAAAGCCATTTTCTTCTTAAATGCTAGAAAACATGCGAGTGAATGTAAAATGGGGATTGCTTTCAATCCCCAGGTTACATGGTTAGCAGCTTGTTCAAAATGTACATTCATCGTAATATTATTTCCTCAATGGCATGAGTAATACAAAGGATTTGCAATACATCAAATAATATTTAGAACATTTCCCATAAATTAATCTTTGTGCTGTCCTGTAGAACTGCAAATGCAGATCTGTTACAGTGGCCCAGACACAAAGCACATGTTACAAAAATGCAACAAAAAGGAAGATAGTATAGCAGTGATCAGCCTTTACACATTTTATTTAATATCTTGACATTACCCAAAATATATGTTTGCATACTAATAAATTAGGTCCCAAGCGGCAGCACAGTTCCTATGACCAGAATGCTCTGCCACCAGCTGGTGGCAAATAGAGGTGTGTGAATGCTACAAGACACTGCATTAAGAGTAGGATGGGGCAGGTTGCGGAAATCATTAGCTCAAGTCTCCGTCATGCAAAGGAGGCCGGCAGCCACCCAAGGCAGATGCCACAACGCTTTCTTTCTAACAGCCCTCTGAGCACGCGGATGTCTGCGGCCCGTTACCACGGCTAGCACAGAAATGCTTCTCTAAGGCCTGACCATGCATGGCCATTCGCACTGCACTTGGGCATCAGGAGCAAACACGGGACATACATATAACCAGAAAGGGAAGCTCCACCAAAACCCACCCAATGCCATGGGGTCAAGAAGCCCACTTGGCTCTCTTTGGGCAGCCTCTGCAGTAACTGTCACCTCCTCCAGTCACTCTGGGGAGGGAAGGCAACTCCAGGGTAACCAGAGCAGGAAGAAGGACACCCCTTGTTCTCAAGTTGAGAAATATCTAGGGCAATTTATTCACTAGCAACACCAACAGGAGTTTAGAGATTTGCAAATTATTCACACTTTTCAGGAAATGCAACTTAATTTTTCTTCATCCAGCCTCTTGCAGCCCATCTGTTACTGCAAAGAAGAACTAGACAAATGCATGACAGCTACTCCACACAGTCCTTACTTACTTGCCATCAAAGGCAAAGAACAAAAAAAAAGAAAGAAAAGGTTCTCTTCTGAATACTCTGGGATAGCAGGACCTTTTCTTATTCTGTGTGGGAGGATCTCAGAACGATCTCGTTCAAGGTAAAGCTCTGAGGTTGGCGTGAAGAAACCTTAATTAATAAAAGGTGTCATTCACCCAGCACATTGGCTTATCTATAATAAATCACGTTGTCAGCAAAGAACTATGTGGCTATAATGCTAACGTTAAGGGATACCATGGAGACCTTCACCTAGGCTAAAGGAAAAGATGCCACACACACTCGACAGGCATTCTGGATATGCCCCAGCAGTCCCTCTGCATAAGCAGTAGAAAAATCTCCCTCTATTTTCGATCTTGTAACTAGCAACTAAATCAATCTTGTATAAGCACCTAAATCCCAAATACAGATAGCACTGAACATTAATTGATAGAGGCAAGAGAAGGACATGCATTAGAAAACAGGGAAAGGACAACCCACTTTTTTCAGCACTGGTTTCTGATCTTCAGTCCAAGAGAATATCCTGTTCTTAAGCTACTTGCTAGCAGAGGACTAAACTGGAAATGATTATGTTTTCTTTCATTCATTTATTTATACAAGATCACAGCACCAAATTCAAATAATGCTTTTTTTTTTTTTTAGACAAAGTGCAGTTCCTGGTTATTTGGGGGTCAAAGAAACGCCACAGCAATCTGTTGTATTTGGACTACAGGTCCCAACATCCTGACAATTTTGAGTTCAAGAAACAGTATTCTGTCTCCTGAATTTCTCCCCAGGAAATCAAATTCTCATGTCTGGCTTCATCCTATGAATCCTCTGAAGAGGATTTATGTGCTGCTCTCCTGCTCCACAGGTCCTTGTGTGTCAAACAGCAGAACCATCTGATGTGGAAATACAGCGCTTGGGGGATCTTTTGGGTTAAGAGGGTATAGTACTATGACTATTAGTCATAAATACATACACATATATATATACATATATATATATATATATAGCATGAGTACTATGGCTTTTAGTATCCTTTCTGAATAAACTCCGGGAAGGCTGAGATGTTATGAAAGCAAAAGACAAATGAGGTAGTTAAATGCTCTGCAGTGAACTCTTTGGAAGAAATGCTTGAAGCACAGAGCAGAGCCATCTGCCAAACAGCATTTTTGTTTTTCCCCTCTAAGCGCTCACAGACGAGAGAGCTTAGAAAAGGAGATGTGTATTAACTGGCTTTAGAGTCATCTTTGGGAAAGAAATACCATGCAAGCATTGAAGAGTCACTCAACCTCTGTGCCTCGGGAGGAGGGTGAGAGAGCTGCTGAGGAGAACATTACTTGTCATCACCAATCAATCTGAAACAACATATCTCTTTCCAGAAGTCCGGTGTGCAAAAATTACATGTAAAATTGAGATTTTTCGCACCAAAAAGGAAAAAAACAACAAAAAAAAGGTTGACAGGTTCTTAAAAAATATCTCACATAAGACTCAGTTTCTGACTGCTGCAGAAGCTACTAGAGAGCAAACTCTTGGGGCAAGCTGCCAAAAGGGGGAATATCTGGATAATGGAAGAAATGTGGGTCTTGTTTAAACCAAGATGCTTTGATGACTTAATGCCAGTGGCACAGAATAAGGAAGGGGAAAATCTGTCATTTTCTGTGCCAAACTGAGGAATTCTTAGGTAATCCTTAGATCCTTAGGTAAAATATTCATCACTCTGGGATTTCCACATAAGATAGGGCATGAGAGGAAGCCCCAGTCAGTTAAAGTTTAGAATTAATGAACCAAGTGACACCTCTGTTGCACACAAGTTATACTTCTGTCTTGACTGCTTGAAATATCCCTATTTATGTCTGTTTTTATTTGGATCCTACTCTCCACTCCTAGGTGGGGGAATGGCGACACACATTTTCTCCATCCTAGAAACTGTGCAGATGAAGAACTGTAGGGAGTTTGAGAAGTCCCAAGGAATCCATGTTTCATGAAACTCCTCTCCTGGAAGTGGAGGGTATCTTCCATGATCATCTTTGAAATGGAAGTGCCTTCAACCAATAGGACCACCGTTCCTCACACAGTTTACATGTAGAGCTCAGGCTGCTCCAAGCCAAGATGGGCACCATTTTTCACTGTTTCCTCCAAAGAAATCAGGCAGAGGAAATGCAAGAGGCTGGCCAAAGTGCAACAGGGAACGTGTAGTGCAACATGAGATTGGAATGAGGTACCAGAGACAAATCTGGCATATACTTGGGAACAGCAAAGACAGGGACCCTGGGAGAGCAAATAGGAAGGTGAAACATGGGATATCATGAATGGCAAAGGTGAGTGTGTGGAGTGGGACACATACTGGAAACAAGGGGGAAGAAGGAAGGTCTGTCATTTGGGGAAGAGATAGGCTGGGCACGGCCATCAAACCTGCAAGAGCTGCAGGGTCAGTTCTCAAGCAATGCATCAGAGATAAGGAGGTGCTGCCTGCAAGCACGTGGACATCGTATGTGAAGTCCAGCAGTATTGTGGGGCTGCAGCTAACTGCTGTCCTTGCAGTCAGAAGTATATTGAAGCATAAGCTAACTTGGTGGCAGCAAAGCAGCAGCATCTCTGCCCCTCAGGAGATGCAGGGAAAGAGAAGATCCCAGAGGAGAGCATTAGTCAGCTCTGGAGTCAGCGGCCTTATCTCAGGCCAGTCTGAAGCCGAATGTCCGAGGCCAGTGTTCCTCAGTGCGTTGCGGAGGTCACAACTATGAAAAGCCCCTCAGAGCTCAGGTAGTGCCTGCTGCCTCCAGGCCCGGAGCAGGGGAGATGTACTGAAGCTCTTGTCCTCAGCAGAATCCCTAGTAAACAAAAGACGCCTAGAGCAGCTTCCCAAACTCTCCCCAAAAGTCATCAGGATGCAGGGTTTGGAGACACGAGCTGAGCTGCCTCTAGCCTTGGGGACCCTTGAGGAATCTCCACAGGAACAGCAGCAGCTGCAAGGAGAGTCTTCCCTTGGAGCCAACATCTTTCATGCTGAAAGAAAGCAGCAGCCCACATTGGAGGGCTGTAGGCTTCCATAAGGACACTTAGTCCGAGGAACACAACTTTTGCATCAGTTTGTCCCTTTCAGAGCAACAATCTTACAACAGCCTGGGCCAGCAGAATGTCTGGGTTCAGACCCACCACACACAGAGATGGACAGAAAGCCAGAGACACTTCTCATGATGAACGAAAGTGCAGAGATGGGACTGGATCACCCTTCTGGCTCCCACAGGACACTCCTATTTCACACGCTACCAACACTTTAGTTAGAGGGTCTTTAAACAGTGAAAGAGGTGATGTAATGTAACTCTTCCACTTACCTGCCCCCTCAACGCTGGTAAAAAAAAAGCTTGGCAATGGTGAACACAGGTGCTGCCACACATGAAGGAGCAGAAGGGGACGGATGGGATGGCATGGGCACAGGATGGTGTCTTTGGGACAGTCGGAACTTCTGTCCCCTTCCCTTGCACACCGGCCTGGAGCCTTCCACGTAAAATAGCTGTGTGACACTTGCTTTGTGCTTGCTATTTTTTTTGATAACTGATTCTTGGATATTTTTACATTTATCACTGAAATCATTATGAAAGTAAGACAATCAATATAAGGCATAAAATACAACCAGAAGAGGGTTTTTAGACTTGCGCTGTAACTGTGTTTAGTATTAGTTTATTACACTTCTGTAAGTATAAAAAGAAAGCTATTTTCACATTTCTTTAATTTTCCAGCTGTTGCTTAGTCATAGGTGGATTCCAGAGCACTTGTTACAGCATTAGATGAAGATGATGATAAAACCTTGCAAACTGACTATTTATAAAGCCCTTTTCAAACTAACATAACAAGAGGATTCCATTCATTAGCACTAATTATTTTGCTTGGAATTAATTTTCAGAAGCCATACAGACCATGCTGATTATAAAACTAAACTTCCCCCCAATGCCAGGCCACAGCAGCTTGTCCCGTGGCTCTAGCAGAGAACCGAAATTATGTTTTAACTGGTTTGCTTCAGCAATATGCATCCTAACTGAGAGAATCTACACAGGGGAGGGTATTCAGAGCATCTTCTACTAAGGCATTCCAGTGAATCATCACCTACCTATGTCTTTCAAATGAGCATCATGTTTCCAGTTGGAGCTTAGCTAATTTACTTGCTACTTTCTCTTCCAGCAATTCAATCTGTACCTTTGCCTAGCAGACTAAAAAGTCTTTCCTGTTCTCTGCAGGATGGTATGTCTAAACAGTGAGCATGTCACTTGGTAGTTTTGTCTTTAAGGACAGTCTTCTGCAAGCTCATCCCACAAGGCTGGTTTTATAGAAACTCCTATTTCTTTTCCCTTTTCAGGTGATAAAAATATTTTAAAATTTTTTTTCCATACGGACTACTATTTATCTCACCAATACAGAAGATTTCCCTCTTCTTGATAATCATGAAAGACTTGGACTAGTGCTGAGAGAAAGTCAGGAAATAAGGAGCCCTAACAAAAAACAACCCTGTTTGTAAGTGATATTGGTATCTAAACATGCTGTGTCTGGTTAGCTAGTTTTCAATTTATTTATAATTTTCATGAGACAGAAGCTTCACTGAAGTCTGTGTGAGTCAGAAGAACAGTACCAGGTTTATTTGGCAGGAAAAGTTTTATATATAATCATGAGTAGTATTAGGTAGCTTACTGCCCTTTAGGGTTTTGGACAGAGCTACGTGTGAGCTATTTATTGTATTGGCCAAAACTGCTTGGTTAGAGTTTATTATCCTGTCCTGATATCCAATTATCTTGTGTTATCTTGTTTATTCCCCTTTTCTTTCTGGAAAACTATATATTTTTTTCTATTTCTACAAAATTTTCTTCCTAAAATTGACCTTGCAAAGTGAATAGCATTTTTCTTTTTTTTTTAAGACTACCAGACAAAAATTAGTAAGTGCTACTGATTTCAAATCTCCTACTTTCCCAAACTCCCGTTCTCCAGATCCTGTTGCAGCCAAGTCTACTGACGATGGGAAAAATGTCCTGCTTGTTTACACAGTATGTCCACTCACCTTCATAGAGCAAATCGGAAGGAATTAATGTTAAGAGTGACCATGGGAAGTGGCAGCTTCCTTGACGTTACCAGGTGAGGTGAGCTACCTCAACCATCTCCATCCCTGAAGGCAGGCAGATGCCTGTCTGAGTGTGTCCTGGGAGATGCTCAATGACCACACCAGGTCCTATGAGCTCCAGAAAGAACCATCTCACCCTGCCTGGGACTGCACTTCTAGATTTGCTTAGAGAAGCATGAATCTGAGGTTAGGAGATGTTGGTCAGGACTGCTACACCTCCAGAAATCAGTAGCTAGAGGAAAGCATTCACCGTAACACTGCTAGAAACATCCTACCTACTCAATATACTGCCGTGCTGCTACTCATGAACGTTCTCTCAACACCCAGCCCTGTCTCTTGTTGCTCTCACAGTTGTCAAAGATTTCCATCTGCTTTGCTGTCTGCATCCTGGGCTCACCTACTTTCTGCAGAGTATTTTCCCTTTGACTCACACTCTCCTAAAGCCCTAAGCACCAGGACTCTCTTCTTTAAGCTTAGCACCCGTAACACCTCTTCTCCTGGAACACTAGACCAATAGATCTGTTCAACAGAAGACAGCAAGACAGCAGCTACATTAACTTAAATACAGAAGATTTCCATACAACCCAGTGCTTTATGCAGCAACTGTACTGAGAAGGGTGATAGATTCCTTCAGATCAGGGAAATAAGGATACTTAGGCCAATTTAAATCAAATTTGATCTCCCTTCACCTCTGAGATTCAAGGCATTTTCAGAGAAGAGCTCCAGGGGCTCTGCATACAATGCGCTAAGGCCAATGCACCACCACCAGGGTTGACCTAATTAGTACAAAACAAAAACAAACAAACAAAAAAACCCCAAAACAAAGTTGGTGTTGCTCCAGTATAAAACAAAATCCTTCTCTGGGCCAAACTGGTTATCCTGTGACAACGTTAAGGCTTTGCCAGCCTTCTGAGGTTATAGAGAAATGGCAGAATAATACTTAAAATTCCTGAAAGTTCCTTTTTGTTTGTTTGTCTGTCTGCTAAGAACAGTTATTCTGGGCTCAGTGTAATTGCCAGGTTATTTCTCAAGTGAGATCAGTTATAACGGGCATTTCCAAGCAAGGCCAAGAAGCGAGGAGGCCAAAAGCCAGAGGTGCCTAAAATTTCTGGAATTTAGAAATAGCATCATATACAGCTGGATTAGTAAGAAAATCCTTGCTATCCAAACTCATGACAGTCTGAGCCTCTGGGGGAAGGCAGGTAGATTGGGAGCAGCTTAGGCATGGCAAACAGACAACCCGGTTCATAGTCACAGAGTAGAGGTAAAGCCAGAGATGGAATAACATGGTTGGGAACAAAATTGCAACGAAAACAAGGCAGAGGGAGGGTTGGATCCAGAGCCAAAGCAACCAAGAGATGCATGAATGTAACTCCACAAGAGGGACAAATCCTGAGGTCCTGCCTCAGGTGAGTTTCCAGTGCGAGTCTGCCTGTATTGAGATAGAATAAAATGGCCTACGGCATTGGCCCGGGGTGAGACGCCACCAAAGAAGCTTGAACCGAGTTGCACGGAGAAGGCAGCGCTTCGGCCTCTCTGCTCCTGTCACGAGCATGTGGGGCTTGTTGCAAGCATCCTGCGAGGCAGCCCTGCGCTCCCTGCCCCGAGGCCGCAGGACGCAGCAGCAAGCGGCCGAGACGAGCCCTGCTCTCCACCTTTGCATTAATGGATGGGTTCACCACATGCATTCTCATCTTCGAGGAGGCCGCAGCCCCGTGCCCAGGTTGCTGGGAGGTTTAGAAAGGCAGATGGTTGCAGTCTCAGTGGGGTCTGGTTGCAGGGGCTTTGGACGTTACAGTACCTTAGGCCAGTGTTGTCTGGGATTCAATATTGCATTAAGTGGAAACACGTTTGTGGACAGGTGGGCTCTATTATTGCAATATGGAGGCTGCTGCTTCCCTGAACGGACTATGTTTTGTGTGTGAAGCGGGCCCACACCTGCTGGAGCTGGGACCTGGAAATGCGCAGGACGGAAGGCATGAGTCTGTGGTTTCCTGCCGTGAGGGGCATGTGCCTGCGGTGAGGCATGCGCACGGGGCTGCTCTCCGCTGAACGGCTGCGCTGTATGAAAGTACCACCAACGTGAGGGTAGTGTTCTGTCTCCAGGGTTGAGGAGGAGAAAACGGAGGACGCCAGTCTTCTCAAGGGGCTGTACCTCGGGAGGGAGTGCTGAGAAGGCCTGTCCTCCTCCAACTGAAAAAGACCAAGAAGAGTGGAGGAAAAGGTGTCAGGCAAAGACTTGACTCGCCCCTGGTTTGTGATGCGCATGCTGCAGACATCTTCGCTGGCGGATGGAAAACGCTTTTGCTCTACACTGGGCCTTACTTACTGTCTTGGGTCTATATATTCCCAAAGATCCTACGGACACCACCGGAACCTGCAGTTACAGCAAGCCTGCCTTGCTTTGCCCAGCCACATGTAAGTGTGAATGACACCGGGAACACCAGTCCCCTCTGGCTACTGGGAAAGGTCTCTTCAGGCCACAGGCCTCACCTCTCTGCTCCTCTGGCATCGCTTATCTTGACATGCCCTTAGACTAATCACACCTCTTTCCTACAGGTAACTGTCAAACTCAACATACTTGGAAACCACGTGTATGAGAACACAAAAACCCTGTCACTAAAATCATTATGTTTAATACAGAGGGATTCCTAAGGGCCCTCTCATGGCTCTTACTAAAAGCTGCCCCAGGGCAAAAGCGAGTTTGGAGGCTGTTAGTGGACATTCCTGCTCTTACACTTGCACTGCTGACTTCCCAATACACTCTTACATTAAGTATCTGCAGGGAGAGTGTTGATGCCTCCAGGTTTTGTTTTATGGCGGGGGGGCAAGTAGAGAATAGGCAACATGTGAACAAGCAGGCAGGGTGGAATTATCTGCAATAATTTCAGAGCCACAGGAGGGCACAAGCAAAAGATAAAGTCTTAGATCCCTTTTCTGTGATCCTAGCATGGCAAGGGAAGGGAAAGAATACTCAGGGCTTGATGTTTGGGTTTGTAGCGTAATGAGATCCCAGGGCCAAACTTCCCTCTACACAGTGAATGAGAGAGAGGCAGGACAGGAATGATTTGTGAAAATGCTAAGCTCTTCTACAGCTTTCCACCTGTGCTATGCAAAGTGTGCCTGCATGAGGATGCACAAGCCTCTGCCTCCAAGACAGATCATTTTTCCTGGAATTATTCTTTTTTTCCCTCTCAAATCCATCCCCTTCCTTGTAATGCATTTCTTTTTTAGAAGTCTCCATCACATTTCAAAATATAATTGGGAAACATGAAAAGGCAATACGGTCTTTTCTTAATCTAATACTGCTCTGACTGAAGAGTCACCCTTGTAAACAAATCCTATGAAAAGAACTGAACTTTATCCTCATCACTTGTCTACTGCCTTCAGTATCTGCAGCATTTTGTGGCAGGTACCTTATCTTCCAAAGTGTCCAAGTGTTTCTAAGTGTCCAAGAACTGCTTAGCTTGCAATGGGCATTAAATGTGAAAAGCAATTATCCACATAGTCCTAAATGTATCTCACTGCGAATCACAGATTCGCAGATAAAAAACATGTAATACTGTGACTCAGAGTATCTGAGAGAGACAAATTCTGGAAAGCAACTGTAATTTCTCATTAAGGTAAGTGTCTCTGTGCTTGCACGGTGTAGAAATTTGGTCCTGGGTGTATTATTGGTAAGCTGCACCAACAAGTATAATGGCTTTCATATTACTAGATTTTGCATAATCTAATGCATAGATCAGATGCATTAGGGCTGTAGCATAATTGTAATTATTGTTTCTAGCGCTCACAGCATCCCAGCATGGTAAAGGCTTCTTACACTAAAAAGGATAGTTCCAAATATTTAGATGCACCTCTTGTGCAGCCCGCAGCCAAGGAGCTCACACCCTAAACCTGAACCATGCCATAAAGGGGCAATGCCCTGCCAGCAAAAACTTTCAGGTGATGCTGCCTCCAGGCTTAAGGCCAAGTTACAGACATGTCCCATCCATTAACTGATGGCCTAATGCTTGAATTACAGTCAGAGCTGGAAGGGCTGCCCTCTTTTAATCCTGCTGTTGGCAGTCACAAGCCTGGATCTCCTGCATCAGATCTATCCTGCTCTGTTTGGACAGGAACTGTATGACACTTCTCATGTGAAATCCTAGAGAAATGTGACATTGATTGGTCTCAACAGGTCTTAAAGAAAATGTTAAGTGCAATTAAGAATTACTGTTGAGCTTAAGCTTTTGACTTTTGTATCTTGTGCATTTAATATGTATACACTAGCTTTATTTCTCCTCTAGCGTCATCCTTTCACTGAGCATATATTCTTAACACATGCAAGAATACAAACCCAAAATGGAAGGAGCGTTAAGGACAGCCAGCCAGCTCTACAAACATTCTTCATCATCAGCTGGCAAGCTCTTCTCGTTGGGAGGGAACTGGGAGGAGGTGCATGCCAGAGAATCAGCTTGGCTGCAACGGGTAAAAAGTGCAGTTTTATGGGAATTAAACTCAAGTGAGGGCTAGTGTGAATCTATCTCCTTTTTCGCAAATGCTCATTTCTCACTGCTGCAAAATGATACCTCAGGTCTCTTTAGATTAGCTCACAGAAGGTGCTGTAGAAGGGAAAGGAAACCAAGACACTTAGCACCTTTTTGCACCTCATTCTCCCCTCTTGCCTTCTTACCCCAACTGACCTGTTCTGCCTGGTGTTAAGCATCTGCTGGCCTACCTTCTTCTGCTTCTATCCATTGCTTCATTGCTTCAGTCTTTTTTTTTTTTTTTCCTCCATCTCAGAGCCAGTAAAGTGGTTGTTTTTGCCTTTTCCTCCTGCTTTCTGCTTTGGGAGTACTCTGGGAGTGCCAAATACTTCACTCCTCACTGCTCCAGGGTCTGGGGCCACAGGACCCAAAATATCATCAACTGAAGTCCTTCTCAGCCTTCCCTTTTCAGTGCAAACAAAATTCCTACAGATAACAGACCTGGGGCAATCCCAGAGCTCTATGCCACTTAAGTCAAAAAGGTGGTACAGATCACCCAAAAATTTAGAGCCCTGGCCTTGTTATGAGACACATTTTTTCTCTTTCTCCTTGCCTGGTGTGAGGACCCAACATCAACGGAGGAAGGCAGTGACATACTGGGGCCACTGAAGTGGTCATTCCCTGAAAAAAAAACATGTATAAATAGCACTGAGGGAGATTTTTTTTTTTTAAGGGTGATTCAAAATACACATTTAAGTTGGTGAGGAGACATAATCATGTCCCTCCACGCTGTTCTTGATTCTGAGAGATGGGACTGGAGGCTCAGGGGAGACCTTATCACTCTCTACATCTGCCTGAAAGGAGATTGTAGTGAGGTGGGGGTGGATCTCTTCTGCAAAATAACTACCTATAGGACAAAAGGAAATGGCTTCAAGTCGCACCAAAGGCGATTCGGGTTAGATGTTAGGAAAAATATCTACATGGAAAGAGTGGTGAAGCATTGGAACAGGCTGCCCAGGGAAGTGGTGGAGTCACTGTCCCTGGCAGTGTTCAAGAAACACGTAGATGAGGCACTTAGGGACATGGTTTAACAGGCAGGGTGGTGATGATGGGTTTACAGTTGAATCTGATAATCTTGAAGGTCTTTTCCAACCAAAACAATTCTATGATTCTATGAAAGCAAAACATGCTCTGCACTTCACAGAATATATCCAGTGATAGATAAGGATCTCCCGAAGTTGCTTCACATTTTTGTGTGATTTTTTTTTTCTTTAAGATGGAATAGTGTTTAAGTAGTCAAGTTTTAGACAGGCAATTTTTTTTTTCAAAAAGTTTTGTACAATGCCAATAAGCACTAGCAGTAAAGGAGAATCAGAGCCATACCTGTGTTCACAGACCTATAATAGGAAGAAATGGCTGAAATTCATAAGTTTATGTGCATTTGTGTTTCATTACAACACAGAAACTAGAATTAAGTTGCCATCACCTCAAGTTTACTCAGCATATTTGAGAACTTTAAATACTTGAATCCTATTGCTAGCTATAGATATATTTTTGATAGCAGCAGGAATCCTATGCCAGGATAAATACGTAAACAGAAGTTCTGGTTCAAGATTTCCTTTACTTATTTTTTAACTATTTATACAGTTTTATCTGCATATTGCTTGCATAAACATAGGGAGAAATTGGTTACTACATTACCAAAATATATATGAACATTAAAGTAAAGTCTAAGAGGTCTGTTAAATGGTCTTACTGCATTCCGGGGCAGTGAGCATCCCAACACTTTGAGCCAGTTGTAACCCTCTGCCTTGGATGGGAGCAGGTCAGGCCCCAGCAGTACTCATCAATGATCAATAACCTGCTGATCAAAGAGCTCAGCATGCTGCCTTTGCTGAGCAGGGCACAGAGGGAAGGGCTTGTACTGGACTGAGTTTCGTGACAGTCCTGTTTGTCTTCCATACTGGGGCTTCCTGTGAGACCAGCATTCCACTGCTTTTGCCTTATTGTCAGCTGAAAATGGAAGAGAGCTAATGTGGGAGTATTTCAGACAGAAACTTCCCCAGGCCATTCAAAGCTCTCCATAAATCTCTTCTATACTTCATTTTCCCTACAGCAGCGCTCACACAGTTTCACCAGGTCACCACCACCTGTCACACCTGCAATCTGTCCTTCTGTAATTTGTCTGACCCCAGCAGATTCAGACATGTGAGCAAATCGCTGACATCTAAATGAGGATAATGTGGGGAGCTACAGGCCCTTCAATGTCCCCTCAATCCCTGGGAAAGCTGTGAAGCAAATCCTCATGAAAGCCATTTCCAAATACATTCATGACAAGAAGGTGACTGGGAGCAGTCAGCATGGATTCATGAAGGAGAAATCATGCCTGACCAAGGCTGGCAGGACTCATGAAGTCCAATAAAAGTTCAAAGTCCTGCCCTGCGGAGGAATTCCTCTGTACACTGGGGACTGATCAGGTGAAAAGCAACTTGGCAGAGAAGGACCTGGAGGTCACGATGGACAAGTTGAACATGAGCCAGCAATGTGCCTCACAGCAGAAAAGATCAAGTACATCCTGGGCTGTATGAAGATGCAGGCTGATGAAGGGGATCATTCCCCTCTATTTAGCGCTAGTGAGACTGTACCTGTGTCCAGTTCTGGGCTACCCAGTACATGAAAAGCATGGACATCCAGAAGCGAGTCCAGTGAAGAGCCACAATGATAACTGTGGGATGTTGTGTCTGACATGAGGAGAGGAAGAGAAAGCTGAGCCTGGTTAGCTTGCAAAAGCTCAATGGAGATTTCATTAATATGTATAAATACCTGAGGGGAGAGACTAAAGATGATGATGGAGTCAGACCCCTCTCAGTAGTGCCCAGTGAAAGATCAAGCTCCTCAGACTCTGGGACAGGTTGCCCAGTGGCAAAGGAGTCTTCATCCCTGGAGACGTTCGAAATCCAACCAGACATGGCACTCAACAACCTGCTGTTTGTTGACCCTGCCTTGAGCAAGGGGGTTGGACCAGATGATTTCCTGACATTCCTGCCAACCTGAACCATTCTGGGATTCTATGATAATCCAGCAGTCGCTGTCTTTTTCCAAGGAATAAGTAATGGCTCATATACTGTAGGAAGAGAGGAAATCATCAAAGCAGGGATTACTCATTTGCTGTAAGTACTGATGCCAAAGCATGTTCGCCAATTTTAGAGAGGACAGAGAGAGATCTCATATCCATACAAGCAGGTCAGTGGTTTTAGGCATGGTAATTCCGCATTCAGTGGCATTTTTACCTATCTTAAAAGCTCAGTAAGAATTCAAAGAAGAGAAAGATTTACTCATGAACACACTGTCTAGTCACAGTTCTGCACAGACCCAGAGAATGCCCAGCCTGCCAGCAGACAGTGGAGCTTTCAGTATTTTCATTAACCCTTGGTCAGCTGCTCTTTTCCCTCATCAAAATGATGTTTCTTACTGGTTCTTACCAACTGTCCCCAACTACAAAGCTACACACAGGAGTAACTAGAGCGTGTTTCAGAACACAAGAGCAATTAAATCGCCTGCTGGAAAACTGAAGCTGCCCAACATATTAGAGGCAACCACCCATTATCTTTGTTTCTTTGTTTACTAACAGGAAATTAATTTACTCTTTGCCTGTGTACATGACATTTTTAGGGTTACTTTTTTTTTTTTTTTTTTTTTTTTTAAGTATCACTGAGAATAAACCTCCTTCGTCCCTCCTCCCTCCTAGTCCCTCCGTGTCTCCATGTGACTGTGCAACTTGAAGGCCCCTCTGGCCTTGTTTGGGTAGGCACGATATATCAGTGAAGTGTTCCTGCTCCTTCTTACAGTGCGTCAGTGCATCTTGGATTTGGTTTGATTCTTTTTAATAGTTTCTTGCATCATTCATGCTTTGCTGCTGAAACTAACAGTCTTTGCTTTCTTGTATCTCTCTGGCATCCAGAGGAGAGAAGAGTCAAAGCAAGGATGGAGAGAGGATGTTCTTTTACTATGGTTCGTCCAGTTTTGTTACCAGCCCAACAAATGTTCTGCTGCAGAACAAGCTTGTGAAGGGGAGCACAGAAGGGAACAAGCAGACTGCAAAGGCCCCTGCAGGAGGTGGGTATTGCTGTGTGCTGTCCCTAACATGAATGTGCCCCAAGACCCGACTTGGTTTGCTGGATTACATGTATGCATAGGATTAGGTGTACATGGGAAATCTTCACTAACGTAGAAACTTCAGCCCTTATCAAAAACAAAATCAAAGTCCTCTATGACCCCTAAAAAAATTGAAGGAGCTAGCGAACATTTCCATGAGTAAATACCTGGTAACAGCAATGCCAGTCCCTGAAGTAAGATCAATGGTGTGGGTGCACACCGTTTACTCTGAGCTTTGCATTAGGTATTCCAAAGAAAGTTTGACTTGGGAGAGTTATTTTGTGCTCTGCATCACACCAGGCCTGCCCATTGCTGACAAGTGATTAGATTCAAGGGCACTCTCTTGCTATATATCCTGCTGTTGTTCACTGAGAAACTAGGTGGAGAAGATTTGGAAGCAACATCTCCATGCAACCAAATCACTGCAAGACAGCAATAAGAGAACTGATTCAAGACATCCATGATCAGATCTCTGCTCTCCTCCTGCCCCTGTGCCAAAATGGCTGAACAACCTTGATAACATTATGTCCTTAGTAGGGAATAACATTACTAGTTGTAGGGAGCACCTCTGAGGTGTTCATATCACTTGCAGAAAGGGTTTCACACAACATCCATGCTGGAAATCACAGCTTTCTCCAGCAGAGCTGAGGTCTCCCAAGATAATGATCGTGCTACGCTAGGCAGTGCGATACAGATCAGAGCAAAGGAGACTCTGTTAAGGATCTTACCTGTCTCTGAGGACCAGTAGGTTCGGACTCCCGTCTCCTTTGTCGGGTAGCTGGTGCTGAGTGCAGGGGGGAGTGGGCTGGACTTCCTGTCTGCTGTTCGTGTTTACTGTCAGATACTGTTTGAGAAGGTCCTTCGTGTCTGTGGGAACTGTCCTCCTCTGTCACAGGCTGCATACCCCGACTTCGCCCATCATGTACCTTCGGCCTGACTGCAAGATCTGCCCCCAAGCGCCTCCTCTCCTCACCCTCTTCAATAGGTCTTAGTTCCTCAGGTTCCTCATCTGTGGTTCCAGAGGTGCTCGGCTCTGCACCAGGGTGAAAGTCCTTCAGCTCTGTCTCCTTATCAATGATAACCCACTCCTTGCTATCGAAGTCCTCTTCCTCTGCCAGGGGTACCGAGCGGAAAGCATTGCTGAGGGCTTCATGTTCCACTGAAGCAGACACATCCATTCTACCACTCGCCTGCCGGTCTGCTTGGCCAGTATCAATGGATAACATCTGGGCTGGCTGGGAGGAACAGACAAGCCGCGATGGAGAGCCAGGCAAATCCATTCGAGACCTGCAGCCAGAACAAGACACCGTTAAAAATGCATCGGGTTTGTGGTTAAAATCAGGAGGCGTAAGACACAAATACGCTACATTTCTCACTCATTTCTTGGTATGCTTCAGACAGAGGCTTAAAACATTTCTTTAGAACATACATAAAGACATTCCCCCTTAAATGCTTCAGTTTCAGCATTTTTCTTTCTTGTAAATGACAGTACGAATCACTGCCACCCCACATCACCAATATACTCTTCCCCCTTGGAATGCTCTTTTTTTTTTTTTTCCTTTTTTAATTAAAACAACATCAAGAAATCTACTCCCTGACCAGATGTCCCTGCTGGAGCAGAGGGGTTGGACTAGATGATCTCTAGAGGCCCCTTACAACCTCAATCATTCTGTGATTCTGTGTCATTCTATGACTTAGCAGTTTCTTTACCGGGTTTCAGTAGTTTCTTTACTGGATTCCTATAGCATCTTCAGCTGTACTGCACTCCCTCTAAGATGGCTATTGAGGCCTCTACAGTGGTAATAAGTGTTCTTTGAAGAGAGTAAGAATATTTGATCTCCACTGTGCAGTAGGAATTTCACTGAAATGCTCAACAGGCATAGGGGATCCCAAGAGAATTTGAGGAGCAGGAAGGAAATATGGCAAATATCCTTTGACAAAGGGTATCAAGACAGTGCAACGTTCACAGACACAGTCTAAATAGCAACAACTTCCAGCGCCATGCAGAAATATTTTTCAAGCACTCCCTAAGCCCTGATGGCCAAGACAGCCCCTGAGCTAGAAAAAGCCAGTTGCAAAGACTGTAGCCACACCAAGAGGAGCTTTTTGATCCTGCTTCATTTCCAAATACGGTCCCTCTTTGTCAGACCTTGTCTCAGAAGGCCTGCATTTTCCTCACCTCATTTTGATGGGCCATTTCACCACTAAATCATACAACTGCAGTCCATGCCCTTATTTTCAGTGGGAAAAGACAGACAGAGGAACAAAGGCTGTGAGGAGGTGCCCAGTAGAGCAGTTGCACCTGCACTTCCAGTTGCCCTATGTCTTGTAACACCTGTATTTCCCAGCACACGCTACTTTAAACACCTTATTTTCACTGCTGTTTTTGTTATCTTTGGTTTCTTGTTCTTTTCCTTGCTGTGAATTTGAGTTAAGATATTCCTACAACCCTGAAAACCAGGGTTTGTCTTTTAGATATAATACATATTTTGTGCATCCAGGCAATTGCAATGCTTTATACTGAAATATGGTTATTATTAATGAAAAATAATAGAATGGAACCACCATATCAGGGTCTGTCAGCTAGTTGCCAGAACATGCACATCCCAACATGTATCCTAAGAAGATACACTCTTCTCTCCCACCTAAATGACTTTGGTTACTGACAGCCTAGCGATTAAACAGTTTCTCTCTCATCCCTCTCTCTGCCTTCACAAATGTCTCTGCCTCCATTCATGGGGTCTTTCCCATTCAGTGACATCTTTCCTACTGACTCTCCTTACAATCAAACATCTAGCTGCTCTGTGAGATGAGTGTTTCATCACAGAGGTCACAAGTCATGTCCTGGACTTTTCCACCCAGAACAGACTTTTCAGTGGCTGCTGATTTAATGATGGGCTTGGTCTCAACTGTCAATCCTCAAGACACTATTCGAAGCAAGTATCAGAAAAGAGGAGGCTACAGAGGGTGAGCAAACCTTCTTTCGTGTAGATCTGCTTTGCCATCAGCAGTGGAGAGGCGTTCGGACTCGGGGCTGTTCACACGGCGGTACCTTAGGGAGCGCACTTGGGCAGTAGGGGACTCTGGAGGCACTCGGACAGGGGAGCTGGGACAGATACCATTTCTCTGCTCCTCTTCTACCATGCACTGAGTCTGTAAGGGATAAACACAGGGAGCCTCAAAACCTGATCACACAAATTGATTTCCCATCCTTCACCATTGCTCCATGCTTTCCTCCAGGACATGGTTATAGCTGCACAGTTAATCCAAAACAGCCAACCTCCCACTCGCCTTCCCCCACACAACCCCTAACTGCTAACCCAAAATCTGCTATATGAAAAAACCCTTCTCTGTTTATACTTGTCTAAATCCATAGAAAGCAAGGTGCATGCTTTTACTGCTGATAAACATAATATAACTAAGCCAACTCCTAATTACCAGGGGCTAAAAGCAAAAGCCTCCAGGTGAACTCAACCACAAGCTGCAACATCTCTTAAGAGTTTTGCATAGACCCAAGGTCACCAATTTGCAGAAACAGGAACCTGAACACGCTCTTAGGCACTGAGAATTCATTGAGAGCTTATACTCCATGTATTTTCTATTTTCACATGACTCGAATGAATTTGATTTTTTAATTTGGCAGCAGCCAAAGGAGCAGAGTAGGTGGCTGTACAGTCACAGTCTTCCTCTACTTTCCACAACGATGCTTCCTCTGGGAGAGGAGACCGTGCTTAGGTACAAGTGCCCAGGCAGAACGGTCCAAAGCCCAGCAGTAGTCTAGGGCTTGTATTCAACTCTGTTGTGCTGCCAGCCATGAAACTTCAGCGGCTACAGGCTGCTTCCGTGCAGAGGTGTGGAGCGAGGTGCCAGTGCAAGCTCCTAGTGTAGAACATCTACCTTTTGCATGCCCTACTCAGTTGACCTCTACTAATGTCCACAGGATCTGAATGTAAACAGAATTTCCAGTCCACCATTGTTAATTAAGAGTTGTGGTTAATGGTATGTCACACCTTTGTGTCAGTACAGGACGTACAGCACGTCAGTGCCCACAATTTAGCATGTTTAAATGATTCAGGCTGGGTTTGGACTGTGTAACTAAGTGGTCTGTGTAGCTGTGGGGAGCTGGGAGAGCTTTCAGGCATTCCTGTAGCAGTACAATAAATGATAGGGATTTAATGTGTAATCCATGGAGGACAAAATACACAAGAAGGGAGGTGATAAAGAAATAAAAAATGGGTTTGAGAGAGAAGCAGAATGCTGATGTTTTAACTGTTGGGTAACAGGCTACTTTTAATATCCAAGAGCAGAGAAGGGGGTGAGGGTAGGGGAGAGAAGAATGAGTTACAGAAAAAACACTGAATGAGAACCTTGAACGAGAACCAGCAGAAAAATGTCCCTGAGATGGGTTTGTCAGGCAAATCTGATAAGCCCTGATACTACAAGTCAGTTTTAGACAGGTTTCTCTGCTAACAGAGAGATTCTGTAAGGCATCTGATGTCACACTTATATGACATGCTGATTTTGAAATCAGTATCTAAGATGAATGCAACAAATATTGAATTACTTAAAACATATAACTGAGCTAATACATAATCTAACTTGAGGATTCTCACTCTTAATATTTAATATGGAATCATTCAACTGAGATGCTTCCAGGAAATTACACCACATTTATAAGAAAAGACTGAGAAACAACTTGGGGATTATGAGGAAAATTATGACAATCTAGGAGGTCTAACATAATCGTTGATTACAGAAGTACAAGAAGATTAAGTGATGCTTCTCTCTCTTGAGAAAGGCAAAACTTGACTGTTGGTGCTAGATGCACCAGCTGATCTAATTTTTAATTTTGTAAGGGTGAAATTAGATGCCTTTTATACTGTACTGCTTCTGGAAAGTTAGAAAACTGGATAGGAAAGATCACAGTGCTCATGATGCAAGGTGTAGAAAAATGTGGCTTTGAAGACATCTCAGACTGAGTTTACTTGCCCAAGTGTTTAAGAGACAATAAGATTTTGCCTTATAACCTTCAGTATTGAAATATTTCCGATGTCATATTAGCTCTTCGAGGACTATGATTTCATTGCTTAGAATATCAAAATCCTATATGATGGCATAAAATTGTATGAAAGATTCACTCTAGCATTATTGGGTCCAAAATGGCATTTGTGTCATATGAAACTTTTATTTATTCCCAAAGCCTTTTGTTCTACCAAAAACTCTTGGGCATTCCCCATTTCCATCAGGAGAGACTCTTTGGTCTGCAGTATGTCGGATGCTACAACAGTGCTTCCAGGTGGCTTTTAGTGGCCTATAAGCCCACTGCCCTAAGTCCAGCAGCCACAGGAAGTAAATAAATGTTCTTTACTTTGCTGATGCTGATCCTGAGTTTGTTGCGATTCACATCTGTCTCTTCCCAAACTTCAGCCTCATTGAAAGCAGCATTTGGAGCCTGGCCAAGACCTTCTGCTGGACGGCCTGACAGGATAGGAGGAGCATTCTCTTGATCACTCAGATGTTCACCCTGTAGGACATCCTCAGTGTTTTCACGAAGCAAGTCCCCAGGTACTGGAGTGACATTAACCACCCTACAGAACAGATAAGAAGAAAGGTAAATTTATTAGTATTTAAAGAAACAGCCCCATCATGCTCTCCCACAGCATTTCCTCAAAAGTTTTTAGCATGGAGCAGAACAGGCAATCCAATGTTATCCAGGGTAGCAGAACCTTAAACTGAAGCATGAGAGGATCCTTACAACACCCTGGCACAAAGACAGTGAGATGGATCAGCCAAAGAGCCTTGAGGCCCTCAGGTTGCAAACGTCTTTAGAACTCCTCCCCAGGAGCGCCTGTTATACAATGCTTAATTTAAAAGAACCTTCCCCCCGCCTTCACGTGAGCCAATGAGGTGTTTATCTTCTGTAACATTAAGGTAATTTTATTCCTTAGTACCAGCTCCAACGAAAGCAACAATATTGACCAAATTGCTAAACCTCCTCAAATTTGAATTGGACTCGTTTTACTGGACACCATTGTACTTAATGCATCTCTGGCCCAGCACACGAAGCACCCTGAAGGGCTGCGGCATATTTTAGGTGTGAGCAGCACACACACACTCCTGAACTCAGCAACACCATCTCATCCCACCACAAGGCACTCTCAGGGAAGCTCCAACCATCTGTGTCATGTAATATGCCAAACATAGAAAAATACAAGCTTCATAATCCTGGTCAAAGGCCATGCAGATCCTCCTTCCTTCTCAGGATCATAACGGACTTTGAACCTTTCAAAAATTAACTTGTCAGTGAGCACGTCCATAGTCTCACCAATATGACAGCAATACTCACCCAAACATGGCTGCTGTTTGCCTAGTGTTTTGCTGTGGAGGAGTAGAGGTGCTAGTGGACAGCAAGATATCTGTACCAGCCTTCTCCCAGTCAAAGGCTTCATTTTCAGTAATGCCTCTTTCTTTCATACTATTCTCAAACACGGACATGATTAGCTAGAATAAATTGACAAGCACAAGTTATGTTAAATGAGCACTAGGGCCAATGGCAGTTTATCATCTCTATCTCGTCTATGAAAGGTACTAACAGACAAAAAGCAAATGTCACAAAATCGTACTGCTTGTTTCCTAGGATCGTTTTGGCTTCGTAACTGCAATTTCTTTAAATCTGCAGAAGAAGTGCATGCAACATTTTGACACTGATTTGATAAAACAATGCAGCTGACTTCTTACTGTAGGCTTTACTCTAAAGCCTGAAATTCAGCTCAGTCTTCCTGCAGATGGATCTTCTGTTCGATGTGCACAGCCTGAGAGAGAACAAAACTCCTGCCAACACTGTTGTTGCCAAGAGTACTGGACCCCTTGGTACATCACTTGTTACTGGTCTTCAACTAGATTTTGTGCCACTGAGCACAAGCCTCTGAGATCAGCTGTTTTCAATACACTTCACTGATCATCTGGCCTGTACTTTACCAGCTTGTCTATGAGAAGGTAATGGGAGACAGACTCAAAAAAGCCTCACTGAAATCAAGGCAGGCACTGCTCTCCCCTCATCTACCAAGCCAGTCATCTCACTGTAGAAGGTTATCAGGATGGGTGTGCCTGCTTTTCCCTTTGTGAATCCATGCTGTAAACTCCCACTCACCTTCCTACCCTTCATATGCCTGGATTTTTTTCCCCAAGATTTATTACTCCATCATGTTTGCAGTGATTGAGGTGAGGCTGGAGATCTCAAAGCTTCTCTAGGTACCTGTTCCTTTTCTTAATATATTTTATCTGGAAAGTGTATAATTTTTTATTCATTTAAGAGTTACAGTTGCTATGCAGCAACTCATAAGAGGCTAATACACCCAAGTGCTGCTGGAGAGCTTTGGGCTAGGTTTGTTGGAACACCTCCTACCATCCTCCCATTCATCTGATGCATTATCAACAGGATCAGGCACTCAAATAAAACTGCACAGATGATGTTTTCAGCTCTTTGGCTATAACACACAGTGAAAACCACTGTGATATTTAAAAAAAAAAAAAAAAGTTACCACAGTTAAATTGTGTGAGTTGAGCTGCTGTAACTGGTCATGTATATGCTGATAATTAATAGCAAATGAGAGAGGATAAAAGATAATATTAAGGTGAATATTAATGAAAAAAACAACAGATCTAAGGCCCACACGAGTGTGCAAGAAATCAAAAGTGCCAGTGTGCACTGCTGAGCTGCTGGCACAGGTGCTTTGCAGACTTGGTCAAGTTGTGCTAAAAACTCTGTTCCATTTAGTGTAACTCGCAACATTGTTTTTTTAATAAAAAGTATTCTGGTCATTGGGAAGAGCTTTCTTGTTTGGAGCACTGCTCCAAACAATTTGGGTAGAGTCAGGGAGAGGAAGAAGAAACACTGAGATGCTGAAGTAATTGGATTCTACAGTCCAACCTTTTACTCCTGATTCCTCAGCATGCATGGAAAAAAAAATCATAAAATCCAAACGCCAGTGCAAGGTGCCTTGCATCACCTTGGGAACAAAGAAAAGCTCCTACCTGATAGTCTGGCTTGGTGAAGTAGTCTAGGCTTGCAATATGATCCAGAAATAGGTGGAACTCTGAAGGCATGTGTTTTAGCAGCATGCGGTGTTCATACTTCTCTTTTATCATACCGACTTGCTCCTGGAAAAAGAGAAAACCGTCCAAGTCAAGAATCTTTTATTGCTTCTTATTCATGCTTCCTCAGTTTTATGGTTCCTAGAGTACCATCCAGCCTTATCATTCCTAGAGCACAGCCTTTCCTTGGATCCACCACTTCCATTACACTTTCTCCTGTTTTAGTGTTTCTAGCAAATTCAAGCTGATTATTGCAGGAAACTCCTGAGTCAAAAACTCACTTCAGAAGCTGTCCCTTCAGCAGAGCTTTCTGCACTTCTGTCCCACGGGCTTCCAGGGCCTGTTGTTCTGTTGCACAGGCTCTTTCAAGATAACATAAACACTTTAATTCATTTAACTTCCCAGTTGCAAATGGGTGGGCTTGGGGATGTGGGAGGGAAGAGTTCTATCCTCTTTCTATTTTAAAGACTGTTTCTTTGTGAAATGTCAGCTTAGATCTATCTAGACTTTCCACTTCTGCTGTTTGCTTTGTACCAAAGTCAAAGTCATTTGATGTGCATATGAAAACACTCAGCTATTCTCAACAAGGTAAGCTCCACACTGTGCATCAGAGCACATAAAAGCCAGCAAGTCTTGATGAAAAACAGCTTTTTTACTTCAAGAAAAAATTGCACTGAGCTGCAAAAAGTGGAATAGTAAGAGCCACAATAATAATAACATAGGACCCTACCTTAAGCAGAAGCACTAGGTTTCCTACCTTATCTTTGATCTTTCGCCAGGGAAGCTGACCAACTGCAAATTCCACCAACATGTAAAAGAGGGACCACAAATCATCGTGTCTACCCATCTCCTGGAGAAAAGAGAGATAAAGACTGAGCAGCAAACTTCCACACTGCTCAGCAGAGCAGATGTGCTTTCTCCATGAGCAACCTCATTTTAAGAGGGAGTAGGAGAAGTCACACAACCTATCATACCATTACAGAACCCAGACTGAAAACCAAAGATGGAAAATCAAGCATTAAGTGACATTGTATATTCATCTGAATAACCCCCAAAAACCCAAAAGTATGAAAAACACAATATGTAGACCGTCTTTCAGTTATTGTTTTTAAGCTAAATATCATTCAAATTCTTTTCTCAAGACAGCAGTAATTTACAAGGGCTTTTGTAAAACACTCATCATTGATCACTATAATATTTTACAGATCTCTAACATCTCCTTCCTAAAAAGTTAAATCCCTTGCAGGTTCCTCTCATGAAAAATAACAACGTAAACTATTCAATTCCAGGAAAGTTACAGGCAGCTAGAAAGAGGCTCTTACAATAGGAAACACTTATAGCAGTGCTTTGTGAGCAGCAAGAGAATTCTCTAGACAACTGTTGTAATGAAGCAATCAGAAGCACCATGTTCCTGAGGAACCCAGACTAAACTGTTTGGAGAAGCTTTCCTTTTTTCTATTTTTTAAATCCCAAACTCCTACTTTATACCTCTACTCCTGAGAGCAGCTTTTTGGAAAGAAAAAGCCTTGCTCTGTTCACCCCTTATAACCCAGAAATACTCACTCGGTTTTTGTGTGCATTCACCGAAGCATAGCGGACTGTTCCCCGAAACCCAGCAACGTTGCGAGGCTGAAGGAAGATAACAGATAATCTCAGAGACAGCGCAGAATGCTGCAAAATCTCACATGCAGATTACCCTAAGGACTTCCTATCTATGTCTATGTTGTCTCATACCTATCCAGTGGACACAAAGCTGCTCTTGATACCTTTACCTGTTCTATCAGTCATGCTTCCAACTCTGCTGCCTCACAAGGGCATTTGACCATACAAGTCACTTACTGAAGATATCATTTTTCTGAGCAAGGAGTTAAATGAAATCCAACCAATCCTTTCAGCTTTGCTAAAAGGACTTAGTTAACAGAAGTGCTTGCAACAAAGCTAGGGTTCTGCTCAGGCATCTGCCATCACTATGCTAAATTTGGGCAGAATAAACATATCATTAAGATCCTACACTTACAGAAATCTAAATACATTAATAACAACTCTGTATAGTCTCATTTAGGTCAGTTGATTCATTTTTATTCTTTCAGCTATGCCTCTGCTTTTAGAGTTAAAACTTCAATTTTGTAGCTTCATTCTAAGGCATTCTTCTCTCAACTCAAATACATACAAAACATTCACTTCCTTTTGGGTGCTGGGAAGTTGCTGTGAGTTTCCAGACACTCTTAGCATAAAGTTCTGAATGTTTTAGAGACAAGTTCATCAACACTTTGCCACTAACACACAGCCCTAGTGGCGTATAATGCTGCTCTTCAACTGTAGTGACTCTGAGCAAAAAAAAGTCAGAAGTCTGTGTTATAACTCTAGTACATTTCTCAAACTATCCTCAAAGCCAGCCCATATGCATGTCCCAAGTAGCATTTAATCTTGTAGACCACCAGCTTGAGCTACAGCTACTCATTTAGCAGCATGTAACAGTCAAGGTATTTTCCAGATAATGTATCTGTTTCTTCCCAGAGCATTCACTGAGAATTCCCCCAGCAAGTGACTGCAAAATATTCTTCAGCACTCCACTGGAGGGTACGAGTTTCTGAAAAGTACAAATGCGCGCAGCCATGGGAGGGTATCTGTTGGAAGCAACCATCGATGCAGACCTCCTCTATCCTTTCAAAGGCAAGAAAACAATCCTCTTTTCCGTTGTGGAAGTTAGTGTGTTAGGAAATTTTTCATGAGACATGGGGTAACAGCATATTATAAATAATTCTAGTATACAATCCATAACACTTTCAGACAAGTACCTTGAAATGTTTGTAATTCAGGGGATGTCGTCTTTCAGGTTCTTTACCCACCTCAGTATCTTCAGCTATCAAATGTGAATTTTTACATACTGAATTCACTGCCACAAGTGCTGGCTTCAGTATGGGTAGCAACATCTTTGAAAGTCTTTAGATCAACTATTTCTTGCAGACAGTATTTCTAGACTCTAAATGAGATGCATTCTGAAAACAGCTTCTAGATGGTTTCAAATGTATTCTGCTGCCCTCTCAGAAAAGGAAAAAAAAATGCCCTGCCATCTTTCAATGTGCCTGTGTCCCACAGCCATCGTGGAAGGGTTCATCACCCCAGCTCTGCAACTGCCTCTCTCCGATCCCGGGCGACGTGCGGAAGAGAGCACTGCAGCTGGGCAAGGCTGTAACACTTTGCCATGAAACCCTTACACAACACAGGTGTTGACATTCTAGCTTTCCAATTAGTTTGGCAGGGTGTTTAGATCTTTAAACAAAACAGGCAGATGCTAGCTGCATTAACAGCATCTCTTCCTCAGAAAGACTTCCTCTCCTTGGCTGCCCTGCCAGGCACAAGGCAATAGCTCATGCCTTTTGTCTGTGCCACTAATGACTGCAGTCAAATGGAGAGAGGAGATTTCACACTCTTCATCCAAAGAAGCCTGCCTCAGCACTCGCTGTGGCTCACACTGAATTCAGAAGAAACGTTAGGGCCAGTTAACGTTAGTGCCAGTTGGATATGTATCAACGTTCATTTTCCAGATCATTTCTTAACGCATTTCAGTTCTTCTTAATAAATTTCAACCCATTGCTGTATAGCTCCAACAGCAGAGGAGAGCTTGGATAAACCACTCTAGCTTTCCTGACATACCCACATTCAACACTGTGGGCTAGACAACAAAAAATGTTACATCTTGATGCCTGAGAACTGAAATTCTAACAGTTAGGAACTTCAAACTATTGAGTGTAATCCAACTGATTTGAATCCCTAATAAGATGGTAAAGAGCTAGAAACCAGAAATGCTATTCTGAAAACATACAATTTTTTTTTTCCCATACCAGCATTACTATCAAAAATGCTGATCAGGGTTTTTAAAAAAAAAAGTCTCTTCCTGCACACGGATTGCATCTAGCGCATAAGCAACGGGACATGTTACACAGAACTGTCAGGGAGGCTTCAGATGTGAAGCATCTTGCCTTGTGTGAGAAGTTAGGTTTAAAATGAGTTTAGCCCTGGAGAATGTGTTAGAACAGCCCCCCAGAGCAAAAAATATACTCTGTGGTCCTTCCAATATATACTGGCTGCATGCATTATCACCAGACAGGACAGAATTAGCTAACAAAATACTGCACGTGGTGGATGCATCATTCCAAACTGGGAGCAGCTTTTTTGCACCCACCAGCATTTCCCCACTCTCCAAGTCAAATGCTTACGATGATCTGTGTTTCAGGTGCTTCACTGCTAGGTTTTTCCTCCTTAGGAGGTTAGTTAGTTAGGCTTTTATAGAGGATATAAGGGGATGCACATCTCTACCGCTTCTGTAGCGTTGGTCACATCACAAATTCTGTGCTTCTTGTGTACATTTTGAGTTGTTATTGAGCAGCAGTGCTTTCCAGAATCATTAATGACAGCAGCACTTTTTTTTTATACCAAGAACGAGTCAGAAATTAATAAATAGAGAAAGTGTCTCCTTGACTTCGCAACTACAAAAGGAACAAAAGAAATCACAGTCTCCAGCACCCTCCCAAACATCTCCCAGCCCTTCAGGCAGAATCCCAAGTGTTCTTGGCTTCTGCATCAATTTAGGTAGTTGTCACAATCCTGCTGAAAAACAAACATATCATGAGGGAGAAAAACAAACAAACAAACAAAAAAGGAAAAAAAAAAGAAAACCAGGTGTAATTTGTAATCCCATATATAACAAAAGCACAAAACAAAATGAAAACCCAGAAGCATGATGATGGCTCACTCACAACTCATAGCAGAGATGGTTACGAGCAGCGGATGGGAAGTCAACGCATCAAACACAGCCTCAAAAGAGCCCAAAAGAACTGTAAAACAGAGAGAAACCCAAAGAAAAACATGATAAAAAAACAACAAAATGAAAAACAAACAAAACAAAATGAAACAGAAATTAATAAAAAAACAACAAAAAGACACAATTCAATATTACACCCCTTCTGACACCTGAGTCTCTTATTTTGCTGCTGTCATTGCCCAGTATATCTCCCTGGCCTTGGATGGTTGCTGCCTGTGCTGTATTTGATTTTATTTAGATACAGAGCCTGAGGAAGCCTCGGTGGTTTGTGAACGCTCTGTAAAGCGGTGAGAGGGGTCCCTCTAGAGCCCAGTTTCCCCTTGCTCGCCCGCCGCTCGCTCCTAATGCAAGCCACAAAAATAAAACCCGAGAGCTGAGATAGGTACGAGCCAACTGCAGGCTGGTCCTCTGGTTCTATCGTGGTTTGGTAAAAATATCTGTCACCTAAACTTCCCCTTCTCACTCTCCCAAAACAAACTGATTAAAAACAGAGCAGAGCGAGTGGATTTGCTCTCTCACAAACACATCCTGCCCCTCACCACATAATTTGCTAATCTGAAGAAAGACTTCAGCTCAGAGATACCTAATGCAGTAGAAATCAAGCAACCCAAAGCAAATCAACTCAGTTTTTTTTCATCTGAATCTCAATATCCCTCTTACCTCAAAACATGCAAGCTCTAAGATACCTGCAGATTTTACAGTTCTATTCAGTTTTGAGAAGATTACTTGACAGTCCTGGACTAATCTTTCCAAAGCCAGAGACATCCCAGGGATGAAACTTTAAGCAAAGCCATTTGAAAAGTATCTATTTTGCACAGATAATTGAATATTTGTTAGCTAAAGAGAGAAAATGGGTGACAATTACTCTGCAACCTGTCAGCAAGGGCACTTGCCTGGTGGAGAGGGATTTGACTTCCAAGTCATGTCAACGTTGACTTGCCCAGGCGCTGAAGCCCCTGTTCCCTCTCCACCAGACAGGAATAATTCTGTTCATCTCTGTGTAGCCCAGCAGGAAACATAATCAGAGCTTCACGTTGAACAGTTTTAACCAGAAGGAATGACATAGTCAGACGCAGCCTACTCCTGCTGCCGCTTGGCAATAGAGAAACTCTGAAATGGAAAATGGGATCTTTGCTCTCAATTTCTTTAGGGGATTTTTAGCCTGGATCTCCCTTCCCTTCTGTAGCAGTCTTACTAGTGACTTCTCTGCACCTTTCTAGATGTCGCTGTTAATGCATGTGGTGAAAATGTTGGCCTTTTGAGATAACTACTGACAGGTTATGCAGGGTACACGTTTGTCTTGTTTTCTGCCTCAACTCCTAAGGCATCTTCAGAGCCACCACAATGCATGGACCACCCTATAAACCATTGTTTCCTGGATACTCAAACCTGCATAGCTGGCTGCCTTAAAATTAAACTTGGCTGAACCTTATTTATTTTGCTACCCATCAGCTCATCTGTATGGTGGTATCTACATGTTTTCCCATAAAAGACTTTGCTTCTTCCCTGTTCATGCTATCAAACAGTACTTCATCACAATCAGGACAATATAACCCAATATACATCGGATAGATTTGAGAATATATTAGTAAGTGGGGACCTTTCTATCAGCTAGCTGCTTTCCATACATTTAATTTTAGCTGCACTGATTTTCTGTAGTTGTAATGTTTTAAAGTAGAATGTCAGCTCTCTTCTCAAATCCAAGTTTGCTACTCCTGTTTATCGTTGTAAAAACGTTAATCTTATCAGCAAGATTATATACACGTTTCAATTGCAATGCAAAAAAGCAGCTGAGCTTCTAAGTTCAAATAATTGGGGGTCTTAGGATGTAGGTGTTCATATACTTTTTCTTCTCTCATAGCTCATTTCCTGGGGGGAAAAACTGCTTAGTAGAAAATAGAAAATAGAAAAAAAAAAAAAAAAAAGATTATTTTTATTCATGCAGGTACTCTTTCATTCCAGTACCTTGCCCACTGCAGTAAAGTTTATTTTAAACGCTGTGCATAGACATGCAGAAAATAAAAGCAATTTTCAATTAGCTGACACATTTCTGCAGCCTCCGTCGTGTTCACTGACACGGGCTGCACTTTGTCCTACCTACAGCTCCTTTCTGCCTACGAAACAGCACAGCCACCCTCACACACATACAGGATCTCCAGCAAAGCCCTGCAAACTACTGCAGTGCAGTGTGAAGCACACAAGATAGAGACGCGATCGATGGGCGGCAGCTGACTAAGCTAAAAAAAGCACTTGCTGAGCACCACTGCACCATGCCGGGACCTGCAAGCAGCACCGAGATTCATGGCAAAGCAAAACCTCGCCTCCAGTAACAGAGAGCAGGTTGCTGGAATTTGGGTCTCTTCCAAACAGCATTTTGGGAAGCACGGGGAATGCATTTCCGTACGTGAAGTGTTACATGCGGAGGAAGGGCAGAGTGCTCTCTGTAATGCACATTAGTGACAAACTCAGCAACCTTCAGCAAAGAACAAAGAGTCAAGCACCCAAAAGCTGACCCACGCCAGCACAAAAGACCTTCTTGTGTCAGAAGAAAACATCTCCATTACGCAAGCACATGTTGTTCACTGTATTATCTGTGTAACAATGTGCATATCTCTCTTCCTCTCCTGGTTTGAAGTTTCCAGCCAGACCCTAGTTCTCCCCATCAAACGGGTTCTGCTCATCCAGCTCTCCTCTAGAAAAATGTCTGCGAGAGGGAAGTTTTTTCTTGCACTCTTTCTATGCCAGACACTACCAAGAACTTAAAAATACAGCTTTTCAGCCCACTCTCCAGTAGTTAGCTCCACTGTCCTACAATACACAGTGATGCAGAACGCCTACAAACACACTGTGGTATGGCAGAGATGGGCAGTATAATCAGGACACTAACAGGAATAAAACTGCCCCGTGCCCCTCTAGACAATGACAGAAGGCTGCATCTAGAGGAAATAATGGTTAGATTCTTACAAAGCTCTCTGGATCCCAAAATATCAATGTTGTGATAGAAATTCTTCCAATCCACCCTAAAATGCATGTCTTCATCTGTGGGGGAAGGCAGCGGTCTTGGAGGAACCAATGCAAGTATTAAGGGAAGGAAATAATCACTTCCCCGTCACAACAGGACAAAGGCCAAATTAGCTAAAGGTGACTCCGCTCCCTACATTTGCCATTTTCTTCTCCAATTAGGCAAATATGGGGCATAAGCTTCCTGCAGGGAGAACAACCCTATGGAGAACACCATCAGTTTTCTTTTAACTTTTCTGTGTTTCTAAGCAGTTTTTATCTACATCAATTTTTCTATTTTTCCACATGCGATCACAAAGTGAAGGCAACTTCAAAAATCTCAAAGGAGAGGGGCTAAAAAGTGATGCACTGTAGAGTAAGCTGTTTTAATTTAAATTGGGGGGACTGGCAGAGATGGACTGTACCAGCCAGTGCTGCTGCCATCACACTATGACCAACACTAAGAGAAAGGCTCTTTGCAAAAATGAGACCAACAGACACTCAGTTTGACCTGAGGTCAGTCCCAAAGTGTAAGATTTTCCTTCAGGTACTCTACCTGAAAAGCCATCTCCACCCTCATCTCCATCTCATCAGATATCACAACACTGATCTCTGTTTTGTGTTCCTTTCCTGATGACTTCCAGTATTTGATTGTCTTCCTGAATGCTGTTGAGTAGCACCCTAATTTTTTTTTATGAAGCTATTTCATAACACCAAGGTCTCACTTCTCAATGGTACCTATCAGCTCAAAAGCTATCATTATATATGCAAAACTAGAACCAGCTTTCTGTCTCCACAAATACAATCTGCCAAATTGTAGTCCCACTTTCCTGTTTTATAGCAACTTCTGGCAATCTTTTCCACAGTTGGCCCTTATCGTTACTACAGGGCATTCTGTCATATTACTGCTCTTTAGACTGCAGCTTTTGCTCTGCAAGTGGACTCTTTGTTTCTCTTTCCAATGCATACTGACTACCTGTGACATCCTGTGCCATCTTGTGGGTTAGTTGAGTGGATGGTGAGGTGGATTAAGAACTGGTTGGATGGCAAAGCCCAGAGGGTCATGATCAGCAGTGCAGAGTCTAGTTGGAGGCCTGTAGTTACAAGTGTCCCCCAGGAGTCAGTCCTCGGTCCAGTCCTCTTCAATTTATTCGTCAATGACCTGGATGAAGGCACAGAGTGCTCCCTCAGCAAGTTTGCTGATGATACGAAACTGGGAGGAGTAGCTGACAGCCCAGAGGGCTGCGCTGCCATCCAAAGGGACCTGGACAGACTGGATAGCTGGGCAATGAGAAATCTTATGAAATTCAACAAAGACAAGTGCAAGGTCCTGCACCTGTGGAGGAAT
>VZSV01000255.1:519612-534640 GCA_013398735.1 Nothocercus julius | reverse complement strand
AAAAAAAAATGGACAAGATTATTCAGTTAATTTGAATACATGAAATCACATTTATTCATGTGATGGGTCATACAACAAGACATCCTTTCTGAACCCATTTTATAATAATAATGTGTTGGACTCCAGACAAATACTCAAAGTTAATTGCTTCAGCATTTGATTTTGAGTGGGACAAGTATGACTAACAGTTACTAACCCACAATGGAGCGGCCTCTGCCAACGACAACAAAAAAAACTAGTTTGCTGTGCAAAGGAATGACAGTACTATATTACTATTGTCTACCCACAGAAAATAGCATCAGACAAAGGGAGTAAAAAGCAGGCCTAAAAGCGTCCACTGAAGTCTGCCCATGCTCAAGCCATCAGGATGGCTTTATTGACTCAAGCAAGAGACAGAGACAGACAGACAAACAACCAGAAGGAAAACTTCCAAAACAACATACAGGCTTGATGTCACGGTGCAGAAATCCCACAGAGTGAATGGCTTCTATTGATTCCAGAATCTGTTTGCCTAATCGCAGCGTCGTGCTCAGCGTGAAGGTCCCCCGAGGCTGACTTCTTCTGAGATCTGCAAGATTTCGGCCCTGAAACAGTCAATGCAACATTTAAATCAGCATACGAAAGCACAGTATTTCACCGGCGCAAGATCTAGGACACATCCCAGCTAAAGTAAAAATGCTAATCAAACAGGTGCCTTGCCTTATGCCTGATTTAGTTCTTGTACATAAATTCCCAATACTTCACTTTAACTTTTAAATGATGCATATGCTCATAAGAAGATACCAGGCTGATAATCTTGGAAGCCAGCTCACTGTTACTTCGGAAATAGGCACACTAAGGGCAGCATAAGCTATGAGCTATCACACTATCACAGCAGTCTTGGATTTGTAAATGAAAAAGAGGGTTTTACAATGAGTATCCTCTATGACAGAGTACCCCTCTATTCTACAAAACTAAAGCGCGCATCAACTCATCAAAGCAATCAGGCATAAAAGCCCACAGGCTTACAGAACACACATCAAAATACAAGTTACAGGGATATACTGATTACCACTACACTACAGAAACTATCCGTTCTGCTTCTGTAAACACACTTATAATACAAGTCCACATGTATTCAAAATAAATTCACAACAGAACATATATAGGAGAGATTCTAAACATTTGATGAGAAAAACAAGGTTGCTCTCCAAACCAGTGAAATGTTAATCAATTCATCCACCCACTTCTGATTCCCAAAGACATTAAGGAACCAAGTGTAACTTGGTCTTTTAGCAGCTGACCTGTTACGCAAGTTGGTTTGTTCTCATTTCACTTCAAGGCTCTGAGTCCCTTGACCAACCACACTTACTAGAGGCCAGATAACTTTCAGGATCTAATCCTGATACCAACGAACACATCTGGTGACAAAGACATTTGGAACACAGAACAATAGACAGTTTGCTCTAGGGCACACATGTAATACAGATAGGAGCCAAGGAACAGCAACTGGCCCAGACTTGCTCCTTGGTATGAGCAACAAAATCACTACAAAAGTAACCTAGTCTTATTTTTTTTTTTTTTAATAATAAAAATTTCTGTATGTGTAACACTTATTATAGACAGACAGATTTTGTCCCTTTTACCTTACGAGCTGAGCCTCTGAACTGACAGATCTTTATTTTCACTGTTTCTTGGGCACCAATTTTCTTATTTGACAGTAGCAGGGGTGAGGCAGGTTTTTTTTTTTTCTTTTTTTTTTTTTCCAGAGCCACATATTGAAATAGCCATTTATTAAGCCACAGTTTTTCCCTAGCAGGTTTAGGAGTCAGTCTCACGGACCAGTTCTCCTGTCCCCAAAAGAACCAAAAGCATGGGAATGTCATGATGGGCCACTACTGCCTCAGGGGAAGATGGAAAATTAGCAGAAAATTAGTGTTTTGCAAATAGACGCTATCACGCTGGCAGAGAAACAGGAGATGCTCTAAGTTGAATGTCTCAGAGGGGAAGTTCCAGTTCCAGTGACTGAAGACAATTCCTGCACAGAAAGCCAGCAGGGCAACGCGCTTTGGCCAAAAGGATACACAGGCTGCCTATTTCGAAATAGAAGGGGATTCTCTTAGCCTGATGAGCGATGGTGCAAAACTAGCTATGCTTTAAACAACCAAGAATTAAATAATTTCAGCACTGCCAACTCTAGCAGCTCAGTCATCTTGCCAAAACCTGTTAGAAAGTAAGGTGGTGTAAAAAATAAATTTATTTCAAGATACAGTCATATTTAACAGACTTGTTAAGGACAGGATTGGGTGGTTAGAAATCCTCTTGCCATGAGTACCAAATTAGCTCTATTGAGAAACCTATTCACACTCAAACTGCAGCTACAGTCAGATTTAGTTAGAAAACAAAAGCTTCTCCTGTACCCAACATCAGAATCTGTGATGCCAAAAGTGCACAGACGGCAAACCCATGGTTCAGAGACATACTGGTTTCACATACTCATGTTTCAGAGTAGCACTACAGCTTAGAAGAATTAGAGGTTTGTTTTAAAGTATTGTCAACTTGAGAGTTTTAGTCCATGCTTGAGCACTTAATTTTTACTGAAAATAAGCAACCTTCCAAGCCTTCACAAGGTATTAATGAAAAAAAGTAATTTCCCCACTTCTCCACATCCTGTGATAAACGACACTCTGCATAGAATTCATTTCCCACCTCTCTCACCACCATCATAACCTCCTTCTCCCCTGAGCAATTTCACATGTTCTTCTACATGTTGTTCTTCTACATGCCTAGAAAACTCTGTTCACACACCCACTATGCATCCTTCAGCTCCCCTTCATGTTCCTCTCTTGTGACATCCAGAGGGAAGAGTTTCATGTTAGAAACTGGACACAGGGCCTGCTAGCCTCTATTTTATTTCCTTCATTAATTAAAAATAATCCTTCAGTTTACAGTGGCAGCTTTCTTCTTTTACTTACTACTACATTCTTCTTACTTTCCTTCATCATGTTCTCTCACCTAGATTATACATAAAGAAATATGACACATGCTCTGAGTTCTTCAGATGAAGGTTAGGTTGGTAATGCATAGAGTGCTTTGAACAGCAAAGCTCTGATCATACAAGCTAGAAAAGAAATAGGGACAAGTGCCCTGTCAAGTTTTACATCAGGTGCTGAAACAGGTCAGCATCCAAGGTATCAGCATCACAAAGCAGCGGCTTTAGTTTGAAACTGCACCCCTCTGAACCAGGGATAGTCCCCATCTCCTTAAAGGCCTTTCTTCCACAAGTTCTTGGTTCAGGCATAAATTCCCACTTGTTCCTCACCACATTTTTTTTCTCCTGGAACTGTATACTGCAGAGGACAGCTGCTTTTGTGACAGTACCACCACATTTGGGCTCTGAAGATCTTCCCAGGTAGGCTTACTTGTTAAAGTTTTAGGCTGAACCATGTACCCACTTTCAATGTACAACAAGGTCCCTGCTTCACAGATCGACCTTATTGACCTTTGTACTGTAAATCCTTCCCTGGGAGGCCATCTCTATTTGCAGGGAGCACACAACTCACCTGAAGCTGCATGACCACATAATTAAACTTCTCATTCCTTCCACAGCCAATAAATCTGCAAACATGATCTTTCCCTGAAAAGAGAGAAGAAAAAAAAAAAAAAAAAAAAAAAAAAAAAAAAAAAGAAAAGAAAAGAAAAGAAAAGAAAAAAAAAAAAAAAAAAAAAAAAAAAAAGAAAAGAAAAGAAAAGAAAAGAAAAGAAAAGAAAAGAGATGAAAGGTAAGAAAACATAACTACAGTGATCATGATTTTTAGAGAAATAATTTCTAATAAAGGGCTTGCAACTGTAAATGACATCGAGCAGAGTTCTGCAGAGCACATGAATTTTGTTTCCCCTGTCCCAACTCCCTGCCTCAGGAGGGTACTAGGACATTCAACAAGAGAGGAAAAAAAAAGGCCCGTGAAAACAGCCACAGGTAGAAACTAGTTGGTGTCAAGGACCTTGAATCCTCAAAGTGATGTTGTGGAACATGAGTGGAAGCCTGACAGACTGCAGCTGGGAGAGCTGCCACGTGCATATGCCAGCACCACCACATCCATTGCCTTCTCTGAACTAAAGCATGGGTAGCAGACATGACCGTGCTGGGTTTCACAGCTCCACTGCATCACACCTCAGCAACCTAGACCACCTTCACTCAGGAAAGGCTCACTTCTACTCCCTGCCACCACATTTGGCCCGTTAGTACTGCTTATTCTGAAACAGCTGAACTTAATGCTATTTTGAGGCATAGACAAACCCTAATCTCAACTGCTAGAAACCATCTGAAAAAGAAAGATGATTATGACAAACTCTGTTAAAACAATGAAGCTGCTAAAGGCAATTTCAAGAGTAAAGAAGAAAATAAACGTGTGCAATTACATGCCAAGTTCTTGCACTGAGTTACAAACACAAACCATCTCTATTCAAGCAAAATCAAAACCAACCAGTCACCAACCAATGTTCTTCTTTTCATCATGTGGCTCCAGACAACACCTACCTTCAAAAAAAAAAGTGCAGTATGTTCTGGAGAGACTGAAGTTGTAGTTGTAGTTTCAGATCCTGTCCCGTGACGTGTTTGTGCTCTCTGTCAGGAAATGGGCAAATAGTGCACCTGTGTTCCTCTACAAGCAAACTGTTGATGATAAAGTTAAGGTTGATGTACATGATACTGGTGAGCATTTGGCTCCTGATGGGGTTTCTAAGCAGGGAAGACGGCAGGTATCATTGCATAGCTTTGCCCTATATTTTCTGGTAGAATTTGAGCACCAGGAACCAACTCACTTGGACCCTGCTTCCTTCTAGGGCTCTGTCCCATTCTTCCATGAAGGTCTCTGAAGAGGCCAAAATTTGCTCTCCTGATGACCAGATTTTTGCTCCTACTTTTTGCCCTGCTTCCTTCTCAACTTCACCACCTCATGGTCACTGAAGCCAAGGCTGCCCTCAACCTTCACATTCTCATCAGCTCTTCCTCATTTGGTAGTAAAAAAATCCAGCAACACTCCTCTTCTCTCTGGCTCCTCCATCACCCGTGTCAACAAGTTATCATCAGTGCTTTCTAGGAACCTCCTGGATTCCTTGTGACCTGCAGTGTTGTTCCTCCAGGATGGAACCATCAGGATGGTTCCTGGAGGCTACTCTCAGCTCTCTGTAGCAGACCTCACTGACTTCCTCTTCCTGATCAGGTGGCCTACAGCAAACACCCACAACAGTATCATCCATGTTAGTCTGCTCTTTAATGCTTACCCATAAACTCTTGACTCATTCATCATCCATCCATAGGAACATCTTGATTCAGTTGCTCTCTCACAGAAAAAGTGACTTTTCCACCTCGCTTCCCTGGCCTGTCCTTGCTAAAGGGCACACAGCAGCATGCCAGTCATGTGAGCTATCCCACCATGTGCCCGTAGTTGCAATGAGAGGATAGCCCTGTGACTGCACACGGACAGCTAATTCTTCCTATTATTCCTCATGCTGTGTGCATTTTGGTAAAGGCAGTCGAGGCACTTCAGAGAGGTTTTGAGCAGAATGATTTCCCAAGAGGAGTATAAGGAGCTTCCCCATAGTCTTTTCTTGTAGGTACTTCCTTAGCTGCATGCAATTGCTGGAGGTATCCCCAACTTGGGGTACCTCACCCTGTTCTGCTGACTACCCTGTCTCTGCCACTCTCCCTACCCTAGTTTAAAGCCCTCCTTACCAGGGTAGCCAGTCTTTTGGCAGAACTGCGTGTGCCCTGTTTAATGAGGTAGACCAATTTTCTCCCCATCAGTTACCGATCTTCCTATGTAGTGCCATGGTCATGGAAACCAAGGCCCTGCTCCTGATACCCAGTGATGCACCCAGTTGTTTACCTGGAGTGTCTGTCTACTCCTCCTCCCATACTTCCCACTCTGTGGCAAGACTGAGGAGAAAAAGACATCTCCAGAGCTCTGTAATCCTGCTTGATACTTTCCAAGCTCCCCTTGGCCATATTGCTGGTGCCCATGTGGAAGAGCATCAGCGGGTAATAGTCAAACAGGTGGACAAGCCTTGGCAGTCTTTCCATGACATTTCAGATCTGAGACCCTGGCAGGCAACAAATTCTCCAGATGAGAAGTCAGGTTGGTAGATGGGCACCTCTTTCCCCTGCAGCAGGGAGTCACCCACAGCAACTGCTTGCCACTTCTTCCAGGTCTTCCTTCATGGTACAGGGGCTGCTGGCTCCATTGCTTTACTTGAAGCCATGCCCAGCTCTTCCTCAGTCTGGACGACACTGAACCTGTTCATAAACTGCAAGTCTTCAGGAGGAGCTAGGGCCTTTCTCCTCACCTGAGAGGTGACCAGTTCCAAGTCTTCATCTTCTATGGAATTATGACTTAGTGTTCCTGTGGGACAAGGACTGCATGCATCTCCACTGCTGTGGGTAGTTGAGACTCTAGAAGCCAAAGGGCCTCTGAGAATACTGAGAATACCAAATATGTATCTCACACTCACCTAGGAGGCTAAGCAGACTGCTTGCTTACTCCTGTAATTGAGCACCATTTCTACAGAAAATTTGACTGTCAGCCCCAGCCTCATGGATAAGTACCAGGCACTCCCTGCAGCCCTTAGTAATGAAAGGAGAGTTATTTTCATCACCTTCTAACTTTATTTGGAAACAGTGTCTGTAGCCTGACAAAGTCATCTTGCCTATAGTTCCCTTCCTCTGGAGGCAACACATTTCTTTTCTGGTCAGACAAACTAGGTGACTTCAGGGACCTGTCAAGACAGCTAGAGATGGGGAGTTTCCAACACAGAACAAAATAAAATCCATACTGAAAGAAAGGTTTAAAAATAGCTACATGATTCAATAGGAAACGGCTACAATTTCAACGGGGTTAGCCTTGCTATTATGTCTGCAGTAAGTGGACGAATTAATGGGCATGCTTAAAAACAAAGGGCTGGTCACCCAAAAGGTAAAGTGTAAACCTGCCGGATGTTGCCCGGCATCATTTCTTCTGTTCCTTCTCTGGACCACTAAAAGCTTTAATACGACCAATTGCTACTAAACCCTAAACAGAGCCAGGAGCAAGCATTCAATATGGAGTCTAGAAAGAAGATTTTGAATTCTACTACATCCATCCCATGTCCTCACCTCATCTCAGCGTATCACACAGAAAACACGGGGCCCAAATTTCAGTTCAGCCAAACACTCACAAGACTGTTTCACATGGCAAAACAGTCTGGAATGAGAGGCCAGAGCTGCTTCAAGTGCCAGCATCTGCCTCCCTGCATTAGCACAGCAGCTGCCAAGGTACTACCCTGACTCCCAGGTAGCAGGGTTACATCCACCAAGCAAAATGCTGTGGGAATATGGAATTGTCTACAAAGGTAATAAGCTGAAATGCGGGGAGGTAAGACACCACTTTAACAGAAACAACTTGTGTATGCAAGACACTAGTACTGGCAAATGACAAGAGGAGGGGGAAAAAAAAAAAAAATACAGAGTCCTTTTCTTCCCTGCTTTATTGGGAAACTCTCACCTTTCCAACCCCTGACAGTAAATGGAAAGTAGGTAACATAAAATTGCCTCACTGACTGCTCAAATGAGATCAGGTGCTCAGAAACTACAATGCCTGCGATCAGGCTGCATCTTGCACAGCCACTCAATATGCAGAGCAGCTCTGCACTGCAGAATAAAATCCATCAGAGTCCTGTGCAATAAGATTGGCTACACAGAGAAGACGTTTTTTACTAAGAAAATGTCGTACCGAGTAGGACGTGGTAACACTCTGGCTGCTGCCTTCTTCATATGACAGATGTGCCAACCCCTGAACCACTTTTGTAGACTCGCTCCAGAAGGCCCCTGTCTCTTGTACTGGTGAGCCAACACAGAACACAGCACCTCAGAGGAGGTCTCATCTGTGCTCAGTAGAGGGGAGGAATCACCTTCCTCAAACTGCTGGCAGTGCTTTTCCTAATGCAGTCCAACATTGACCTTCTTAGGCCTCAGCAGCAGAAGCAGCAGAAGCACCACTTGCTTCAGCGAGAAATTCCGTAACCTGACTTCTCCATCACGTTTCACTGATAGCCTAGAAGGACAACACCGCTGCTACTTCCCAGGGCTCAGACAGGATAAAGATGTGGATGGCAGATTAGAAGGTGACGTGTGTTCCTCACAAATAACAATGCAAGTCAGAAAGAACTTTGCCTTTGGCAAAAAAATACCTGCATCTAAACAGATAAAGTAAAGGCATCACAAAGGCATCATAAAGGTAGAAAAATCAAGCAGAATATGATGACTGTACAGGACAGTTGAGAAATATTAAGTGGCAGTGATCTCACACGGCCAAACACAAATGCACATGGTATTAGGAAGCATATGGAGACTATCTGGGACAGCCTTAACTCGGCTAGTTCCCCAGCTGTGTTGTGTGGAGTAACTGTGTACAAAGGACATGGTCAGTGACCTGCAAAATTATGTTCCTTATGTAGCTTTTTCCATAGCTTTGGTGGTCAGTACTGTCTCAGAAACTTTGACTGCTCGTATCGGTCTGTAGTCCAAACAGATTGGGAGCTGACACAGACAGAGCTGGCTGCACCCAAATTATGTCCTGAAGCAGGTCTGCAGCCTGGGCTAATGGCCAGCCTGCTCCAGCCCAAACTCTGCAAAGCTCTAGCAATCTGCAAGATCACAACCACAAACTCGGAAGGAAAAATAGCTTTCAGTCCACTAGTGTGCATAATACTTAAATAAAATCCAACAAAGATGTACTATTTAAGAGTGATTTCAATGCTCAATCCCACCAGAAAAGCACAGATAAATTAGATACATCATTGTTCTGTTTTTTCACCTGAAAAAGCACTAACTGTCACCTGAACCCTGTCACCTATGGTAATATCACTGACCAACTCCTGGGTAACAGTATGTCTCTCTTCAGAGATCACCACATAAAGCATCAACTTTAACATTACTTATTGCTTAAGCTGGGCAAATAGAAAACAATACCCTGGCAGAACGCAACTCCCCTTTCAAAGCAGTTTCTTCAGGGGAAGTAAGAAAGGGACCTGCATTAAAGGAAGCCCCCTGTTTAGCTGCTTCCCAGACAGCCTGGAGTCCTGCTTATAAGCTTTGCCACACAAAAATCTGAATCTACAGAATCTGTAGGTAGCTGATTTTCACTTCTAGACCGACACGTAGCTGTTTTAGGCAAAATTAAGGATAGCTATTTAATTCAAAATAAAATAATTCATAACAATTGCCTATCACCATCCCCCACCCCTCATTTTGTACCTCTGGTTGCTAATTGCTAGCATGCACAGGTACCTTGAACCATTTCAGAGTCCACAAAGAGCAGCTCTGGTTCTTGGTTTCTTTACTCCTTACCTTGCAGCTTTTTTAGGACAGCCACTTCCATCTTGAGAACTTGCTTGGGCTGCTGGGCTGATTCTACCTTCAAGGCTACATTCTCACGGGTCAGCAGATCCATTGCTTCATAAATCTCCCCAAAGCCACCGCCACCAATCTTCTTCAACTGGAATAGTACAAGAGGTTCGATACAACGCACAAGAGAGATGCCATCAAGGTGGCCCTAAAAGAGCCAGGCATTTGTGTCTTTGCTGCATAGGGAGGAATAAGTTCAGCTCTAAAGTCTTTTTCGTATTATGCCTCAGCACAGACTTTCACTTGACCCGAAGTAGAGATGGGCATGTATCACGCAAGAGGAAAAACAAATAAGGAAATTGTTAAATACAGGGTCAAGAAAAAGGAGGGGAAAAAATCTCATGAAAAACATCTACGTGATAATGGCCTCACTGTTCAGGGAATTATTCTCTTCTCATCACATTCCCCACCTTCCACTAGCCCATAACCTGCTAAGACTGGAGATACTGTCCAGTGTCACCGCCCGGGTTCATCCTGCTTAAGTACATGAGTCTATATGCAAGTTAGATGTCCAGGTTTCCATTACAGTTCATAGAGTCAGATAAATATTTCCATCTAATCTATCACCAATATTTATTTCCACTGCCATGTGGACAAGTAAAAAATAAACTGCATCTCAGATGTGCTTTCAGTATCTCACAAGTGGACACATCAGTCGCTTGGAGCAAATGGTTACTAAAAAGTCACTCTATTTGATTTTTGGTATGACAGTCTCTGACTAGGGGCTCTGGGAACTCTGCAAACTGAACTTCAGGACTACTAGATGCCAATGCAAAACCACCACCACGCCCTGATGGGACATGGGAAGCCACTATCAAAGCCTCCCTAGATATATGGGCAGTTATGCAGGACACTGCCAGCTCCATTTGAGGTCTCTAGATTGCCCAGATATCTTGGGAATAATTTGGTTCTTCCAGAGCTTAGAGCAACCAAACAACATTTTGTCTAAAAGACAAAATGCACCTCCACCAGGAAAATGGAGATTACACTGTGACTGGCTAGAGAAGCCCTCGTATAGTCAAATTTGGAGCTCCAGCAGCTCAACTCAATGGCCAGTTCATTCACAAATGGCTACCAGACTTCATCAAACTGTACAAAAGCTTGGGAAGAGCAGATCTACTTATGTCAGATTCTGAGTCCACTCTGCTCAAGGAACAATTAAGGTAAAACATCCATGAACTGAAAAGACTATCAAGAAGTAAACTAGTCAATCTGAAATGATCTGAAGACCTGGCAAAAATCTCAGTGCAATTTTGCACAGAGTAAGGAGAGAATGCAACAGGCTCCATGACTGACAAAGTACTTTCCCTGTCCCTAGTCTCCTCCTAACCATAAATGCCATTTGCGACCAAGTCACAGCAAAGGAAGAGTCCACAAGACTTCGTGGGACTTCTGGCAAGGCGTCCAAAATAAACACGACAGGGGCAAGTATAACCAGAAGAGCAGGTCAGAAAACTCCAGTCATTTGGAAGGAACCAGGATCCATTCCTGACACACTACACGCCTGTGGGCAAAAGTCACTGCGTGTATTCAGGTACAATGCAGGAGCTGCCAACTCCATCTTGCTAACAAGAATCCCCAGTACAGAGAGATCGGGAGAGATAAAGGGAGACATCGCTTCGATATCAATAGCTGTAGAGTTCAAAGCAAGTGCAACTTATATTTGACTTAGATCCTGAACAAAGTCCACATCGTTCAGTGCAGACATGCATGAAGTCAACCCTGGGGACTCTCAAAAAGTCAAATGGTTACCAATACCATCCAAATTACAGCTGGCCAAACCATCAAAAATATCTGCAAGTAAAGAATAAGGCTCAAAAGACTTCAGGTCTGACAGCTCTGATAAAAAGCAGACCCCTCCCAGTCCATCTCCTGAAAAAAGGAAAACAAAACCAAAAACAACAACCACCACATTGCTGTCAGTCAGCCAGACTTCACACACACTTAGGGAGAGGCAGAAAATTGAACTATCACCAGGCTAAATGCAGATAACTTAACATCTTCATTCGTCAAAGCTCTGTCAGTCGGCATATGGAAGGAGAGAAGAAAAGGAGCCTAAGGAATACATTAAACTGGTCTAAAATTAGAAACTGACTCCACGCTGGACACCTGCCATGCCTGAGAATGTGGATGCCCAGTCCAGCCAAGGGAGAGATACGAGAGGACAAATTACACACAGAGCCTTCTGGCAGCTGAACTCCAGCTCCATCTAAACAAGCCACCCACGTGCTCGAGCAGGACTCATCACTCACTGCAAAGCTGGGGCTGCTTGCAGGTTAGACTCAAAAAGGTCTGTGATAAAGAAGTGACAGATTCCCTGCAAATGCCAATACCCCAACTCCGGGCTTGCTCCCCAACTACCCACTTCCTTTGGCCAACAGACAATCTCAACACACAGTTCAGCCAGCGCAAGGCCAGATGTTATAAGCACAGCTGGGAATTGCAATTTCTCTTCACTATTTACCCCCTTGTAATTTCTCAGGGGCCTCCAAGGGGGGAAAATTTGATAACCCCCTCTGCAGTATTGAAGACTGCTGTGAATCAACATTAGAAAACATATAAAGCTATTTTTCTAGTCTCGATTGTTGCTAGGAAAATAGCTGCATGCCTCTATTCCTGAAGCAGGGGGAGGGCTAATGGGTAGAGCATTTAGCAGCCCCCAGAAGCAGAACTGCAGGACACTCCAACCACTTAAATCTGTATCACTGAATCACCACTTTCACTAGCCTCACAGAAACAAAATTTAAAGTGCTCTGCTGGGAGCGTAACTGAGAATATTTCAGGGGGGTTTCAGGGCTTTTAAGAGTTCTGCTGTTTCCAGGACCAAAGTTACTTTGTCTAGGCTGTGTTAAAAGTTTTCATCTCACCATTTAGCAGAGAAGCTTTAACATCCTTGCCCAGGGAGGAAAATCTTCAAACCTGATGAACAGTATGAGCAGGTACAGACCAAGTTAACTAGGCTACAGAGGGATAGGAGAGAATATGAGAAGGTACCAGTGGCACAGATACAAGCTCGGGCACTACAGCAATAAACACTAAAGATTAATCCTCTCTCCCCGTCCTGGCTCTTCCCCATGGTGGCTGCACCCCTGCACCTCAAAGAGGGCTTGGCAGTAAGAACACGTCTGACTTCAGCTTTGCCATGAACAGGCACCAATCTGGCCAAACGGTAGAAAAATCTCCGTTTGTGCCCAAGGAGAATAATCTCAAAGCTGGAAGCAAGACTTTAGAAGTGCAATAGCACAAAGCATATTTCGTGTCCTACACGCCAGTTAAACCGCATGCGTGTCATCCTCCCAGAAAAAGTGGATGTGGTCCAGACCAGAGCTGCAAGAGCGCAGTTGGGCTTCCCTGAAATTGCTCCTGACACCTTCAGGGGGGGGTCTCAGCTCCGGTGGCTAATGGCACAGAAAATACAGGTTCTCCATCTGCTCTCAGGAAGCATGGAGAAAGAACAGTTTGAATTTTTAAATGTAAATAAACTGGAAGGAAAAAATAATTATTAAAAAAAGACAGGCCAGACAGAAGTGCGAAGGTTGTGGAGAAAGCAGGAACAAAATACTGTGATGAACAGAGGCAAGCAATGGGAGAGGAAGAGAAATGGAGCAAGGTGGCCTGTGCAGGAACATTACACATGTCTAGAGGATCAGATTGTCCCCATGCCTCTCCCACAGTCCAAGAAATAAAATAATTAATTTGAAACCTTATCTGTAAAAGGAATTTGATCATTCCTTCTTACATCACCTGGTAAAAGCATCAATAAAGAAATCATTAGTATTTCTGAAAAAGATACTACAGCAACAAATAACACAAAAAATGATTTTAAACGGCAAACTTGTGCTACGAATTTAAATGGATAGCAAGATCTTCAGCCACACAGGGGATATGTAGAGGATGAAATTGTTACTTAATTCACTGACCCCATCCAGCTTATACACTGAATGAGGCAGCTGTCCCATAAAGAACTGAAACTCTTTTAACCCATAATTTTAAAAAGGTATCATAATAAATTTACTTAGAAGTTACATCGACAACTTTAATTATGGAACTTCTAGCTTTTGGAGTGGCTAATGTTACAACCACAAATGTTTCTTTTAAGCTTACTTTAATGTAACTTATTTATAGGCACATCTCTAATATTTTTTGCAACAGTAGCTTTAAATCCAAGTCTCTTACTAAAAGATGACTCAGTTGGCTGCAACAGTTCAATCATACCTAAAAACCACAGGCTGGTTTAGTCTTCTAAAAATACCAAACAGTCTAAAAAGCATTACAGCAATATTGACTATTTTCTAACATCCGAGTGACATGTTAAACCAGACCTTTTCACTGTTGCTTGCTGGAGCTTACGGTTGAACAGAGAAGTGTCTCTCTTCCTACAGGAGCTCTGTGTAGAGCACCAAAGGAAGCCCAAAGCCAGAGCTACTCACCACTTTCCAGCGATCTTTGACCACATAATTGGCCGGCAGGATGTCGACCTGTTCCCCTCCTCCGCTCATATTTGGTTCGTCCTTGATGACTGCTGCTAGGCACTGCATTTGCCAGCCAGAGAGGATTTTAGTAGCTCCCAGTTTAAATGATCCATTTATCTGTGGAAAAAAACAGGGAGGGAGGAAGGAAAGACAATTAATGCAGGTTGTGACAGAGGTGCACGCTGCATCTCCATGGGTCTTGTTCACAACTCAATCAGAAAGAGTCTCTTAGGAAAGGAGGCAACTCACCTTGCAAATGTCTGAGCTCACTCCATGCATAGGCTTGGCAGACGCAACCATGCTTCAAGTCAGCAGCAAAAACCAAAAGGGTGACAAGTTACTGGCTCTACCATGCAAGAGTCCAGTGCTCTCGGGCCTCACAGCCAACAAGTCAAAGGGAATATAACGCCAAATTATTCTGCGAGAGCTGTAATTACACCAGCCAAAAAAGGTCTTGCTTCAACAGAGCAGCTGCTGCACTGGCAGTTTTTATGGTTTTCACTGGACAGCATCCAACACAAATCAGGCAGGTTTGCCAGATACTGCATTCAATAAGCCTAAAAGCATCTGAAAAGGGTAGAAGGGCCTTCAGAGAGCCAGACACTACCACTGTGATGGACAGCCAAGCAAAGAAGATGGGGATGGTTAGAAAGGGCTTCAGCCATATGCAGATTAGTCCTTCTTGTAACACACACTACTAAAATTATCACATTAAAGTTCAGAAAGATACCTTATTCCCATGGTGTATCTCATCCCCTGTCTTTATAGGGAGTTCAGAATAGCCTAATCTGAAATTAATTTGGGGTTTGAATATTTTGATTTAATTAATTTACAGAAGTGATTTTCAAATGTGCATTAACTCCAATTCCCTGGAAGCAAATGAATTGAAACAAGATCTTCCTCGGGCATTTTGTCTCTTCCTGTAAGGTAATTTTTGGCCTTGGAAACAGTCCAGACTTCATGAATCTTTTATTAAGTTTTCTTGGTAGTTCTGTCGTCCTTTCCCAAGAATATTCCATATTTTCCTCCCTAGAAGTGATTGCCACTGCAGTGCTCTGACTGCAAAGTTAAAATCAGGTTAAAAATCTACAGATCAAATTAGGAAAGAGGAAAAAATAGGAAAGGAGAAAAAAGA
>VZSV01000255.1:504149-519494 GCA_013398735.1 Nothocercus julius | reverse complement strand
CCTAATAAGAAAAGGACAGAAAAGGAAGGATAAGAAGCAGTCAGCATGTAGAGCTCATGAGGAGGCAGTGGATAGAAACATGTTACAAAGTGCAAGACATACAAAAGATGATCAAAGACAACAAGACTAACACCTCAAAGGAAGATCTGGTTCTAAAAACGGAGGACAGCTACCTTCAGGAACCCAACAGCAGACCAATACTGCAAGAGGGCTGCACGTTTGCATACCCCAGCTTCTGCTGGAGTACAATCAAAACGATAACAAAGAGAAGAAGAAATTGAATCTTCAAGACATTTCAGAAGAAAAGATGCTTCAACGTGCTCCAAGTCCTTAAATAACAAGTCCAGCAGTTGCATGGGTTAGCAGTTCTTCCAGGCTACGAGCACTGAAGGCAATAAGCAAACTGGAAAGCTCTCCTCTGAGAAAGTACTGACTGTGTTTGGCAGTACAACGTATGTACGTGCTGCTTATTCCTAAAGAGCAGGTTTGGTGCCATTCCCTGACTCCTTTCTGCTACGGCAGAAGAGCTGCCCTGCCTGCCCTAAGCTACCGGTGAGCTTGCCCATGCTGCATCCCTACAAAACTACTTCTAAGTTGGACATCATGGTTTTCACATGCTGTGTAGAATTATTTGCTAGGTTTTTCTCCTGTTCTTTAAAGAAGAGACATTTAACCACCATCAATGCTGTGAGAATATGAATGAGCTCAGCACTGACAGGAGTAGAGGCAAGGATACCCTCTCTGCTCTTAGGAGTCTTTGCCAGACATTACTCCATGGGGAGACTCACAGCCCACAGGGGATACAGAGGCAGCTGAAGATCTGGAAGGTGGACTTTTAGGTACAAAAAAAGAGAGAACTTGGCAGTTTTTCCAAAGATATAAAAGGTCAGTAATGCTCTAATTTCCACTTTGAAGCAAAACATCTACAGCGTATTGGATGTGATGCATTTACTAGTGAGGCATCCACATAATGAGATTTCAGCATAGTGATTTATGGTGGAAAAGTAATTCCAAGGAATAATTTCAGAAAAAGGGCAGAGCATGAAACTTCGTGTCCAAAGCTAGGCAACACAGAAGTGCTTTTTCTGGCGCTCTAATTCACTTTCTTTTATCTATTCTCTACAAAGACAGAAAGTTTGTCATTTAAAGAACTCTTTGCAGGAAGTTTTACTGGCTTTTTAACAGAACAAAAATCTCAATTACACTGGGACAAACGAATCATCTCTCATTTAAAATTTTGAGAAGGAAACTATTCTCCTGGGGTGCTACTGCAAATAGCAGTCATTTGGCAATATGAAATTATAGAACAAAGTTTTTTGATTTGCTCTGATTGGTCTAGCCAGTGATGGAGGCAAATCAGAAGTCAATTTAATTACAGTCTGAGCCAAATTTCAAGATGTTTTAGATCACAGTAGCAGTACAAAGCAGTGCTAATACACCAAAAATTGGTTCCTGGGGCAGTTGATGGCTCACCAGAGTAACACTGCTGTGTGTCTACACCAAAAACAAGATGTAACATATGGCAAAGATCTCCATAAATACCATTGAGAAACAGCAGAAGAAGGGGTGAAAGTTATTTTTGAGGAAAAAAAAAATATTCTATATTACATTTTTAATTTATGCGTTATTTTAATTTCATCTAGATTATTACAATATAGATTAAAGACCATTTGACTAGTATCTGAGCCTGCGGTTTGCCACCCTGCTACAGGCTAAATTATCTTGCTAGCACAGGCGCAGAAGTGAGGGGATGAAGGTGGATTAGTAGGGGAGAGGAGAGGCACTGTGGTCTCTTCTCCAACACACAGCACAGAGTGGGCATCATTTCCCAGTACTAAGTGTTAAGCTGTGCCCATCAAAAGAGAGATGCCAGGATTATAGCGCTCTTGATCGCAAGTAAAGCTTCTCCCAATTCAAACAGGGACCAAATGTTATGAACTCTTGCATTATCTGTGCAATTTCTGGCTTTAAGAGATACACCCTGTGCAGTGTAAGTGCATGTTACTTGAAGACAGAGACCGAGAAGCCCAAACCCCGACAGACCCCACTTTTCCCGTAGAAAGAGTTGGTCAGACAGGGAAAGATTGCATCCTTTTCCCAGGAAGCACGGAGAGCTGATCAAGCTGAAGATGCTCTAAAACTGGCTTCCTAGAAAGATGTGAAGCACTATGAAAGCAGCTGTGAGAAAAAAAGAAAAAGAATCTTAAAAGGTTTATAAATCTGGTCTTGGCCTTTTTAATTTTGTTTAATAAGGTAAATAAAAAAGCATGCTGAAGCATGCCACGCTAAACATTCAACACACTGCTCTGCTGGTTGTGCCTTCTGCTTGGCATAAAGACACCTCCAGTAAATAACAGATAAGGCTGAGTGGTCTCTCTCTTTTTAAGGTAGCGTGCAAGAAAACTGATGCAACAGAGCAGCAATTTTTGAGCTAACATGAAAATCCAGACGAGAAACATGATGATGACAGGCACAGAAATAAGCTCTGGAAGAAAGCCTGTAAAAGAATTATTTCAGTGCAGGGCCTGATCCTCTAACCTATTAAGCTGGCACATTTTTCTTATATCAGGTATCTCTGCATTGAGATATTTCTCAGCTCGTGTATTTATCAGGAGGCAAACTCAGGAGCAAACAAAAGTAAGCGGCAATTCATACAACTTGTTAAGCTGGTGAACTCCTTGTCACAGGAGCCGTAAACACTAAAAGCTTAAAGGATTTAAAAACAGTCTTGACAAATTCATTAAAAAAAAAAAATCCATCCATCAAGCACTCTCACACACAAAGATCCTGTCTTTAGCTTAGAAAGCCTCTCAATAATAAATCACTGAATGTGACAGTATTCTCAGGAGTCACTGCTGTATCTGCTTTCCTTTATCTTCTACCCTATACATCCACTCCTGGCCAAATTTGGGTCTGGGCCTGGGATATGCCTCAGTATGACCACACTTGTGTTTTTAATTCTATACTCTGTCTTGTCAAAGCAACACATGTATCTCCCTGATTCCTCCAAAAAGGTCAGAGATCAGGCAACAAAAAAAAATAATAAATGTCACATATTTACAACCTAATTACCTATCTGATAAGATTTTCTCTCATGTAAGCAGCATTTTAAATATTTTTTTCCAATAAAACTGTTTACACATTTTTAAAAGATCTTCACATTCTTCAATTAAAATTATTTGGAACCTTTCTTGTGGAAATCTCTAATGCATATATAAGATGTTACCTATGTTAGATGTATTTCAATCCCAATACAGTGTGGTAGCATTGCTGCAGCAAAACCCAAGCAAACATCAACTTGAAAACTAGGATGCAAGGTGGTTATTAAACAGCAGAACAAAGCTATGGAGGTCTGTCTCTCACCATCTTACTAAAGGTCCTGGATATTCTTAAGTGTCTTAATCTCACTGCTGAAGAATTGCAATATCCCTCTTTATCTCAAGGCACATCCTCACCTCTGGAAGCCTACAAATTAGAACAATTAGAACAAGTGAAGTTTATTTAGATCGCTGAAGCCCAGGACCCTCTGGGCTTGATCAAAGAGTCACCCCACCACAAACAAATGACCCAGCTTAGCAACAGATCCCAATGGTGTTTCCAGAAAGCTGATGCAAACTACAGTTCTTCATAAGGAGAGAAAAAAATGGGTATTTGCAACAATACAGAACCCCAGCCAGCTGCAGTCTAGAAAACAGTTAAATCTCCCTTTCTGATACTTGAATGGGAGGTCCAAAAAAACTGTAATTAGAATTTAAACCTGACCTGGCACCATGAATGTCAGTTTGAAACAGACCACAGAGGAGCAACTTCATTAGCATGAGGCTGGAATGAAATGATGGGGAATAAGACAGGGAATAAGAGGAGAACATAGCAAGTAGGACAGGGAGTGAATAAGAGAAAAAACAGTGGGATTTTGGGGTTTCCAAACGCAACTGAGCAGCAGAAAGTGGCTCAGTCAATGCCAGCATTAACTTGGTGCTTAGTGTTCCTCCTGATTTTACAAATCTCACCTACTTCCAAGGAACAATTCCAATTATAAAAATTAAATCCTCCACTTTGGTGGGGGGGGGGGGGAGGGAGCCTTTGCATAAATAAGTTGTACCATGCACAAGCATTCTATTGATACAGTAGATATACATATGACTATAGAAAACCAGTTGATTAAGAAATACAGCCATGTGTCAGCCCCAGAAGACATCCTACCTCCTGCCGAACTTGAAATAACAACTAAAAACAGTAAAACACACACTGCTAGTGCAGGTCTGACAGCAGGAGGTTTCAAGGTATTCAACTGTGTCCTGCAGACACATATCTTTCTTCATTGCCTGCTTCTGCTGTACCAAATCCTGCTTAGATAGGAGGCTCAAATCCTAGCAAGTGTGGCTTAAAGTCTTCTTCTCTAGGACATATTCTTCTCATGGGCATGCAAGTGCATCAACTTTAGAAATTCTGGATTTGTCTTTTAAAGCATCTCATTTCTGAGCAAAAATAAGAATCTGAAGGTGAATTTGCACAATATTAGGACTATTTTTCACCCTTAAAAGGCGTCTATTCCATTACCATTCATTACTGATGTGTCTGTGACTGAGAAAAAAAAATACTGCTGCAGTCAAGAGAGACAGATCCAAACTCTGTTAACACCAGACTGCACTAAACAGAATATATAAAAAATATACTAAATACGATAGCAGAAGCTCCCTAACAGCACTACTGTACAACCTGGTTGCACAGCCAACTCAACGTAGCTTGGCCTCTGCAGTGATTCAAGTCTGTCGGTATCACCTAAGCAAAACAAAACAAAAAATTCCCAGACTATTATTTCTTATTGCCAGAGATTGTATGAGCAAACAGTAAATACAGTGAGTGATTCCTGTGTCAAAACCACCTATCTGCAGGGAGAATTAACACAGTTGCTTTACCACAGCAAATCTTTAGGCATGCACAACAGGTAAGAGCATCTGCACTCTTGGCAGTTTATCTGAACCTAAAGCCTCTCCTATCAGTCTCAACAGTAAAGCTTGGAAAAAAAGGAGTAGAATTTGAGGGGAGCATCCATTACCTTCCAGTCCCCCTGACAGATTGGTCCAATTTCTATCTAAGCAGGATATTAAAATCTAACACCAAGAAATCATAACTAACATAGCTTCTACCATTGTGGTCACCTTGCAGTTTAAATATATGTACTTGCAAACCTAATACTGATCCCAAAATCCTTCTGACACCATCAGGAACATCTCACAGAGGCAAGTTTTCACTAGCAAATCTAATCCTAGAGACGTTTGCTTAACTGATTCTCAATATAAACCAAAGGGGATTCATCTCTGCCTGGAGCGGGCTTTTGTGGGAGCCTGTTATTCATAGCCACTCTGAATCCCTCTCCTCTTCACAGTTGTGGGCAACCGTATAATCCTTCAGACTTTATTCTTGGAGAACAATATTTTACCTTGAATAATCTATGTCAAATAGCCATTTGGTAAACTGCTAACATCTGTTACTTAATGTTATCGTATGGAATCTAGTGTGGGGGTTATTAAAATGTTCACAACTCGAGGCTAATCACTTTAAACATCCATACCAGGAAAAATAGCGCTTGTCTCATCCATTAAAGCAATTATATTATAGAGGCATGTCGCCATAACCATAGAAGAGTCAAAGAAAGCTATCCAGATGACAGGGACACAACAGCAAGTACCTCCTCAGAAATGATACTGTATTCGACATTTTGATTAAAATTCTGGGAAATGAACTATTTTGCAGGGAAATCTACATGTTTATAGATCTGCTACATAGACCTTGCTGCCAAGAGTTTTCTGAAATTTAATAAAAATTAGGTTAAGTGGCAACTGCCACTTGCTGCACTGATGTGTCATATCAAACTAAGTAAGACTAAATGGGACATAAAAATTCTTTTAGCTTTCAAATCCACTGCTGATCACAGCAAAGATTCTGTTTATAATTACCCAGAAGAGATTTCCTGGGACTGACAGAAATGTTTTATCATGTCAGCTCTTAGTCACTTAAAATCATCTCTCGCCAGCACTTCTATTGCTTTTTTTTTTCCATTTTTCTTCTTACATGCTTGAAACATGCTCAGTGGAGAATGCTCAGCTTTCCTGTGCCCCCAGTTTTAGGCAAATTTACAGTTACTTTTTCTGATCTGCAATCTTATAATTTTTTTTAGTTTGCTGACAGCTGCTGATTATCCTTTGGGAATTCCCATACAGTCCGTATCAGGGAATATTTGGGAATCCCCGTATCAGCCACATCCATTGGTTCTCAGAGCTTTTTCCTTAAAGACAAAACTCAAACCTCAAACGCATAAAACTTGGTTTTAAGCTTGGAAGTTTATGTTCCATGAAGGATGAAGGATCTACAGTTCTAGAGGAATTTGTTTCCTTTGCAGTTGATATAAAGAAAATACTAACAAAAAACAGTAACATGAGACAGGTAATGGCTGTTGCCCACACCTGTTTATGTTAGAACATCTTAAAAAAATAACACTCTTTTATATGCAAGCAAGTTCTGCTTTCTTTTTTCTGCACTGCCTTGTAAGTTAGTTATCGAAGGAGGTCTTGTCATTAAAAGATTAAATACTAAAAGATTAAATGATTATGGAAGAGCTCTACAAATATGTCTGTGCTTCTACATAAGCCATTTCCACATGTGCCAATGATGGCATCTAGTCCACAACTGTCAGTACCTGCTTGCAATTTCCTAACCCATCCAAATAATTATTTCCTATCCACATTCTATAATAGTTTTTTTCTATCTGCTGAGTTTAATACTTCTCTGAAGTATCTGATCTTCTAATTTTACCACTAAGTCTTTCAAAATATTATGCTGGATCACTGTTCTTGGCAGAAAAGTCTCTTGAATATTATTCTAATAGAAAAAACAAACAAACAAAAAAACCCTCAAAAATGTATTTTTTCAGGACAAACTCATTGTTATAATACATATATTTATTGGGATCTTTAATTTGCCAGAGCGGTACTAGGTAACTGGATACTGAGAATTTCCTGTTACAGAACACAGATGGTCCAAATTTGCTTCTATTTAAAAGAGCAGTATAATTCAGGCATCATTGTTATCTAAAATGAGATTTTTCTACCTGAACATATGACATAAGGTTTCAATTCTGTTCATTACTGTATTAAACTTTTGGAAAACTACATTAGGTACATGAGTGGGCAAGTGCTCACAATTTTTCAAACTGATCTCAACTTGAAAAGGGTAATTATGCATTTTCTGCTCAACATGCCAGTGTAAGCTGGCTATCAAGGAGCATTTTTAATGATACTCCACAGACAGAACAACTGCTACTTCAAATCCAGCTGAGGCCAGTCAGAGTGGGGAGGGTAATGGAAATAAGGAAATCATTTAATTACACACACACACACACACACACACACACACACAAAACCAAAACAAATCAAAAAAGCAAAAGCCAAAGAAAAAAAGTTTGGCACAGAAACAGCAACTGCACTAAAAATATCCTCTCCTGAGTTGGCAGAAAAATTGCAAATAGGCTGCAAAGACCAAAGCAATCAGATAGCCCTGAGGCTTGGAACTCAAATGCCTCCTGTCATTTCCCTTGCAACAGCTATCCTAAGAGTGAAAAAAAAACACTTGACTAGCTGCACTTTGGATTTGCACCTTTTACTGGGCTTTGCGTCTTTTGAAGGCAAAGCCTCTCAAGCCTCGTCTTTGCTGCACACAGATTCACTATCGCAGGTCTCGCTAGATACAGGAAACAAAGAGACAAGAAAAAACAAGAGTCAAGAAAACCCAGAAAGTACATCTTAGGCAAAATGCCTCTCAGTACAACCAAACTCCAGCTCAGACATCTAGAAACAAGTCATATAGGTCATGCCTACAGGCACAGCATTGCTACAGATACAAGCAGAGAAAAGCAAGGCAATTCTGTCCTTGTCCTTTGTCTAACGCTGGTGAGACAGAGTAGAATACTGTCCATCAACACCAACATCCGCATCTAATGATCCCTGAAAGGCTGTAAAATTGACTTTCTAGCCACTTAAAAAGCTACTCTTTAAAGTGCATGCATCTCATCCAAACAGCAAATGAGAAGCAAAGTAATTCACTACAACAGTAGCTCCCTATGGAGAAAAAACAAAAAAACTACAGGGATTCCCCTGTCCGCTCATCTTCTGCTGGAAGTTGAAGCTAGACAACTGTAATTTGCTTTTTTCATGTGAGGTTTTTTTTTTTTTTTTTTTTTTTTTCCCCAGAAAGCACCTGGAACAAGGGAGATGGTACATTTCAGATCTCTTGTTCTTTTCAGATCGAGGTTGGACACTTTTCAAATGATATACTATAACTGCTATAAATGATTGGCACAGTAGTACACTACCTACAGTCCCTCCTCCGTGAGGCCTACAAACAGACATTGATCCTGGAGTCTCAGCTGCAGGTTAGCCAATCTATAAAGTACTTGCAATGAAGAGAAACAGCTCCCCCCTCCACACCACCTGTGAGCTCCTGCACCCGGAAGCCCGCCAGGAGGAAGTTTGGTGGCCTGTCCCAGCAGAAAGTCTATTTCTTATCATTACGGTCATTTCCTCAGCTTAAAGCTCCTTTAACTGATCCATTCTAGAGGCAGTTAAATGCAAGTGCCGGTACGACAAAGGAGCAATACCTCAGATCCATTTCAGTATCTGTCAAGCTGTTCTCCACATCTCTCTTGATAGCAGGAAGCCCTCAGCCTTGCACGAGGTCACAGGACGCAGCCACTTCTGTTTCAAAGCAGAGGAGTAACTCTGAAGCCAGCTTTTCTTTTCAAGGAAAGCAAAATTTAAAGGAAACAGTTAGTGTTGTAAAACTACTTCCTAATCCATAAACTAGTAAATTTTAGATTCTAAAGCATCTAGATTCTATTCAAACAATTAAAGACATGGAATTAAAAGAATTGTACATCTCAAAACACAGTGTTGTCCCAAAGATGACTGTTTTCTGACTGAAGTATTTCGCATGATGACAAGCAACTCTTCCTCCTTCATAAAATAAGGAAAGTAAAACACACAATTTAACAAAGCACCAATTTGAAGGAACATCAACTCGACACCTACAGGAAGGTAAAAGGTAAAAGCTATACAGCTATACAACCCCCTTGTTTGAGTGAGCAAAGCAAGCCGCAGGAATTTAAAATATAGTTTTTGCCTCTAAGTCAACAAGATGACAGTTAACTGTCCAGTTAACTGTCCAGTTAACTGTAACAAGATGACAGTTAAGTTATCCTTAACTCCAGAAGTGAACTACAAGCCACTCCTTCCCCTTACTTTCCCCTTCCAGTCCCCAGTATATCTAAAAAGCCCTAGAATGGAGCTGGAAAGCAGTCCAGCAGAAAGGCAAGACAGTTACAGCCTACTGTAAATGCTGCCCGTACAGCTAGGTACCCCTGCACAAATGTCCGTGCACACATGCACCTTAGTCCTTAGAAACCAAGTATTGCTTTTTCAGGTTACTGATGGATGTGCTGCAACAATCCAACGTGTTGGGGAATGAGGAAGAGGAACTTCAGTTATATTCCTACCTTCAGACTAACAGTGATGCCAAAGACGGGAAAACACCAGGTGACAACAGGCCTTTATGGTGAGTAGCGCAGGTCCTGTGAGTGGAACCTCAACAGGTGATGGGAAAGCTGCACTTCAGCACCAAGAACTCCCACTTGGGAGAAGGGAAGAAGAGGAAGACTGCAGCAATGGCTTTGTAAACAGACATTTAGAAAGCTGACTTTGTGAGGAGAGAAGACAGCACAGAGACCGGACAGTCAGATATTAAAGTGGCACAGAGGATATCGGAAGACAGTTTTGCAGGAAGAAGACCTGGTCGTAGAGACCTCAAACATTTCTCCCCTCAAGTAAGTTCAGCATGGAGAAGATCAACAAAAAAATGACTGTTTGTTGCTTCCTCCAGTGGCCTGAACACATGGCACCAGGCAACTCTAGTGGGTGGCAGGTTTGAAGTAAATGCAAAGCACAGTACAACCCACTGTTCAACGCTGTGAAGATTAAGGTTTACACTGGGTCAAAAAGTAACTGGACAAGTACAGAGGAGAAAACCAACCAACCCACCAGCCACCTCCTTTCTGCAACCAGTAGAAGACAACTGAATCAAAAGGCAAAAATCTCCATCACCAAGTCACTGACTGTGATCTGAGAAGGGACTCAGTGGGAAGGAAAACGGCACCACCCCATGAGGTCTACACTCTCCCGCTGCCGCCAGACACTCAACGGTGGTCACCCAGCAGGAGAACTTGCTCTGTGGTCCAGTCCAGCACCACCTTTTTTACACAGTATCACGCCATGGAGCAGCTAGTGAACATGCTTCATATGGTTGCCAGTGATATAAAGGCCCAAAAACCTAATTTCTGATGCAGGATAAGAAAGAAATACTAAGGAGAGAGAGAGAGAGAGAGAGAGAAAAAAAAAAAAAGAAAAAAAAAAAAAAAAAAAGCCAAGAGCGCTTTCAGTGGTACTCAAAACCCCCCAAAGTGAACAAATGTAGACAGGCCTGCGTGTTTGTACAGAAACAGGCCTCAGAGGTAAGATGTGTGAACTAGAAAACACAGATTGAAGCAGGAATATTTAAGCAATAGGTACTTCAGCAACGATAAAAGGACTGCATTCTCTTGCCTTTCTGGGTACAAGGTACATAGAAAAAGACCAAATGAGACAAAAAAAAAAAAAAAAAGTCTCAAATGAGATAGATAAATGAATTGCATCCATGCTAAGCGGAAAAATGCAGTAGTAGAGCTACACCATTGACTGCCTGACAAGGATAGTACAACAGCTGTAATTTCTTGAGGGAGAACAGAGAGCTCGCGCAGCCGCAGGTAACTTCAGTTTTGTCATGGAGATCAGGACATGTGTCCAAGCCGAAATTTTAAATGGCAGCTAGAAAGAGCTAAACATAATTTTTTGAGGAAAAAAAGCAATACCTGACTTATTCTTTAGGAGTGCATGGGACCTGGTTCTAAATATTACTGAGAAGCATTCTATAATATTAACAATGATACCCTCAAACACGGACTCTTTCAGGGGACAAGAAAAATCTGCTACAGCATTGATGATTACACACTATATAAAGGACATTAAAAAGAGCAGCCAAGAGCGGGGCAAAACTTGCAAGGGGCAAAACTATTGCCTGGACACTCTACTTCATTGACACTCTACTGCAGTCAGAGCAGAAATACCACCTAGCAAAAAGACCTGCCTATACTAGATTAGCTTTTCCTTGGTCCTTTTAAATGGAGCAATTTAAATTCTGAGACTTTGTACAAACAAAAGGGGTGTGTGTGTGTGTGTGTGTGTATATATATATATATAGATAGATAGATAGATAAAGGAGATGCATGCAAAAGAAGGAAACAGAACAGCACAAGTTCTTCCAATTTGCATGTAAAATCAACAGGAAAAAATAAAGATAAGCAGCAAATCACTAAGAATATGAAAGCTACATGTTTTTGTTTTTCCCCAACATACCAGATCTGAGACCAATCAGAGAATCTACTGGATGGCACATGAACAAGGAACGGAAAGATTGCACAGAGAAAAGGTAAGGAAAGATGCAAAGGACTTTTTCCCTTGCGGTTTATTTTAAAGAGCTCTGCAGATGATATGGAAAATGAGAAGAATGTACACTGTACACATTCAGAGAAATTAAAAATAAAACTGGCAAATAGATGGAAGAAGTAGACCTTCACAGACCTCAGCAGGACTGGGTGCGTTAAGAAAGATTCATATCCTCTTAGTCTTTCCTGTATCGTTTCCAAGTATCATTGCTTGGTCACTGTTTGAGAAAGGACTGGAGCAATATGGGCTTTTGATCTGACTGCTTAGGTTCAAAGCCCTACAATTGAGCTCTTTTCACCAGAGATCAACTTACCTGTTTTGCTAACTATCTTTTTTACACGTGACTGCCAAGCCATCAAAGGCTCTGGACTGATGGCACATCTTGTAACGGTTCCTGTCCCACAGATGGTAGGGAATCTACCCTCTTACTGTACTTCCACCTCTCATGCCTGAATCTGAACCCCTTTCTATGGCTGGGCTGCTCAGTTGCTCTGTAAGGAAAAAAAAAAAAATCTGCAGCCACAAGCATTGTCTCTGCTCACCACTGCACCCCTTTGGCTTGAGTGTCATGTGGCGGCCCATGATCTGCACCTTGTTCTTTTCATACCATTCAGCAAAGCGCAGACAAGGCTTGACACAAAAAGGAAAGCTTTCCAAGAACAGGTTACTTGATCACACCTACAGTCCATCAGACTGTCAACGTCTCCCTTCTCAATCACAAAAAAAAAAAAAAAAAAAAAAAAAAAAAAGACTTTTCCCCATGTAAATGGTTCTCAAATAGTGAAGAAGACTTAATGGAAAGCAATATGCAACTAGGTAAGGCAAAAAGGAACTGCAAGTCTGATGAAATAAAACTGCTCTGGTGACTTTTTTTTCCCCCATTAAGCCCAATATACTTATCTGCTGTTCTCCAAGAAGTTGTTTGACAGATGAATTATTCAGCACTTGATGTATGTTGAGTTCCAAATTGGACTTTTAATGTTAGATTATTTCCCACATCTTCTGGAATAACAGCCATGGGTCTCCAGAGTGTGACACATAGGCGCTTTGCAGCCACTGTTGTGGAGAACATCAAGAGCTGGACGAGGATTGCCATCGCCCCGTTTGACCTGGCAAGACTCCAACAGTCAAGGAGATCTCAGCTAGGGATCGAGGACATAACACGTAAATCACATCAGCTCTTTCAACTCCCACTTTTCTTTCCTAAGGTTTCAATGAACATACAACAGAGGCCCATGTTTGTCCTGGGCTCTAGGGAAGAAAGCCTTGTAGCTGGTCTTGCTCAGTTCTCCCTCCCTAAGCAATCTTAGGGCTTACTCCAATAGGACCACATCTCAAAAAGATGTTTCAGGAGATTTCAGGGGAAATAACTACTCTTTTTTTTCTTTTTTTTTTTTTTTTTTTTTTTTTTTTTTTTTTTTTTTTCCCCCTGAAGGAAGGAAGAGGGAAAGGAAGTACCAGTTCTGCCTATTCTGTATTTCCTTCAGTAAACCAGCTGAGCTTAAACATCCTTTCGTACAATAGGCAGTTCAACAGCTGAAGCTTCTGCAATTGCTCCAGCTGTGTCTTGCAATAGTCAGAGGAGGAAATGCCGACAAACACAACACACCCTAAAAAAAAAAATGAGGGAACAGTTTGCAAAGCCCATGTAAAAACATATTCTCCTATGAGGGCCTAATTGCTGTCTTCTGCTCTGCTGACTGCTTTTAAAGCAAACCAATGTGATTGGAAGGTCACCACAGAGCTGTGGCAGATAAACCATACCTAGGTCCTTCCCAGGAAGGAGAGCTGTCCCTGACGGGGTCAGCCATCCCTTGCACACAGAGACGTAAGACTGAAGTGGAAAACTGACAACTCAGCTGGAGAGGAGAGCCCATAGCAAGACCCATGAGAGAGCACTGGGCTATGTAGTGGGCTAAAAAGCACTGTACAATCTTTCTGTACAAGAAGGCAAGGAACAGCGCAAAAGGATTCCAAGACTAATACAAAATGAGAAAGGGGGATACAGTTCTTTGTGAGTATGTTTGACTACTCCTGCTCTGCAAAACTTTGCCTACCTACAGCCTGATTTAGAGGAGAGTTTCAGGCTGCCTGGTGTGGTGTAGAGACACCCTTGGCTACACCCCTGCACTTCCATCCAGAATCAAAAGAAATCTGGGGTTACAGGGCAGGGGAAAAGATTGTCAGCATAGGGGGTAAGGGACACTTCACTGACATAGTCCTAGGAGCTGCTGAAATAATTTCCTACACCAAATACAATCTATTTTAGAAGTCCAAGTACAACGCGGAGGATATGACTTTCCTCATGATAACTACTCCAAAAAAACAGATGAGGTGGGGATGCCTGGGCCTCATATACACTGACCTACAAGGGGATGATAATTTCCCAGGATTTTTTCTTCAGAGAGAGAAGATGAACTCTGCCCTTTCCTGCATGAATATGATCTATCACAGAGAATGCAAAACCATCTGTGTGCAACACCTTCTGTGTTACAGAACACTGAAGTAACATAGTGAACATGACACAAGCCCATAAACATCTTATCTCAAACACTTCTGCCCTTCCATCTCAGGCACATCAACCTGTTGTGTGCCTGTGGTCATCCAGCTCATAAGAGTCCTAAAAATATTCCCTTTCATGTTGAAAAATAATCTCTAAAGAAGCTGAGGGACTGAAATGTGGTAACAACTACTGAAATGGGACTGCACAGCATCTGCATGGGCCCCAGCCTCTAAGCATTAGCATGGGGTTACAAGCACCATACTTGGTCTCTCATACAACGCAAGATTAAATGTCAGTCAAACAAAAAAGGTGAAAGTTATCTCACGCTCAAAGTCTCTGCTGCGATTCGCCAAGAAAGTTTGTTGTTAAAAAGCAGCAGTTTCAGTGACAATACAAAAAATAAGAAAAAAAACCCAACCCACATGTACTACAGTAAAATTAAGAACCCTTTCTTCTGCTAGTCAAATTAGCAGCACTTTCTCTTCCGAAGCCTAAGGAAATTCAGAATCAGAGAGCGAACAATTCGTGATACAGGTAGTCTAGACTGCTCAGAGACACATCAACAAACAAGCGCACAAATCATCCCCCAAAACACCTGGGGCGACACTGATGGGTGACACTGTTACTGGGGCCTCAGGGAGCCCTCCAGTTCCTCGATAGGGACCAGATCCACTTCAAGGTCATGGTGTTCATCTTGACAATCCTTAGCAAGTTAGAGCCATATAACTGGATACCTTCTCTCCCCGTACACAGGGGATCACCTAACGACTGGCGTCACATCCACCGACACCAGCTTGGACAGTACGGGTAATAAGGACACAACGGCACAAAGGTTCAGACTGGAAACCCGCAGGAAACACTGCCACGCTTGGAGAGGCAGCATCTCCTGTGCGCAGGATGAGAAACTCTCAGGCTCCAGTGCCAGGGCGGAGTGCCAGGGAGTCACCCCAAGGGAAGGCAAAGGAACAACCCCCTCCTCAAGCCTCTGACCACAGGGTCTGTTTCCTCAGCTCCAGCTGAGAGCGAAGGAGGCACCTGTGGAGGACGCTCGTCCATTACCTCATGCTGGGCCTGGCTGCAGGAGCGGCGCCACATCCCACCCGGGCACATCGAGGCCGAGCCGCGGCCACGCGGCAGACGGGCCGGTGTCCGGCGGGCCGGTGCCCCGGCTGCCCCGCGGGCTCCTCCACGTGCCCGGGGCCAGGTGAAGGAGGCCTCGCCGCGCCGCCCCCGCACGGGCCCGGCCTTCCC
>VZSV01000255.1:462818-500043 GCA_013398735.1 Nothocercus julius | reverse complement strand
GGCGGCCGCTGGCACCGTTGGGGCCTCCCAGGGTGGCGGCAAAGCAGCGCCGACGGCCCGTGCCGGGACATCGCGGCAGCCGCAGACCCGTTCGGGCACTCCCGGAGGTCTGGCCCGCGGCGACTCCAGCTCGGGCCCCTCTTTGGGGGCAGAATGAGGAACCGCCCTCAGTAGTGCAGTGCCCCAGCGTGAAGTGCCCGCCGGGGAAGTTGCAGTGGCATTATGAAACACTCCCAACTGCAAAGAAAAGGCAAAGCCTTTTCTTTTTTTTTAAAAAAAAATACATATATTTCTGTCTTAAATGAGGGGCTGATTTGGCTTGTTTCTTCCAACTTCATTGCCCAAAGAAAGAGAAGATAAAGATATGTTGTAATGACCATTCTGTTTCCAAGGCTGTGAATGGCGAGGATACCTATGTGAGGGAGAAACATCCTGTGAGAAACGTCCCCTGCTGCACCGGGGAGGACTAAGGAGAGGCAGCGGAGGAAGCCCCAGCCCCTGTCTAGGGTGAAGCTTGGTGTGGAATCTTTAGTAGGCAATTTAACTTAACGTGTTTACCTTCACCTCTCCTTTCTGGAGAGAGTGTTTGGAATGCCAGACTGCTGTTGAGGAATGCAGAAGCTGTGACATCTTCAAACACGGTGTTTTGGAGTTAAAGAGCAAACCGTCCTCCAGTCTTGCAGGGGACAGAGCTGAGCACCTGTCCACACAGGAGGGTTCCCAGCTGTGGGCCCCCAATGAAGGGAGGTGCGTGCCTGGATTTTATTGCAGCACCCGAGATCCAGAGAGAAGTGAGGTTTTTAGCTAGGCTTCAGTAAGAGACTTAAGTTATTCCCGCTGAACCTGGCTGAGCACAGAGATACTTGAATCTCCTTATTTTCTTTGGATAGGGGGCCAGTTGGTTAATTTCTTGCGTCTGGCTCTTCTGCAGGCACTAAAAGCCAAAATATAGAGACTACCGAAAGCATAGCTCATCTAAACAGTTCCTACCTGCTTTTCAAGCACTGCAGAGGAGGCAAGAAAGTGTATGGAAAACCCATTACAGTGTAGCCACGAGGGGAAGGTCACTCTGTTCTCTTCTGTAAAGGGAGTGAAGACACTTCTAAAAGCAGGAATGAATTCATAGCGACTGGCCTTTATTCACCCGTGAGTTCTTACTGAACAAAGAGCTCAAGCTCACACTTGGCTCAGCAGGGCTTATTGCAGTACAAATTCCCCTTGAAAGCCAGTCCTGCCACTCGTGAGGAAGAAGAAATGTTGCTGGGGAAAGGAATCCACGTTAATGTGATTTACTGTTAACGTGGTGCAATACATAGGGATGTTGCTAAAATGAGCTTGGAGGTAGGAATTGCTAGGGATCCTGCACCAAAATAAATCTCATTTGCTATGAACTGACAAAAGGGTTCTTGTAGGAAACTGTATAATAAATGTTTGAAGCATTCCTGAGGAGAGCATTTGCCCTCCTGTATCATACTAAGATGGTATGAGAAATTGTTTTATTTTCCTTAGAGTATTTCTGCAGGAATTTTCATTAAAAAGTAAAAGACTTCAGACACTTCCAGGAAGTATGATCTGAAGCACTTTTTTTTTTTAGGGTTCTCTATGGTGCCTGTTTTTTTTTTTTTTCCTTTTTTTTTAATAACAGTATATTGAAATAAAGCAACTGCTTTTAGAAGAATGTAATGAAAAGAGTATGTTTATTATGAGTACTCCAAGTGTAGGCTTGGAGTTAATACCTTGCAGGGTTAATCTCTAACTATGAGGCAACGCTGAACATGCAGGCAACCTTCTTGAGTGCATTCTTTGAAAGTTCCTTTAAAGTAGGTGCTCTCCCAATTCCCTTAGACCATCCCAGCTTGCACAGTCATCCAGGTTTCCTCTATGCTTGCTGGAGGGAGGGAGGGTGACAGAGCCCTGGCACAGGCTGCCCAGGGAGGTTGTGGAGTCTCCTTCTCTGAAGATCTTCCAAACCCGCTTGGATGCAGTCCTGAGCCACATGGTCTAGGTGACCCTGCGTGTGCAGGGGGGTTGGACTAGATGATCTCTAGAGGTCCTTTCCAACCTTAAGCATTCTATGGTTCTATGTCTCTCCAGGAGGCAATTCAGCCATAACATTTTAGGAGGTGAAGCCCACAGCTTGACACCTTTCTCAGATGTCTACGTGAGGTAGACTGACACCCTCTGTACACTCCCTGACTTCACTGTAATTTCTGATTTTCTGCTAGATGCCAAATTTTTAGATGTATTCATTTAGGTGAGATATTCAGCTCTCCTATTATGCCTAGAGGATGAGGTATATTTTGCATGAATTCTGACTAGAAAACTCAAATAATGTACTGCTAAAAATGCAAATTAGGAAAGAGTCTGTCAGGTTTATGTAGTGAAATGCCCTTCTGGGGAGGACATCATCATGGACAAGTCTTGTGTTGTGGGAACAGGGAGAGATTTCTTGCTCGTTTACGCACAGCTCTTTTGGGTGTCAGTGGAGCTGAGCTGACTTTAACTGGCCAAGGCCTTATATGGGGTTGCCATGTCCAAGGCAGCTGTAGTGATTTAGTGGAGTATGTTACTACACATATGGTAAAGGACAACTTTTCCCAGGGTCATAAATGAGTGTGTGCCTAGCTAGCTTACCAGCCAATGTTTCATCTTGCCTTTATGCTTGACCAAGCTAAGTTCACAGAACACCTCATGTATGATCAGGCTTTGTTTAACCTCTGCTTTCTTACAGTAAATTGCTTGGATCAACATGTCCAGAAGTGTCCGGACAGAGTGGCTTTGATTTGGGAGAGAGATGAGCCTGGATCTGCAGTGCACGTTACATACAGGTACGCCAGCTTCTCACAAAGCTTCACGATGCCTCACAACGTAGGCCTGGGGAAAGAGCTGCTTGTCTGAAATCTGATGTCTGTGATGCTCAGCTTTGTTGCTGAGTTGTTGTATCATTATGAGATAGCTGCTGAAAAATGGAGTCATGTTCCCACCCAGAAGTGATACTCTTACCCTGGTTTCCTCATGGGGAGGCCTTCCTGATCTTAAAAGCTATATAATGTATGGCAGGATAGGAGGTAGGAGGATAGGTGCCAACTAGTAATTGCTGCTACAAGTGCTAGGGTTTGCTAGAAGGTGGCAGCCTTCAAACATATTTACCGTCTCCATGGTGGGTACCTTCAGTGAGACCACAGGCCTGCCTGCAAAAATGCTGCTGCACTGACTCTGAGAAGGGTTAAAGGTTGCCCAGATTTGTATGTTCTTTAATGCTTCCCTGAGGCAGCTCGATGATTGATTGCTCACTGGATCAGAGAGCACAGGAGACATACAAAGTCCTGCCATTTGACTCTTAGTTTTACAAGCCGTTTTCTGCAGCACAAGGACAGCTGGGATTCCTGAAAGGTTTTGACTGTAAATAGGTTTCAGTCTGTTTCACCCTCAGCATTTATCAAGCTTCTTAAAACAAGCTTCCTCGTTCGCTCGAGGGAAAAAGCTGGTCAGCAGGGAGCAATGGGCGTACTGATAGCTACAAGAGGTTAGTACATCAGACAGCAGAAATAAATGCTGGCTTTTATGTAATTGTAGAGGAAGCTGCTTGATCTTAATCTCAGCATTGTTATTTGACCTGCTCTGTAAGTATAAGTGGGTCGCAACCTGCTTGGTAGCTTAGCTAAATGCTTTGAATTTTGCTTTTGCCACCCTGATAGTGCAAAAGGTGGTAGAATCCAGGGTTTCTCCCGGAGTTTGGGGCAATAAATATGCTTTTACTGCTCTCTTCATGTCCTAGGTGTGAAAATGGGGGTAGATGAGAGGTGGGAATTGGCGGATGTGCTATGTGCTCTGGTTATCCTGAGAGGATGTATTTTGAGGAAAGCCTATTCCTGCTTGTGGGCCTGGGATTGCAGTGGCTTGAAGACAACTTGCCCATCCTGAAAACTGAGTCCGTCTTTATGCATCTGTGCAAAGATATGATACCTAGCAACCAAAAAAAGGAGAAAATTTCGTGAAGGACAAGTTGGCAACCTTGACTCTCAAATTCTCAGAGCCATGTCCCTGTTTCTGTCTGATGCTAGTGGTACCCATGGTGAGATGTGGCTGCATTCGGGTGACATGTTTTATCGGGAGAATTTCCATGAGGCGGAAAAACAGATTGCCTGACTCTCCACATCTCACTGCTAAGTCAGGAATAGCAGTGCTGAAAGCGGTGGCATGGTATGGCTGTATGCAGTGAAAGAATAAAATGTTTTATCTTGAAATAACAGCCTCTCCTGTGGACTTTGGGCTCCATTTTAAAATGTTATTAACTGGTAGCGTTTTCCAGAGCATGCTGGTACTGATTTCCCGCTTAAGTTGACCTTACTTGAAAATATTTTGAATTGACATCTTGTTTTGTCTAGAAGTTTTGTTGGGGAATGTCTATTAGAAAAAGGAGTGGTGCAGAAATTGTGATGCCAGTTCAGGAATCCTTAGCAAGCTTTCTGCAGTAGGGTCATCTCTGCATGTTGGCTGCAGTGCAGGACAGGCCCTGCATGAAAGCTGCAGCCGTGAAGGACACGCTGAGCTTCAGGAGGACCTAAACTCTGGTACGTGATCTCTGCTTGCTGGTCTTGCTGGCCAACCTTGAGGCAGATCCTGGAGGCTCAGCTTGGACATCTCTAGGGCTTAAGTGCTAGGCAGTACAGTGCTCCTTTATCTGCCTTGCAAAGCTGGCTGCTGTGGCTGCTGTGAGCATTTTCTGCTTGCTGATAAACCTTGGGAGGCAGGAGGAAAGATAAAGCTGCTGGTGTGGATGCTCTTCCTACTCCTCTGGGGAGCTGTCAGTGGCAAGCAAACAGCAGAGTGTTGGCCCTCTTCCCATCACAGCTTGCACAGGAAGCGAGCTGCAGGAAAAGGGCAGGAATTGCTTCTTCCTCAGGGATGTGCACTTGATTGTTTAAGCAGAAAGGCCTCCTCCACGCACTGGCTGGAAATGCAGCAGTGTTTGAAACTGCTGCCCGAGCTTACTGAGGCTCAGCAGAAGTAAGAGCCTCTCTCTGCCTCTGCTACCCCAGTGGCTGCCTGGCTCACAGCCGGCGAAGCGAGTCCTGCTGCAGTCCTGCATGGCTGTCAGCCAGGCAGCTTGTGTTTATATGCCTGTGTTTAAGTGCTCCTTCCCACCAGGAAGGGAATTCTAACACCACCCTCTTGGCAAAGATCCCCAAAAGCAGTGGGCAAAATCTTTCGGCTTTGCTTGAATGGTTATTGCTGCTCTTAGAAGCTCACCTGTAGTGAGTACCTGTCATATAAAAGCCTCTGCTATAAAACTGAATTACCTCTTTGGAAAGCCCTCCCCACTCCTTCCCATCTTCCTGGCAGCCCAGGGTTGCCCAAGAGAGAGGCACTAACCTGCTGGAGGGCACCTGGCTCTAGAGCAACCTCAGCACCTCCTTCCTGCAGCAGAGAGGGTGACTTAGCAGCTTTCCCCATCTGTATTTGATGTAGCCCAGACACTGATGTAGCCATGGTTAAATGTCACGAAAGCATCAGGATGCTTAAGTCACTGCTTTGCAGCCTTCTCTCAAATGATCTCTTTCAGTGCTGAGGTTTGTCCTGTCTCTCCAGCAATTCAGTCTTATAGGAAAAAAAAAAAAAAAAAAAAAACTTCTCTACCCCATCTTGTGCTTTTCTTTTTTATTTTTTTTCCCTAGGAATTTAATTTTCCATCAAGTAGAAATTCAGATTAATTTCAAATAGTCTGCAGTTTTGAATGAGAAGGCAGGAGAACTGTTTTTTTACTGCTGTGCAGCAGCAGGTCCTGCCATGGTCCTGAGCTTTGGTGGCTGCAATCTGCAAAACAGGGAGGGATCACGTCAACCTCTCCTCCTGCCTGCAGGCTAAAAAACAGTGTGGTGGAAATGTTCGACCCAGCTGGCAGGGGGACAGGGGGGCAGGGAGATTTTGTCCTGTTCTGTGGATGTTGTCGGGACCTGAAAGCATTGAAACCTTGGAGGGGAATTTCCTGAGGTGGTGCTGAGCTTAGCTTTTAGTGTGCTTTATTATCAGTTGGTATACAAGAAGACAGTTCATGACTGGAGCTGTTGGGTTACAGCCTCTATAAACTCTGACTACAGTGGGTTATTTATTCTCTTCAACGTTGCCTTGTTCACTGGCCTGCACGGTGCAGCCACATGTGAACAAGTGTCGCCTAGCAGTGCAAAACTCAGGTACACAAACCCAGAGGAACAAAGTAATGACGAGTGTATGGTAAATATCCTGCTAATTGGCTCAATCTGTCTGTCAGCCTTCAGGATGGATCACAACTTTGTCAGACTGCTCAAGATCTTGCAGGCGGCATGTCAGCTTGCAAAGGAATGGCACTAGTGTGGAAAGAGGGAGGGGAGTCCCTCTCAGAGGCGGAGTTGTTTGAAGTGCGAGATATAAGTTAAGGAGAGGAAAGCAGGAGGTACGGGGGGGGGCAGGATTTGGGACCCAGAATAGCTTCTCAACATGTGAGGATAAGATGTGCAGAGGGGAAATGGTAGAGCACTTTTGTTAGCCGCGTCGCAGCTTCCTCCAGAGAAACCCCAGTGTGCTGGTTCCTCAGCCAGAGCTGACACGGTTAAGATTGTATCAGAGATTGCAGCAGAGATGGCGGTTTAGATGCCACGTGGGTAGGCTGTATAATGTCAAAAGTTGGGTGTTTCTTCGTGAAACAGAGTCTTAGCTCTGGGGACCTTTTACTTGCTCACCTGAAAACGTCTGCAAGGTGTAGACCTCATCTTGAGATGCGGTTGTCTGGAGAAAAACTGGAGGGTTGTCAGAGTGGATTTCCTGGCTTAGTAATTGAACCTATAATTAAAAATAAATCATACTGAACCCTAATTTTTTCAATTATTACACTAATGTGCAAAAATGTTGAGGTGAAAAAGATAGGCCTATTTTCTCAGTTTAGCAGGAAATCAGGAAAATGAGGGGGTCAAACTGAGGCACTGCTCATGGAAGCTGCAAGGAGGGTGAATAGATTCGTGCATTATCCCTGCAGCTGGAGCATTGGTGCAGGAAGGAGGGATGGGGTCAGGATACCTGCTCTGTTCCAGGGAATGTTGAATCAGTGTTATGAGCTACGGTGCCCTTGGCTCTATGACCATGAGGTCTGGAGACAGGCTTTGATCACGGCTCTTCTATAGTAACTCATGTAGAGCAACAGTTAGGAAATGGGATGAGATGTTCCGCTCTTGGGTGTTATATCTATTATTATTATTAAGCAATAATATTATTATATATATTATAATAATAAACCAGTGGGCACAATTGATCTGAATTTTCAAATAGTTTCAGCCGTATACAGACTTTGTCTCCAGGAAATAAAATTTTCACTGCAGGAAATACTTAACCCAGTCTTAGGCAGCAGAGAATGTCCTTTGTGCTTAAGCTAATCGATTAAAAATGTTCTGGTAAGGCCCAGGCATAAGACATTAACTGAACTAGCAAAATACCTAAAAATGCTGTGCAAGGAAAGTTTTGCATTTTTTATTTCATGCAGAAAGAACTGGCTTCCTTTCTTTAGAGAGCTGGAGCCGTCTTGCTGCAGTGAAAGACAACATCAGAGTTCTCAGCAAAAATGTTTCTTTGAGGAGAATGAAGGGCCATTTGTTGCTTTTGCAGGAGTCTTTGTTCCAGACATTGACGGATGAGCTTTGGAAACACAGGCACCACTAGAGCTGGGGAGGGAGCACACAGAAATAGAATCTGGAAGTTTTTGAATGGAGATGTCATAAAGATAGGGCAAGAAGCACTGTATCTATCAGATTATGGCTTAAAAAGAAATATTGGCCTGAACAGTGATTTAGTGGCTTTGCTGAAGGGCCAGCCTTGCAGCCCTTGGCTTATAAGTGATGCTTTGGTAGCTGAGGTAAAAGTCTGTGATCAAGGCATAGAATGGACCAGTGTTAGCACTCACAATCTTGTTCATGGGAAAAAAAACTCTGTACAATTTATCTATATAAAGACAAGTAAAATAGTAAAGTTGAAATCTAAACAGTCAAATCAGTATTCATCCAGATCTACTTAGAAAGAATAAAACAAAATAGATAAAATTGTTATACACACACTTTTTAGTTAGTACATTTTTTCCTGGTGTTCTGCTCACTCTTCCTCTGCTCCCTTTTGTCCTAGGTCTGGCTGTTTCCTTCTCATGTTGGTGGGGCTTTACGCTGTGTCGTCAGGTTGGGGATTCCTTTGCCAGTAGGAATATGATGTTCATGCTGATGCTTTCTTCTCCATCATTCTAGAAGCCTCTTGTTTTATGTTTGCTACCATGATTTTACACCTTGATCCTTCTTCATTGGCCTGCAGATCCATGTTACATGCAGCTTTATTATTTGTGGTGGCTTAAATGTGTTAGATCCTATTTCTTTGTTGTCTTTGTTACTACTAAGACTACATTTTTTGTAGCTCCAGGTCTGCGTTTCTTTAGCTGACCTCAGGTGAGTTGGTAGCAGCACAAGGCCTCCAGTGCCCTATCTCTTGTCATCCCATGCCGATATCAACAATTCTCAGGGCCTCTTTTATCATACCAGGCTTGTATTTTTCTGTACTATATCATTATATTAGAGTCATAAAACCATGATGGTACCATAGAAGGGTAAACAAAGCAGATTAGTCATAGCCACTTGGTCAATGAGAAAAATTGCTGCTACAGCTAAACCAAAAGAAACAACGCTGTAGGTATGTCAAGAAAGATTCAGGCAGAGCAAGCCTAACAAGCTTCACTCCTGAGGCCTTGCAAACTCAGTACAAACCTGTGACCTGTTCCTAGCAAAGGCAATACTGTGTTACAGGACTATGGGGTAACGACAGGAGCAAACTGTACTTTTTGTGGAAGAAGATTGTTACTCAGCAGCTTGTAGCATGAAATGCCATGTGAAGGACTTGTTGCAAAGCTTATGGAAGTGAGTGGGCAGTGGATCAGGAGTAGCCCAAGAGAGCAAACCCAAGGCTCGCTCTGCATCAGGGTAGTCAGAACGTAGAGGGGGTATTTATGTGTGATCCAACTTCTTCCTGCTCATGTTCTTCACAGCAGTGTTGAGGGATGGCTCTATTTGTAGTGCTCTTGTGCATGGCCTATCATCATGTTTCCTACACCTTAAGCAGGTGTGTGAGTGGGTTAGGAAGTGTTTCCCGCTGAGTTTGGGTGTTCTTGGTTGGAGTGGGTAAGTTAAATCCATCTCTGCAGAGGTAGAGTGAGAGCAGAGTTGAAATGGATCCATCTGGCATAATGCCATTTCCGTGTTCATTTTGGCTATTTGCTTTTTGCCTGGTTGCATTCATGTGAAATTCATATTCAGCAGCTATTTCCCCTCACATCTACAGTTCAAAGAGTGGGTCAGACTTCTTGTCCATATTTTAATTTGAAAGGTCTTTTTCTTCTGAAAGCAAGTCCAGAATCTTCTCCACTTATTATTTTTATACTCCCTGCCTATATTCATTAATGCATCAACCATGTCTCTGACTTTGGTACTATATCCCATGTGTATGCTTTGTTTTCAAAGATCCCTTTGCCTGTAGTCATGCAACTTGGGGCTATCTGGTTGCTGGTTCCCAGTTCTCAGTTCTACCCTGATACCTTATCCGCTATCTAGTCCCACTGTCTGACTTACTTGATTTGCCTTTTAAAATGTGTTTTGCAGAGGGGCTGTGATCTCTTGTGCATTAACTGTTTTTGCAGTTTCTCAGCTTTCTGTGCTCAAAAAGACCGGGCATTTCCTTTAGTTGCATCACGTTTCCTACTCCAACAGCTGCTCCACTGAGATCCTCCTGTTTCCCATCAGACTTGCATTCAGGGAGCCTGCCATCCCTGGGGTGCTCACTATGCCTGCTTCCTCTGTCAGTCCCAGGTGGTTCTTGTCTCCATTTCTGCAGAATGTAGTGCCCTTGTTGGCACAGTTTGCTTTGGTGAGTAAATTGAAATCATTTGCAAGTGCAGGCAGGTGGCAAGAGTTTGAGCACTGCTTTGGACTTTGTCTTTTTGCGATGTGAAGAAATAGCGCATCTGCTCTGAGCTCTGTGCCTTACTGGAAAGGCTAAGGTAGCCTAAAGGCTACCTTTCAGGGTAGAGGTTTTTGCTCTAAAACTGCTTCTTCTAACCTTCCTTTGTATCTCGTATTTCAGCAGAGGCACAACCCACATGAAGCTGCTCTGGTTATCACTGTGCTCCATGCTCCAGGGCAATGTGTCCAGCTCTGTTCCGTACCTGGTGTACATGCGTGGTAGATGTGTCTCACTTCTGCACAGTGGGCTTTTGGGTGTGGGCAGGCTGCCTGTCTTCGAAGGTTTGGCCACAGCTTTTCTGCAAAGGGCCAGGCCATCTAAATTGTTAATTGCTCTTTTCACCTTGCCTGACAGAGTGATGGCAAGGCCAGGTCTAGCAGCGTTGCAGGTGGAGACGATGCAGTTCTGCAGAGCAATCAAGGGGCCCAATGGGTCTGTATCCCCCAGTTCTGTCTAATAGTGAGCCTCCTGGCTGAGGCAGCAGCCCTGCTGGATGCTTAGGCGTCTAGGGTAAGTCCTGGAAATGTTAAACTGCTAGTGTGTTCTGGGAGACAGCAAACAGTGTGGAAGGGAGTAAGCAAGTCCTGACACAACATTGCTACTAACTGCCTTTCTTGAACTGCAGAGGAAATGCATGTTGCTGCTGTGGGAGCCAGAAGACATGCCTGGTGCCGAGGGATTTGTGGATTTCTTTGACAGAGCTCTTGGCTTTGCTTTCTCTGTGACCCCTTCAACCTTTGTGTCCATTCCCTCATGGACTCCACCTCCATGGGAGCAGAGCAGAATAGCACCTTCCCATCTGGGCCTCTCAGAGCACAAGGCAAAGCAAGGAGATCTGAGGAGCACATGTAAAAACTCCTTGTTGTTTATCAGCATCTCAAACGTTCTCATTAAGCAAGTGTTAAATTGGAATTAATCATAAAACCTGATGGAGGCTTCTGCTATTGCTCTTTACTGAGTCCTAACTGAGCAAGTGAAACATGGAGTTGTTCAGAAAGGACATGCTAACCAGATATCTCTTGGCATTCCTGCTGAAGAGAAGAGGTTGCAGGTCTAAAAGCACTCACATATTTTTCCATTGCAGATAAGTGTCTTTTATTTTGCTTTCTCACAACTGCCTTTCTGAGACTTACTTCATTTTCTGCACTCTACATTTGAGCAGCAGCAAAGATCAGTTTTGTTCTCTCTTTTATATTATCCAGATGGAGATTTTTCTCTAATGCAGCAACAAATGAATTCTGGGCAAGAGAATATGGCCTTTTAGGACAAGAAGCAAGAACAAATGTGGAAATTTATTATTGTAGGGAGTTGTTCAGTTCATGAACTTCATAAAAGTAGGCAGAAATACAGCTAGCAGACTGCATGTTTATGTAGCTGGTAAGAATGTGCAGTACTGTGTTGATAAAACACTTGGAAAGAGGCATTAAATATTATGCTTTAGGGCTTAAGCCAACCTCTAATTATAAGAGATAAGGATGAAATTCAGTTCAGGGGAAAGGCACTCAGTATGTACCTCCTACAAGGCTGCAATCTCTCTGTTATGGCAGCTGTTAACTGACTGATGTCAGAGACTGGGCCGTACGGACCTTGGCACGGAGCACGCTGGCCATCTCTCTAAGTTACTGCGTGTCAAGAATGATCTATTTACTTAATACTACAGAAATACTCTTAAAAGAGGCAACAAAGTGCTGTGGCTGGGATGGGAGACTGTTTTTCCTTATCTTCAAAAAATGGCAGGGAGATAGTTTCCCTCCAGTCATCCCTGTATCTTTCTTTATATCTCTGTTGCTTCCTTGCCCTCACAGTGCAGATGGGGTTTTGTCCTAAATCAGTCAGATGCCAAGTTACTCTCTCAGTCCAAGGTTTTGCTGTGATATTTCCATTGTGGAACACTTGGACTTTGCCTTTTTCTAGCATGCATTGGTTTAGAAAAAGAAACAAAACAATTTCTGGCTGATCAGAAACATTAGTTTTATTTTTGGCATAGCCACTTTTTGAAAAATTACTTGTTCTTTTTTGCTTCTCACAGCTGTGCTTAGTCCCTACCCTAGTACGTTCATGTTTTAAAGATTGTTTTGATATGTAGACCCCAAAAATGCATTTGTTTTTCTCAGTTCTTGCACTGGAATAGATTGCAGGTGCCCCAGCATCCGGAGGTCACATATTTAAGATGACTATGCTAGGGAGCTGGAGATAACTTTTGTCCTGTAGGCCCTGATACTCAGTGAGCTCCTGAACCCAGGTGACAAGTTTTGTTCCTTGCAGACTCTGAGACTCCTCTTGGCATCAGTAAGTGGAAGGCTCTGCTGCCTTCTGTGAGGGTCAGTGCTCCCCTTAGTCACTCCTTGCCTGACACTGCCTCCCGGTCTTATCTGTCTTCCTCTTGGAGTCCTTCCACTGAGAACAGAGTTCTTCAGTTCATGAGATAAGACAGCGTCTTCATTTCAGGCATGGCTGTAATTGTGGTATCCTTGGTGCAGGCATCAGAAAACACACATGCAAGTCCTTGTCCACAAAGTGCATTTTTGTTCCTAAGAGGAATGTTTCTGCTGTTAAGTCAGCACGTCATAGTGGTAAACACTGTGAACTGAGCTTTTGTTCCTGTTCTCAGTGTTCTCGGGTTTCATTTTGTGAGGAAGTAATTGTGGTTTTCTTGTGGCAGCAATATCTGAAGCTCTGCTGGGCTGCAGTACTTTGTTATGCAATGGGGGAAAAGACAAACTGGTGAATGCAAACCATGCATGATCCAATTGTTGCAGAGAATCTTGTAAAATATGATTCATACAAGTGTCTCAGGGCTTAATTTCACTTTTTTTTTCCTCCCTGTGTATGCAAATACTTTGCTTACCCTTGTAATTTAGAAACTACCAGCTGTAAAGTGCTTCCAGCAGTTCTCTGTCTTAAAGGAAACAGCACATGGCATCTTTTGATGACAGCTTCTGTTTACATTTATCTCATTAGTGTTCCCAGTGAATTCTGAAGGAGCCTCATGAGCTGGACACCACTTCTGGAGGCAAAAAGGCAGCGATGAGGTTGATGGCTCGCTCTACCCCTGCCAGAGCCTATCAGCGATGGAAAGGGAGTTTTTTTGCAGTGGCTTTTCCTCTACATGCTCATTCTCCTGCAGCTAGTGTGGCTCTCTGTCCCCCTCTCCTTCCTTCCCCAAGGCAGGAGCATTCTGGCCACGAAGAGGCCCACTCTCCTTTAAGACACAAGAGCATGCCTTATGCTGCTGAGGTGGACATGACTCCTCGTTCCGTCCAGCTTCATCCTTTTTTGCTCCCCCACGTAAAAGAGGCTGTGCAATCCTGTGACAACATTGCTTCTGTGCTGCAGGGAACTTCTGGACATGACTTGCCGTCTCGCCAACACCCTGAAGAAATATGGGATACAGAAAGGGGACAAGGTTGCAATCTATATGTCTGTGTCTCCCCTGTCTGTGGCAGCCATGCTGGCTTGCGCCAGGATTGGTGCTGTTCACACTGTGATCTTCGCTGGATTCAGCGCAGAGTCCTTAGCCGGGAGAATCATGGACTGTAAGTAGATGCAGTGGGGGAACAAACCCCTTCAGATGGTACTCAACATCCTCAAGATGTGCCATTAGCCAAATTCCTCATTTTCTTGATGGAAAAGGTATATTCTGGATAGCCCAGCAGTCTGTGAGAAGTACCGTGAAGAGCCTTTAGTGGCAGACACAGTATCTTCTGGCCTTTGCGTTCTTTACAAATTGCTTAACATTCAGTCTGCTCTAGGTTCCTGCCATACAACAGTAAAGCCAGAGGGAAAACAGATAAGGAATGGGGCTTGATTTATTATTTTACACTATAACCGCAGTGTTTTACTGATACTCACACGCAATGCTAGTTCTGCAGCCTATATTGTGATCTATACGTACAGCAATGAAGTGTTGGCAACCTGGCCGCACTCTGCTAGCCACCAGCATACAGAGCTGTTTTTGACCCGAAGCACTTGTAATGTGATTAAATAAAAAGTAATACTAAAAATACAGCAGAGGAACAAAATAGCAAGTGACTCCATCTTACCAGTTATATTCATTTTTGTAGGGCTAATGCAAAGGAATAAGTCTTACAACAGGTTTTGTGCTTTGTTTTTTTTAGCAGCGTTGATTTACAGAGAGAAGTGCATGTTTAGGTTTCTGTCTCACTTCTGGCTGTTGCTGTGGAAAGGACAGGCTAAAGAAGCACTTGTCTGCAGCTGTAGTTCTAGAGCACTCTTAGGTGCTTCTGTGGCTTCCAGAAAGTTTCCCCACAAGGTGCTTAGAAGTTCAGAAGGCTGCAGGCATCTCGAATTGTGAAACAACCATGTGTCTCTAAGAAAGATGGTGCTGAGCTTGGTGCTGCTAAGTGTGGAAAGGACACTCACGGAGTGAAGATACTTGTTCAAAAAGGCCTGCTGAAGCCATAGTAAGATTTTCACTGGTTTCAGTGAACAAACTGTTAGCCTAGAGAAGCAGTGTGCACAGTTACATACGTAATTAGGAGTAAACTGTTCTGCAATTTGACTTTGATGGTCAGAGATTGAATTAAATTGCAGTGAGGAGTAATTAAGTTGGACATTGTGTAAGACCTTCAGATATTCATAGCAGTCAGACATGGGAGAAGACTGTTGGGGAGGTGGTAGAGTATGTGGCACTGGAGCGTTTTAGGAAGATTAGACTGATAGTTTTCAGGAATGGTTTAGCTGGAACTGGCTCTGCCTTGGGGTGGAATGGGTGGACTGGGCAACATCTGGAGGTCCCTGCTACTTCTAATCTCTGTAATTCGCAGGATTTAAAATGGTTTTGCCAGTGGCACTGACTGCTTTTGATTGAGTTATGAGTATTTATCATGCTGATGTGCTAGACATACTGCCTTGTGTAACAAAAGCAAGGTGCATGTATCAGAAAACAGGCTGGTATGTCCACTAATTCCCTCTTTTTTTAGCTGGATGCAAAGCAGTCATCACCTACAACCAGGGAGTCAGGGGCGGCCGAATCACAGAGATGAAGACAACTGTGGATAAAGCTGTAAAGAACTGTCCGAGCATCAAGCATGTCTTTGTGGCTCAGAGGACAGAGAACAAAGTCCAGATGGGTGGCTGCGATGTTCCCCTTGAAGAAGTATGTCGATGTTGGTAAACCTTGGCCATTTCTTGAAATATGTAGTGTTTACAGTGTTAGGGGAGAGAACCATGGTACTGTAACAAATGTGGGCATCAGCTAACACAACTTGGGAAGAACCAAGGCAGGGCTGCTTAGAACAAGCGTGTGAGAGCCTAGCAGGATGCACAGACCATGCACGCTTCTGACAGTGGGCCTTGGTCTTTGGTCTGCTGTGGATCTTCCTTGGCTGAGAATCTGCAGCCAAGGAAGATCAGGTGGCGCCTGTACTTGTATGTGTGCACTCTGTGTAGCTCCATCCTAGAGGTCCCAGGGTTGGCTAGATGATCTTTCCCTCCATCTGTGTTTTTGGACTCAATTTCTGCAGACGAAAAGGAGATGCCTTATGGTCTCTGGCTTTTCCTTCTCATATGCATTTTCTTTATTTACAGTGTGCAGGGACAGCGAATTGAAGCACCTCAGTCTACAACTGATTAATTCCAGCATGCTGTGTTGCTCCATTTTAGTAGTCTTGCAAACAGAACTAAGATTTAAGGAATAAGTGTTTCCTGAGACCACTGATATCAGTACTCATACAATGGCTTGGGCGTGTTTGCTGCTGCCTGGATAAGAAAGCAGCAGTCATTTTAACGTGTTTAGCTCTCACGCCTGGGACTTTGCAGCCTAGTGCAAAAGCAGTTTTATCAGTTTGCCATCAGCAAGAAGCAGAAGGTGCTCATCACAGCAACGCCTGGAAATCACCCCTCTGCGGACACGATAGAGACCAGGAGTCCCTGTGCTGGTCACATGAGATAAGAGAAAGGGTAGGCAACTAGTAGGTGGGTGAAACAGGACAAGGTAGTTTTTAGGCAGAAATTGTCCTAGTTCTTTTTACTCCATCTAGCACATACTAAGTTTCTCCCCTCCCCAAATCTGCAGACAATCTGAGCTCACATCATTGTCAATTGTAGGGTTAACCTTGAAACGTAGCAAGAACTCAGCTGTTAGTGCTGTTAACTCTGTCATCCCCGATGTTCGCAGCAGTTGCATCCAACGGTTGTGCTGGTCTTCCAGCTCATAGGTGCTTTCTGTCCTGACCTACGTGTCCATTTCTTCACTTCCCTGCTCACCAATGGCTTTTGGTTTGTCCTTCTGTCTGCAATTTTGTGTCCTTCATACAAATTTTTGCGAAGCAATGAGAATGTGGGGCAGTGTGGAGAACAACAGCAATGCCATACTGACTAGCTGCCTCTTTCTAATTCGCTTCTATATCTCCTTTCTAAATTGAACTACAGCTACTGTGCAAAAGCTTACACTTAAATCTCAGCTCATGTTGTGCTGGAGCACATGAAAACTTGATCTTAGTATCAAAAATTGGCAAGTCAGCCTGAACTGACAGCATTAAGGGGTTGCAGTAAATGGGTGGGATGAGCAGCAGTGCTGTAACTCAGAGGACAAGAGATAGGTCTCACCCTGCCAGGTTTTCTTTCTCTATTAAGTTTCATTTATCAGATACTTTTAAACAATTGGATCTGTTGTTATTCAGTTCTAAGTAAGTGTGTTTACAGTATATAATTTTTCAAATAGCTGGAAATCTCTTCCAAGAGCCACATAGTAATCCTCACAGGATTTGTTGTTTGTCTAGGCCAGTGTGGGGTTTGAGAGCAGCAAGCTAGCTGTGCCTTTTTGCAGCCAGATGTTGAGCATCTGGAACACACAGTGATTACTGCACATTGGTGCACAGCTAAGAGAAACATTCAACATCTTCCTGATTTTTTTTTTGAGTCTGAGTGGACAAGCTATGGAAAGGTGCTTTTCCATAGGAAGCAGAGTCCCTTTATGCTGTTTGTCTTGCCCTGGAAGAAAGGTTTTCTTCTGGTCTAAGAGTCTTACAGGAAAACCTTTTAGTGATGGAGTTAGACATCTGATTCACAGCCTATCTTGATTCCAGCACTTTACATCATCTAAGTGCCGTTACCAGTTTGCCACCCCCAGGCTTTTCAGGTGGTGGAAGGCTCAGAAGCAGCAGCGAGCAAGCACATGGCAGGCATTCTGCTATCGATATCCAAAGTGTCGCTTTCTGTTTTCGTCTGAAGCTTTTCCTTGGAATCACTAGACTTGTTTTTCAGTGCCACTCTGTGCCACATCTTAGCTCTGGCTTCTGTTCTGTCGGGCATACAGGGCAGGACTGGAAGCTGATTCTCGTGTACTCTCTTGCAGGGTCTCTCTTGCAGGTTGCTGGTGAGAAGCAACATCCTTTCTCAGGACTTTGCGCCTGTAGCACTCACTGCTGAGTGTTTTTTGGGTGTGGGCCCTCTGCAGGCACCACTGCTGCAAGGTGGCGTTTGCAGCTACACTGTGGTTTTCTAACCACAAGGGCTTGAAATGTCAGCTAGTACCTACGCTTTTCTTCCTGAAGTGTTGCTTTAGGCAGTTCCTTCCCCTTGACTTTTGAGCGTGTCAGAGGTGTTGGTTGGGGAACTAACTGTTATGTGTCTGCAGGAACTTCTCCACAAGGTATGTGAGCTAGGTGGAACATGTAATACATCCATTTCCTTTCCCTTAGGAGATGGCCAAGGCAGCTTCTGAGTGCACTCCAGAGAGCATGGACAGTGAAGACATGCTCTTCATGCTGTACACTTCGGGCAGCACGGGGAAACCCAAAGGAATTGTTCACACCCAGGCCGGATACCTGCTCTATGCTGCTCTCACACACAAGGTAACTGAGATCCAGCCTCTGGAAAAGGTCCTTTTGCCAGGAGTAATGGGAGAGACTGACTGGTGGGGGCTACTGTGTTCTGTGTTTGCCACCTAATTGGCTTATTGGGTATAATCAGGCAGAAAATGCCCGAGAACATCTAATTAATCTTCAGGATTTGTTGCTGGAGAATATAATACTATGAAAACAGGGCCTAGGGGTACGAATAGGAAGTGTGCTGTGCTGCTGCTTTTGCATTTAAAGTGTGTTAAGTCCTGTAGGCCAAAATTTGTGAAGGCCTTAAAGTGACGTGAATGCGAAGATCAGGTAGATACCGCACTGGCACTGGTAATGTGCATATTAGTGTATTAGTTTTGCAGTGGGATGCTGGCCTTTTTGCTTTTATTACAGAGAGGATCTGGACTCTAAAGCAGCTGTGTTGCATAACATTTGTTTTCTAAGATTAATTACCATGTTCATGCTTTTGTACTGTTTTGCTATGTGATCTTGGCTAAATGCTTTATACCCCTTTCTCTTGAAAAAAATGATCACGTCTCTGCTTTCTGAGACTTCTGATCTGTGCTCTGCATGTAAAAAGCTAGCACTGAAATACTGGCAGGATTGCTGTGAAGAATCTCCATGTGATCGTGTTGGCACTGCCCTGTTTACAATCACATACAATTCCTTCAGACATTTTATTTCTTTAGGCTGGCACAGCTGAATTTTTAGAAGACTTGAAAGTGATCCCCACAAGTTTCACATTTCTCGTCATTAATAGTGTTGTTACAGTTCAGCTTTTCCAAAGGACAGTGTAATTGCCAAGGCATCTATTTGTTGCTCGCTCTGGAAGGAAAATCTTGCATGCTGGTGCAGAGACTGAGGGAGGCCTGGTATGCAGCCATATTCCCTTATAGGTTCTCTTGCCTGACAGGGAAAGATCCTTGCAAAGGTAAGCTAAGAATTACTTCCTTTAGGTAGAGGAATCAGCTGTCTGGTGTGGCCCTCCTGCCTCTGTAGTTCTTGATATTCTAACTTTGATCTTTGATTTGACAGAGTGTGTCACACGTGGGTTTTTTTTTTTTTTTTTTTTTTTTTTTTTTTTTTAGTTCTGATATGCTTTCTTTGATTTCAAACATAAAACTGATTCTGATGAAAAGTCAGGGCCTTTTCACTATCTGTTAGAAGAATGTGATTTACAGTGGGGAGCATTTTCCATAATAGAGACAAGATAATGAGTCCCTGAGGAAATCCTACTTTGAATTTGACAGGCAGGGACAGGGGAGCATCTGGAAGGGAATACGGAGAAGGAGCAATAAAGAAGCTGAGCAGCAGCTTAGAATGTTTCTCAGAAAATGTCTCAGGAACTTTCCAGTTTCTTCAGCTTTCTGATGGAAACCTGCTTGGATTCATGATGGGGCTGAGCCTCCAATGCCTGCAGCTCCCCTACATGTAGTTCAGGGTCAGCTCACCCTGTACTGCATGAGGCCTGCCATGTACTGGCTACTTCAGGCATCCAGGCCTTTGGACTGTGGCTGGAGGCTCCAGGCCTGGCACAGCCCTCTTCCCTGCTGTCAGCGTGTTTGCCAAACATGTTTGCCCTGGTCCCTCTGACTTGCGTCCTCCCCTTGGGCTGCTTTGTCCATGCTGTGTGTCCTGTTTGCCTGGCTCTGCTTGTCCCGCAAGCTCTCTTGCTCCCAAAGGGACATACCCAAACTCGCGCCTCACCTCTGGGCTCTTTGCACCTGCCCAGAGGAAGTCAGCTGGCCCTACATTTATCTTTGCAGTATGTGTTTGACTACCAGCAAGGTGATATTTTCGGCTGTGTGGCTGACATTGGCTGGATCACAGGACACAGCTATGTTGTGTACGGACCACTCTGCAACGGAGCCACCTCTGTGCTGTTTGAAAGTACTCCAGTGTACCCTGACCCAGGTGAGGGAGTGGGGAGCAAGGGTTTGGATGGACCTGGCAGTATAACATGGCAAAAGAAGATGTAGGAACCTGTCCAGTGTCACCTGCCTACTCAGCATCCTTGGTCGGAAAAAAAAAAAAAAAAAAAAAAAAGTGCCGTTGATTTTGCTCTGTACTTATACTAGTCACAGCTTTAGCTGTTAACCTTTACATTGAGCATTTGTGGCAGTGTGTTCCACTGCTAGACAGATAAATGGGCTGCTTGGGATCTTGCAGGTCGTTACTGGGAAATGGTGCAAAGGTTGAAAATTAATCAATTTTATGGAGCACCTACGGCTGTACGTTTGCTGCTGAAGTATGGAGATGAGTGGGTGAAGAAATATGACAGATCTTCCCTAAAGACCCTGGGATCAGGTGAGAGGCACAAAATCTTCCTCTGAAAAAAACAAGAGGGTCCTAGCAGATAAGAACAGATACCAGAAAAGTTTGGCTGACTGGATGGGATATGGTTGTAAATAGATAATAAAGCAGGTTCCCCATCTGGCTTTTCAGATATAGTCTCAGCAGAAAGAGAAACAAACTCAAGTTGATGCCATTGCAGTTTGGTGGGATAGTCCATTTCCTAGATTTTTTTTTTTTTTTTTTCTCTGTGTGTGTTGTTTTTGCAGGATTGTGTTCTTGGCTAAAAAGATTTACCTACTGGTAAACAACACTGTTTTGAACTTCCCTGGTCTAGGTGGCCCTGGTGATACTTTCCCCATTGCATAGTGCCTTTCAGTCTCTGCCCATCTTAGCAAAAATGCTGCAAGCGTTTTGATTAGAGATCATGCAACGAGCATGTTTTGCACAGCAAGGGAGAAGGAACTGCCTGAACCCCCTGCGCCTCAGTCTCTTTCCTTTCTTGTTCTGAATGTAGTGGGAGAGCCCATCAACAATGAAGCCTGGCAGTGGTTCTACCACGTGGTAGGAGATGGGCGCTGCACTCTCGTTGACACATGGTGGCAGACAGGTAAGAGGCCTCCTTGGGAGGGTGCAGGCCTGACCCTTCGCAGGGAGGTCTTGGTGGTGGTGCTGGGTAGGGAAGGATTAGTGCACTTCAACTTGACCAAAAGAACCTGCCAAAAAAACCCTTCCTGGTATTTCGATCAAATTTTGAAAATCACTGCACCTAACAGCACTGTAATAAAATATAAAAGCAATAGCAATATTTGTGTTTTTTTTCTTTTCTCCCTGGAAATCTTCTTTGATACTTTGAATGATGGAAAATCTCAAGAAGTTCTAGAAAACGAAGGCAGAAAACAAATTCCTGGGCCCAGGTGGGAAAAAGCAGCATGAATTGGAAGCCTCATGGAAATCGTTTCCTTAATTGGCCTGACCTTGGTATGGCCTTATCATGAAAAGGCTTTTATAGCACCATATTGCCATAAACCATACTTAAATGTGCCTCATTTGCTTTCTTGAGAAAGATCAGAGTAGCAAGGAAAACTGATCTGTGTGGCACTGGCTGATTGAAAAGGAATCAGTTACAGCTTGTTGGCTGTGCATCAGGCATGGGGACAAGGGCTCCTACCCAGTGGGGATAGGAAGGAGCACCCTCTCGCAGGAGCAAAGGCAGTCAGCATGTTGTAGGTACTTTGGCCATGGGCCATGCACCTCTGTTGTCAACGTGCTTGGCCTGGTTCTGCACGTTCTCCATGTCAGTTAAGGGCTAGTTTCCATTTACAGCCTGCTCAACAGTGACTGGGGTAATTGCCACGGTCTCAGATCCCTGCCAAGATGCAGCAGGAGAATAATTCACAGCTGGTTCTTCCCCCGCTCCCAGCCAGCAACATACTGTTGCCAGTGTTCCCGTGCAGACCTCTGGCTCCGTGCTCTCTTGGGTGTCAGACAAAGCTGCTTGCCATCATCAGCACGAGAGGCTGCCACACTGCGGAGTGGGGCCCTGCGCTTGGAGGAGCCCTGCAGGCCCTTCCCAGCTACCTCAGCAGCAAGTCTTCTCTTCTGGGAGCTGATACTGAGCGCTGCTAAAAGCACCTGGAATGCTGTTTCCCAAAATCTTGGTGGAAGTGTGCCTGGACAGTCTGCCACTGCTACCAGACTCTCTGTTCAGGATCCACACGGCCAGTCTCTCAATGTGAGCTAGTTTCTGGCACACAACCAAGTCACATTTAATCCAGATCAGGTGTGCAGAGTTTTTATTTTCAGATTTAAATAAAAGAGCCTTAGAATTCAAAGCAGCAATTCTATGTATTACCTACCTCAATTAGTAATCTCTTAAACCATCTGAGCTCTCACATGCTGAGAAGAAGAAAACCTGCCTGGCTGTGAGCTGTGTGCTTTCCTCCTCTTGCTGATCTGAGATAAAGAGTAGTGGAGAAAACAGTTGATTACTGTACAATGATGGAGATGAGACATCTTTTTTGCCTCCAACATTTTTGGCTCTTACACTCTAAGATCTTTCATTTTTAAAAAAATTGAGTTAAGCTGTATTTTTTAAGCACATTTGCTGGACAGCCTGTTCGTGCTGAGTACTTAATGCTTACCTTGAACTAGGCATGGATTTGCAGGCAAACACTATCCCCTTTATAATGATAAATGCTTACAAAATTGATTTTGCTAGGAAGTAGAATCAATCTTCCTCCAGAGTCGATGCTCCCAATAAAAAGGAAGCCAAATTAATCATGGAAAGATTATATATGCCATTTGGGCATAAAGAGAGCATGGAAAGAGATCATCTAAACAGTTTGATGGATGCTGCTTATGGTGCTGCAGTGTCACCTCTCTCAAACAATTTTGGTGCAGCTTGTTAATTGTACTGTTGTATGCAGTGTCCTCTATCCTCTGTTGCTACCCAAAGCAGCAATGTATTAGCTGGTAATAAAGCTAAGCAGGCATAAAGCTCAACAAATGATGATTTAGGAGTCGATTTGAAAGATTCTGGATGAGCAGATGAGACGACGATTATGAAAAGCAATTTAAGTGCTGTAGTATGTGCCAATGAGAGAGGCAGAAAATTTCTATGACTATTCTTGCTGAAGTATTAGATAGCAATATCTGTGCTGTAATTGACAGTAATACGATCAATGCTGTGGTTAAATATCAGATCTATTGCAGGGGAGACACTAGGTATTTTTACTTTTGTTGTATTTATACCAGAAATCCAGCTGTTGTACGCACAACAGTGTGTATGTAGAATGTATCAACAAGAAGAGCGGTTCTTGAAAGACATCTCTGAAAAGGTCCTGGCAGTTTTGTTGTAGGGGTCTTACATTGACACTATCCTACAGTGTTTGAAGGGGCCACTGTGGCTTTTCTAGCTTCCCTCCTGAACCAGGCAGAGGCGGACAGGCCTGTCTAGCTGTGGTGGTTTAAGAAAACAGCAGTGGAGGCCTCATGCTCTACCCTAGTGCCAGAAGTGACCTACCTACTGCAGGAGGGCACCTCTTTCTGTACATCACCTGCCCAAGGTGGCAATGTGGCAGCAGATAAAGCATAAGCACAGTTTTCATTCTGCCACCTCTACCTCTGAGGAGAGCAGAGCAGATCTTGAGCAGGACAGAGCCTGCTACTGTCTTTCATCTGTCAGTGGCTAAAACGACTACTTTTAAACCAGTTTAGGAACCTTCATGCACATGTTTGCATAGGTCTTAACTATTCAAATTATTTTTAAAGCACTCCTTCCACTGTGCAGCTGCCTCTGGAATGTGACTTTGCTGATGTGCAGCTGCGGGTTGTGTTGGATGTGAAAAAACCCACGTTGAAGTGCATCTTACTGTGCTGTGTGCAGAACGAGTACCTGCTTAAGAAGAGCAACCATTGCTTTAATCAGTTCCCTTGCTCTGATACCTGAACCTCACGTTCCTGTGTTTTTGTTTCTCTCCTATGTCTCTGAGTTAGTTTTAGGACAGAGAGGATCTGATTTAAGTTGGAAATTGGTCTAATGTGCATCCCACGAAGAGTGACAAAGAATGATTACAAGGTTCAATTTTGAGTAGAAGATAATCTCAGCCTGCCTGTGGCGGGTGGGTTATTCTCATTTTCTGTAACAACAGTAATTCAGGCTCCTGAAGAGCTTTTTATACTATCCTATAGAGTGCAGTAAAAACAGCACAAGGTGAAAAATCCCCTGACATACTTACACTTTTCCTGTAAAATCCCTTGTAGGGTAGGAAATGGGACTGATAAACACCAGCACCTCACCAGCACCATGCTGACCTGAGAGGAGGCTGCAAGGTTGTGCTTGGAGGTCCCTGTACTTATTGCTGGTTGATAGTTGGAAGAACGGATTTATGAGAGTGTGACTTAGGGACAGATTATGAGAATAGAGCAAGTGGGCTGTACCAATGGGCTCTTCATCCCATGATTTGCCATGGATGGGACCATGGGAAGCCTGCTGAACAAACACACATGTTGTCTGCTGCTGCTGCAGGGTCCTCGGGCCTCCTGGGGCAAAGCCAACTTCTGTAGCCTGTGCAGGGTCCTCTCTGAGTCCTTGGGAAGCTGTGCTGGAAGTCTGATCCATATGGCCAGTGCTGAGGAGTGATCTGTATGGCCAGTGCTGACTGAGGTACCATGCACACAGAGAAAGGGAAGAACTTTCAATCAAACTCCGCAAGAAGGAGCACTCTCTGCTCCCTACCCGCTGAAATGTCTCTTGCCGACAGGGTAAGCCTGGGTGGTGTCACCCCGGCTTGCCAGGCTTTTTTCCTATGTGTGAGCCTTTCTGGTGCTCATAAAGACCTCTTGGTTTCTCAAGTCTGTGGTTGCTTTCAGAGAGCTGTGTGGCACTGTTTTTTTCCAGTGGCTGTCATTTGCAAGGGGCTTCCCTGTCTTCATTTTTAACCACAAAGAGCTGGCACTTCCTTTCATCCAGTATCTGATAGACCCCAAACATTTTATTTTTCATCATTCTTCCAGAAACTGGTGGCATCTGCATTGCCCCACGGCCTTCAGAGGAGAAAGCCGAGATCATTCCAGCTATGGCTATGAGACCCTTCTTTGGGATTGTTCCTGTGCTGATGGATGAGAATGTGAGTTGGGGCTCTGCCTGGTGCTCAGAAGAGAGCCTGCTGCATGAGTCTGTCTTAATCACCTTTCTGTTGGCAGAGGAAAAGTATCTAGGAGGATGTTTGTTCCTCCCTTAAAATGGTACAACAGATGAGAAATTTATGTATCCCAGCATATCTCAAATGCCTATAGAGATTGCCAAGGGGGTGTTGCAAGCTATCTGAAAATCTATGGAGATAGGTTTGGATGTTAGACTCCACTTTTATCTTCTTTCACCACTTCTGGTTAAGAGCTGCTGCTTCCATTTGTGAGAGCAGTCAGAAGTCGCACAGCGATGCATGGGAGCTACACCTGGACAACCAGTGACACGGCAAAGCTAGAGCAGCCAGCAAGGCTGATGGAGTTTTCCAAGGGTGTGAGTCCTCTTTGCTAGGCATGAGTCTTTGGGGCTGTGGATGTCTGTGAGAGGAATCATGCTGGTCCATGAAGCTGAGCTAAGCAATCCCAGTCTATGCTCCAGTGCCCTGTTAAAGAGAAAAATTTGGAATCCCCTTAATAAACAGTTTAATAAGGGGATGTGTCTGTTCACTAAAGCAAAAGGAGAAGACAGTAGCCCAAGCACTTCCCTGCTAGTCTCATCCCAGACATTCTCTGGGCACATATTTGCTGTCATCTACTCTGGCCTTTTGGAGAATTCTGGAGAATTGCAGGACTCACTTTTCTTTCACTCCGGTAACTGTCCTATCTGCTGCACTGCTGGCCTCAGGGGGTGAGGAAGGCATGACCCAGATGGCTTGTAGCAGTTCTGCTTGTAGATTCGTTTACTCCGCACATAGTCCTCCCCTTGCAGTCTATGCTGAGCACTGGGCTGAATCTTGCCAGATCAGTGACTCAGAAACACTCACGTTTTCTATTTCACACACCTCATGATCCTTCCTCTGCTTGAACCTGCAGGGAAAGGTGATAGAGGGAAATGATGTGTCTGGTGCACTGTGCATTGCCCAGCCGTGGCCTGGCATGGCCAGAACCATCTATGGAGATCACCAGCGATTTGTTGATGCCTATTTCAAAGCCTACCCAGGTAAGAAGGGTGTCAAGGGAGGACAGTTTTAGACTTGACCCTATTATCTGTCAAAAAGGAATGTATTATTTGGGAAATCATAATGCCCAGAATACAAGCTCAGATTCTCTCTTTGGGACCATTTAGTATCTCACTGGAAGACAGGAGCATATGATGGGAAAGTATTACTGAAGTGTCTTACTGAATCTCACGCTTGCAGTGACAGCTTCTATTGCATCCCTCCTTTTTAAACATGGTCACATTCTATGTGGCAAGTAATTAGAAGGGGAATTAGAAGGGGAATGGCAGGGGAAAATCCTTGTGGGGGATTGGACAAGACAACTCTCTTCACTCAGGGGAGCAGCTGAAAGGGTTCGGGAAGCACTGAAGACAGAGAAGAATCAGAGAGACAGTCCTCCAAGTTGTACAAAATGGGGCAGAAAGTAAAAATGGGAAACTGATACTGTTGACATGAAATGAGTCATACCTCCTTATTACTCACTACATGTTTGCATCTGAAATCCTGAAGGTATTTAAAATAGGACAATAGTTCCTCAGTTTGGAAGGGTGGGAGGCATTACTGAAGGTTCATGAACTTGCCAGGAACAGGTCCTGGCCAGATTTGCTCTCAGATTTCACAGCGCTGCCTGTTGCTTGCAGTGCTACTGTCTGCAGCTGAGAAGTATCACAGGAACAGCTGAGACGTGGACATGGCTCTGGTGAAGAGCCCACATAATCTGTGTCACCAATCATGCTGTGGGTGGCACTGCAGGGTGTTGAAACCACTAGCTTGGGTCTTTTTCACTGTCTTGTGGATGGCTTGCAAGTGTCTGATTGCTGGGTCTGGAGAGCTTTTCTCTGTGAGTGGCAGTCTTTAGGAAGCGCATCTCCTAACCGTCTTGCAGGGCTCATGGCTGACAATGCAGTGGTGGGGTTGGGTCTCCCCAGGGACTGCACAGCTGAATATAGAAGTGTAAATTGCTCTCCATAGTGCGCCCTGCACCCAAGGCTGAAGCAGTTTGCTGGCACACTTCTCACTGCCGGTCACCGATGTGTCATTCTTGCAGGTTACTACTTCACAGGTGATGGAGCTTACAGGACGGAGAAAGGCTATTACCAGATAACGGGGCGCATGGATGATGTCATTAACATCAGTGGCCACAGGCTTGGGACAGCAGAGATAGAAGATGCTATGGTGAGTTGTGGGCAGAGAGAGGTCCCACAACAGGTCAGATGAGCAGGACAAGGAGGGCCCCTTGAAAGAAGGTGTATGATTTTATACCAGGGCAGGGTCTGGTTAATTTGGGGTGACAATGTGGCCTTTGAACCCCTGCCCCTCCACATTATACAGCTTGATGCATTATGAATAATGAATAGCAGAAGGAAATGGCCCTCTTAGTAAGCAGCTCACAAACAGGCAAGGGAGAGAGGAGTCATGCCACACACAGTCCGTGCAGCTGAACCCTCAGAGCTGAGTTTCCTCTCTTTGGCTTTGTGCTGTTGCAGTTGCAATTGTGGATGCCAGTGGAGTCTCCGTATGGAACAGGCTGTTCTGTCTGTTCCATCCACTGAGCTAACAACTAACCTTTCCTTCCTGAAACAGTGGTTCATGCTCATCTGTAGTAGCTGAGTGTGCCTGAGAATTCAGCAGCTTAAAATTGAAGCAGTCTTGATTTGTGTCAGGTGTGAAACTAGCCTGTCACTTACAGAGAAAATGATACTAGCTCAGGGAATTGAAAATAAAAAGTCCTCAAAGGATTTATCTTCAAAGCTTGGCCTGAATATTTATTTCTATATTATGTGGCTTGCTTGCAAATGGCACTTGGAGGTAGCAGTTGATAAATTGGAGCTGTATTTACATGGCAGATAGGATTCTGCTGTGTCCTCTGTGAATGAATATCTTGCCTGCGTTGTGTGGAGTTCCAGTCATGGCTGTAGGATCCAGTTCCTCTCCCACTACATGTATATGTGTGTATGTACATATATGCACTTCTATATTTATGTTGCTCTGCAACATCTTCTTTCATATTTTGATCTACTTTAAAACAGCAAAATCCAGTCTTGGTGTGGGATTCAGATCTGTGCTGCACCACCATCATCTTACTGCAGAAGAGTGTCAGATTAAATTCTAAAGAGCAGCAGTGTAAACCACTGTTGTGGAGCATTCAGCAGAACATCCCTTCCTCCCCTTGCGGGAAGGCCCGATCCCTCCTATCACCTTTTGTGCTTTGGGAACGGATACAGCAGTGAACTGTGAACTGCAGTGCTGGCAGCTTCGCTCTGGCTCTGCTGGGGACAGTTCCTGTAGCACAGGGCGTTGCAGGACGGGTTTTATTTGAGACTTGGCCATGGCCAGGCACTGGTTGGTGAGACTGTAGCCAAGAACATAAAAGAGCACAGACAAAGGAAAACAGAGCAGTTTTTAAGCTGAAGCAAATTCAGGTTAGGGTGCACAAGTGTATGTATGCGCTACTCCAGTGACTAAATGCTGCTCTCGGGACATGGCGACGATCACATCAGCTGACTCTGTGGAACAGAGGTGGGATCTCGCAATCCTGTTGTGTTTAGAGCAAGATCTGGCCAAGGGGAGATTAACAGGCTCCTCAGCCATGTTGCAAGGTCTTTTGTTCGTACAGCGGCTGGCACAAACCGCAGGGCTTCAACTGGTTGTTATGCTCCGTGTATTTTTGTTTTCCTTTTTGTGAAGGCTGATCATCCGGAAGTCCCTGAGACGGCTGTGATTGGGTATCCGCATGAGATCAAAGGAGAAGGTATGTGAAAAGCAGTGGCTCATGTGACACACAAATATGCATTACTTAATTTCTAACCTAGGCTATGTGTAAGGGGTACCTAGAGAAGGGGAGGCCAGCTATCCAGCTCTTTAGGTTGACTGGCATGACCATGCCATGTACACTGTGTGCCAAAGGAGTTCAGGGAGCAGTACTGCACCCAGCTGTGCGACATACAGTTATTTTCATGGCGCTCTCTGGCTTTTTTGTGGTGGAAGATCTTTGCTGGCCAGGTTTTGATCCCAATTATACTTAGGTATTTTCTGCTGAACTGTCATTGTCCCTGAGATTCCAGTCTCATCCACAGATGCTGAAACAAAGTCAAGCTGTCATTTGGGATCTGGAGTTTTACTCTCTTCTTTTGTAGATGGTAGCTCTGAATTTCTTGGGAACATCAGAATGACTTGACAGCTGCATCCTCATTCAAGTGAACTTTGGCACTTTTGTCAGGCAGTTCTCATATGAGATATACAACTTTTGCTTACTTTTCTTGCAGGTGCCTTTGCTTTCATAGTGGTAAAGGAAGAGATAACTCATAAAGATCGCATCAAAGAAGAGCTCAAAACCATAGTGGCTTCCAAGATAGCAAAGTATGCTGTGCCTGACCACATTCTGGTAAGTAGGAGATTGTAACCAGGACTAGGAGCAGCAACAGCCACATTTAGCAAGCCTCACCTTCCTGTCTGCAGACCTGGGACTTTTTTCCTCTTTTGAAGGGAAAGGAACAGTAAAACTGAACCCACTAGAGGGATCCCTGGGTAGTGGAGGGCATGTAGGTGCAGTTATTTTAATACACTCCTTCTGCATGCCTGGGGATTGGCAGGAACTCAAAGAGGTGCTGAGAATATTGCAGCTGCTCCAGCTTGCAGTGTAGCTTCTCCATGAGGCTGCTGCAGAGTGTGCTCTGGGCAACCTGGGGCTACCTCACTGGGCCATACATTGGATAACCATTTAAATAGGATGCACAGAGAGGGCTTGAGAGCACCTTTCTTGGGAAGAACTCAGGCAAAGGGGAGCCCCAGGCACCTGTTCCTGTTGACTGCGTAGCAGCATTACTGCTCCATATGGATTTTGCCCTCAGCTACTCCATGCAGAAGCAACATAGGCTGATCCCTTTGGCCCTGTGCAAGGAATCATATAAACCCCTGTGAAATGTAGTGAACGACCCCAAACTCCAATGCCACTGAAAGGCAGAATGATGCTCTTTCCCTGCATGGTAGCTGTTAATGCTTCAGAGCTTTCTAGCCATTTGGCCTGGATGTACAGCAAGATGAGAGACCTGGTAGCATCTCTGTACCCTGCCTTGGAGTGCGAGGCTCAAATCTGTGCTAACATATTTAGATCTGGTGCTAAGCCCTTCGCAGGGAGCTTATCAAAGGCATTTAATGCTCACCTGGCTATGAGGGAAGCCATGCAGGGTGGCAGATGTCATTAGGCAGAGAAAGACATCAGCAGACTTGAGCAGGGGACCTTGTAGCTGACTTGCAATATTCTGTGTTGTATATTCCTATCCTATACATAGGATATGTCTGTAGATAGCTTTAACTAAGCTTCCAGATCAATAGTTACAGCTTATTCATGGCTTGATTCTCCAAAGAGCTATGCATCCTGCAACATCCAGCCTGGAGATACACAGCAATGAGTAAAGAAGTGGAAAGAAATCTACTAAAATGAGAATAAACTTTATAACACAAGGAGTGCTAGTGATACTCGTTCCCTTGGACATAAACTAATGTGTAGTTCCCAGGAGCCTTAAAGGAGCTGTTGCCATGAGACAGTGCCAGGCTTAGGATAGTTCAGCTAAATTTCCGTGTGGTTTCCAGCTGTTTTGCAAGGGGTGAGGTGTGAGCAGAGCATGATAAGGCAGGTGCAAGCAGTGGCCTCACCAGCAGGGAGCCCGGATGCAGAGTGACAAGTTGGGACATGATCAGAGACAGTGGTGACTTGGCAGCTCTTCAGTGACAGGCGGGGTCTAAGGTAAGGCCGGGAAGCCAGGCTGGTGGGTCTGTGTCAGACTTGTAAAGGCAGAGGGGTGGGTGCAGAGCCAGCGGCTGCACAACTGCTGTGTAACACAAGCAGGAAAAGAGGTAAAGCTGAAAAGGGTGAAGTGTCCTAGACCCTGGCATCCAGCAGGATCCTGTTCTTTTCCTCTTTCTTTCCCCTTTATGCAGGTGGTGAAACGCCTGCCCAAAACTCGATCAGGGAAGATCATGAGAAGGCTGCTCAGGAAAGTGGTTGCTGAACAGTCAAGTGACATGGGAGATACCACCACACTCGATGATCCAAGCGTCATCACGGAGATACTAGATGCTTACCAGAAATACAAGAAGGAGAAGAGTTCTTCCTAGCAGGCAGCTCTGGAATCTCTGTCCTCTGGAAATATGGAGAGTCTAAAATAACCACACAAACAGCATGTTTTTTTCTTGCTGTTTTTTTTTGGCAAAACTCTGTTCCCTTCTAGAAGCAAAAGATTTTCTCTTGCACAACATCACTTAAGATGTCCTGAGCTAGGAGCAATCTGCAGTCTTGCATAATCAATTTGCTTTAACTGAGCTCCCTTTGGCTGCTTTTAGACCTGCTGTAGAGCAGCTGTTGGGATTTCTATAGACTATGATGAAATTAAGAGTAACTGAGGCAAAGTGAAGATATTAATGTTTCTCATTTTAATGTTCCTTTATAGGGAAAGGTTTTATACAATATTTCTGCTGTTTTAAAAGCAGTCCTGGAATACACTCCTTCAATTTTTCCTTCAGCTTGGATATCCAAGTTCAATTAGTTGTACTTAACTGCAACTTTGGTGCCTCTTCAGCAATGGTGGATATTCTAGTAGATACTTCACACATGTTAGTAGAGAAAGGAGAAAGGCATGACTAATCTGATTTGATAATTGTCCTTTTTTTTATTACTCATTGGTTCTGATACCTCCTTGGGTTTTCCTTGTAAGGATTTCTTTGCCCAAGATGGGGGGGCCTGTGTCCTTTCCTGTCCCATCTGGGCAACTTGGTACTAGCAGGTGGAGCTACAGGACTGAGCCTTTCCCTGCAGTCCCTCCATGTCCTCAGCACATTGCCAGTTGCGTAGGAGGGACCTAGTCACAGATGTTTTTATCCTGATTTAAGAAACAGATCATCAGATGAGTTTTTAAAATCACCATCCTCTTGGATGCCAGCTAGGTCAGTGCTGTCCTGTTGTCATTCACTTTTGCAGATCAGGTTAGACGACCTACAAGTTGAAGATCTCTTTAGTTGATGGTTTATGTAAGTGCTTTTGTTTCTTGGAGCCCCTGTGAAAAGGGGTGATGTTTGCTTTGCTGTCTCTCAGAGAAGCTTTGAGAAACAAAATCCTGAAGTGCTCAAGAGAGGGTTGAAGCAGAGAGAGATTTGGAGCAGGGAGATTCTGCCTCTCTCTTGCTGTAGTCCTGGAGAGCTCGTGGTGACTGTCTGACCTATGTGATTTGTGACCAAGAAATGGTGAAAGCAGTGGTTATTTTAATTCACTTCCAAATGGTCTATAATCTTCTTTGCCCCAACAGTGACAGGCACTCTAGTGTGGACACAGGTTGGTTCTTCTGTTGGAAGATGTCTTAATGCTGTTCTTTTGAGTTGTACCTACCAAAACCTACCAAGTCTGCCCTTTTGTATGCCACCATGCTGATGTTCCAAAGAGCTAACAGCCAGGGGACTACCGGCAAATCCTACAAACCACAGAAAACAAGGAGAAAGCAAATCCTTTTAATTCCTAGATTGACTGCTAGAAAGTGATGGTAGTATTCCTGACCAGCAACTTCAGGATAACAGGGAACTGTTGTAATAAAACAGTCCACATCTTTCAGATGCTTTCAAAACTGCAACGTATATACTCAGTGTTTCATTTCTGGACTCCTTTGTGTATTATCACAGACAAGTTTTGATTGAAGTGCTACTTACTGTGGGCTGTGAAAAGAATTCACTAACTTGATGTCCTCTATTAGGTCATGACTAGGCAGTGTAGTGCGAGGAGGAGGCTGAATCCAGCAGTCTGATATGGGGAAGGCTGCAGCAGTTCCGTGCCCCCGGGGTCTAGCCAGTAGTGAGGTCAAGTATGCATTTCTAGTAGGAATACACATACAAAAACATGTATACCACACATATATCCTTATAAACATGGCTGGCCACACAGATCAAACACAGAGGCATACACAGCACCAATGTGTCATCCTGTACCCCTCTCTGGCTGATCGGGATGAAGATCTGTTAGTGAGAAGTATATACATATACACGATGTGGATCTCTTGAGAGCTGGGTTTAGACACTCACAGAATCACAGACAGCTGAGGTTGGAAGGGACCTCTGGAGATCATCTGGTCCAACCCCCCTGCCCAAACAGGGTCATCTGGAGCACATTGCATGGGATCACATCCAGTTAGGTTTAGAGTATCTCCAAAAAAGACTCCACAACGTCTCTGGGCAACCTGTTCCAGTGCTCTGTCACCCTCACAGTCAGTTTTTTCCCCTCATATTCAGATGGACCGTCCTGTGCTTCATTTTGTGGCCATTGCCTCTTGTCCTGTCACAGGCCATCACTGAAAATAGTCTGGCCTCATGCTTTTGCACCCTCACTTATGATATCTGTGCGTTGTGATAAGATTCCCTCTCAGTCTTCTCCAGACTAAACAGGCCCAGCTCTCAGCCTCTCCTCATGGGAGAGATGCTCCAGTCCCCTAATCATCTTTGTAGCCCTATGCTGGACTCTCTCCAGTAGCTTGATATCCCTCTTGTACTGGGGAGCCCAACACTGGACGCAGCACTGCTGCTGCTGAGGCCTCATCAGGGCTGAGCAGAGGGGCAGGATCACCTTCCTTAACCTGCTGGTAATGCTCTTCCTAACACACCTCAGGATCTCATTGGCCTTTTTGGCCACAAGGACACACTGCTGGCTCATGGTTGACTTGTTGCCCACCAGGACCTCCAGGTCCTTCTCTGCAGAGCTGCTCTCCAGCAGGTCCTGGTGCATGGAGTTACTCCTCCCGAGATGCAGGACCCCGCACTTGCCTTTGCTGAACCTCCTGAGGTTCCTCACTTTCCATCTCTCCAGCCTGTCCAGGTCCCTCTGAATGACAGCAGAACTCTCTGAGGTATCAGCCTTTCCCCCCAGTTTTAGATCATCAGCCAAGCTGCTGAGGGTGTGCTCTGTCCTTCAGCCAGGTCAGTGATGAGGAAGTTGAACAAGAATGGACTCAGTACAGACACCTGGGGCACCACTAGCTACAGGCCTTCAACTAGACTCTGAGCTGAACACAATTCTCTGAGCTCTGCCAATCGGCCAGTTCTCAGACCACCTCACCATGCACTCATCAAACTCACACTCCCTGAGCTTGCCTAGGAGCAGGTCATAGGAGACAGTGTCAAAAGCCTTGCTGAAGTCAGGGTAGACACATCACTGCTCTCCCCTCATCTACCCAGCTGGTCATCCCATCAGAGAAGCCTATCAGATTGGGTAAGCATGAGTTCCCCTTGGTGAATCTATGCTGACTACCCCTGATCACCACCATTTCCTCCATGTGCTTGGAGCTGGTGGGCCCCTGGATCCCCTGTCCTCAGGTGCTGGCCCCCAAGGCTCACAGACCCATCCCAGCCGCTGCTGCAGTCCCCCCTCACTCATAGTGTATGCAGAGATACATACATGTCAGGATCCCCCCGTTGCAGGGTTTTGACACTCAGTCTACCCTGTCTTTGATCCTCCTTCTTCCTGGATGCTTCACCCCTAAACATGCACACACACCCACAAACAGCTTTCACTTCACTCCCCTGGTCCCTGCAGTAACCAATTCCTCTGCAGTAACCAGACCTGGCTCCTGGGCCAATTAACCTCATGGCCAGCTAGTGCGGCTGGGTGTTTGTTAGCAGTCACACTATGACTTACATACCCTCAAGGACTCCAGTTAGCAGCATCACAGACACAGGTACCTTGTGGTCTCACTCCAGCTGCTGGCACTTAGGCCTCCACATGCACACAGAATGGGGAGATTCTCACCCAGGAAATGAGTTGGAAGTGGAGTTGAAAGAGAATACAGGACAAACCACACTGATCAAGTGCAAAGCAAGGGACAGACCAAGAGATGGTTGTGAACCACTGCCCCAGCACTGTTCCTGGAGTCACTGCGACCAGCTTGGCACTTCTGCCTTTGTCTTGGTCAGCTTAGTTCCACAGAGCTGCGTGATCTGACCCACAAAACCTCCGAGCAATTGGCAGAACAGCCAACTTCTGCTGTACTATTGCAGGGGTGGTGTGCTACCCAATCTACTGATTCAAATGCTGCTTTTCCAGCAGGACTGCATATAGCGGGGTCAGTCTGCATCCCTAACTGGAGCTGGGGAAGGCATTGGCTAATTGACCCTGTGGGACTGGGAAGGGATCAGTGAGTTTTTCTGGCCAACAGAGATTCTTGTGCTCACAGTACAATGTGCTCTCAGAGACAGGCACGTTGTGAGAACCCAGAGTTCCTGTGCATGTGCTAGCGGCATTTGTTGAGCTTCTTCATTTACTTATTTAAATTTTCTCTAGGGACCGGTAAATACAGTAGGGAGGATCATATTTCCTTAAAATTCCCATCCTTCTGATTGTAGTCTGCTCTGTTTAGAATAAATAGAGACCCCATGGACCTTTTGTGGGAAGTCCCAGATCAAGATAAGACAAAGTTGACAGGAGGTTAATATTTCAGGAGACAGCCACGGCATATATCCTCTATTGCCATTACAAAAGAAAAAGCCTCCCCCTTAATTGATTTTTCAAGAGGAAGCAGCCAAGAGCTAATGATTTTGACAGAAAAAAAATAGGTTCCTTTGTTTAAACAAGTTGTCTCCAAACAGTCTGAAACTTGGCGTGGAGAAGGAAAGATGACCCTTGAACACAACTACAGTTTCCTTTTAGTCAAGAGAGCGTTTGTTCTATATGTTGTATAGCAGGATATATGTTGTGGCTGTTTCCTGAAATACTAACTTCCTCTCAACTCTATCATATACATTCATATAATTCATCTGCTCAGGGAAAAAGGGAAATTGGTGTGACTGTGTCCATCTGTTGTGGCAGAGTCTAGTTGTTATGATCTCTGTATTCAGATTTTCATTAAAATAAATGCCTTTCTCTGGGTGATGGGTTGGTTTTACCACATAAGCATCTCACCCTCCATCCCTTAAGGCTTGATTCTTTATTTCCTAAGACTTGCTTAAACTCTTTCCTGGTTATTTTGGTTTGTCAATATAGACCAAACAAAAGCAAAGGAGTTCTTGAGAGTAAGAAGAGCTCGTGGTCCAAGTGCCTGTGCTCAGTGTTACTTACACTGCTGAACACCTAAAAGAGTGGGAGACCTAGTGGTTGTATTTCAGTAAGCTGCATGTCCAGTTTGACTCCTGAGGTCCCAGGGCTCACTGATTTGGGTGATAAAAACGGAGAACAATTGATTTTCATTCATTTGGACCACAAAGCTACTAAGCTCCTTGTTTCGTCCTTTTTGGGTGCCCATCCTGCACCACTGGAGAAGGTGTGAAAACAGGGTGCCTGGGGGGTAGATGAGGGGCAGATGAGACCTGGTGTTAATTAACGAGGGAGTGTGAGGCTGTCCCAGAGCTCCACAGATAAGAGTGAGAAGGAATTTGTTTGCAGGTGTCAGGGATCATCTGTCCATGCCAGGGACATCCTATGCAGGGCCCATGTCCATTAAGGAGTGAGGCAGGTTGTGTTTCACCTCCTGCATATCCCACATGGATAACACTATGGCTGCAATGTATCCATCCAGGATAGATACTGAACATACTTGTTAGCTGTTACTCATGTTACATCCGGCAGCTGCTCCAGAGAAACTTCCAAGGGTTGTCTAGAGCTACAAGACATGGAAGGCCTAGAAAGGCAGTTCCCCATCTCTTCACCGTATTTTGCTGCTGCAGCTGCCCTAGTGATTTATTTACTGACAGAATTTCTTGGTACAACAGAGACTCTGTTTTCCAGCCTTACACAAGCACAATCAGAGCCTATCTCTGTAACCAGTTTCCATCACAAAGACTAATTTCAGTCACAAGTTTTGCTTTTAAGCTAAGCCTGAACAGATTGTTATTTTTCAGCTTGAAAACTGATAATACTGTGCAGGGCTGAGCCTAGCAATAAGAGCATGGATGGATGGATTTGGGGATATAAGCATTTGTAACTAGTTACTTTTCAGTGCAGAAACTGATCACAGATACACAAAATTAGCAGCTCAACAGCACTGGTGATAAATGATCTGTGGTGGGAACTTTCTCACACTTGCTCCTATTTCTCTGCACTAGGTGTGTTTCTGCATGGACTCTGCAGACACGAAAAAGCGCTTGGCTTAACTTTGGTTTCCAGACAAGAAGTCAGGCAGCGCCCCCTGCCTTTGGCAGCCAGCCCTTTCTCTGCAGTCCTTTACAAAAGCTACCAAAACCTGCTCGTGGTTTTTGGAGCTGGAAGGGACATTACAGTTAAAATGAGAAACATTCACCTTGGCCAACTCGCACACCTTTAGCTCCGGCTCCTGCTCAAAGCCTGCGTGGGGTGCGCTGCTGTTAAGATTCCAGATCTCTTTACACTCCTCTCTGCTTTCCTCTTCCACCACGGCCACTTGCCCAGGCATTGCTGAGGGGGGAAGA
>VZSV01000255.1:423072-458818 GCA_013398735.1 Nothocercus julius | reverse complement strand
ATGCACCCTAGGATCCAATTGGCCTTCTTGGCCACGAGGGCACTGCTGCCTCATGGTCAAGTTGTTGTCCACCATGACGCCCAGGTCCCTCTCTGCAGTGCTGCTCTCCAGAAGGTCGGTCCCCAGCCTGTACTGGTGACCGGGGTTATTTTTCCCCAAGTGCAGAACCTTGCACTTGTCTTTGTTGAATTTCATATAATTTCTTGTTGCCCAGCTATCCAGTCAGTCCAGGTCCCTTTGGACGGCAATGCAGCCCTCTGGGCTGTCAGCTACTTCTCCTAGTTTCTTATCATCAGCAAACTTGCTGAGGGAGCACTCTGTGCCTTCATCCAGGTCAGTGATGAATAAATTGAAGAGGACTGGACCGAGGACTGACTCCTGGGGGACACCGCTAACTACAGGCCTCCAACTAGACTCCGCGCCACTGATCACCACCCTCTGAGCCCTGCCATCCAGCCAATAAAGAAGAGAAGATCTCCAAGGAAGGAAACTTCTGGAAAACCTATGTCAGTGCTTAGTCACCCTCACAGTGTAGTAGTTTTCCCTTCTTTTCAGATGGAGCTTCCTGTGTTTTCATTTGTTCCTGTTGCTTCTTACCTAATTGCTGGGTACACTGAAAATAATCTGTCCATCCTCTCTGCTTCCTCCCTTCAGATGCTTATACACGTTGACCATCAGTCTTTCCAGGCTGAAGAATCACAGCTTTCACAGCTTTTCCTCATATGAGAGATGTTCCAGTCGCTTAATCATCTTAGTAGCTTTCAGATGCAGGAGTTTTGTAGGCCCTAGTTCTTTGGTCTGTAGTTGGTTAGAAATCCAGCTTACTTGCATCTGGCTATTTATGTGAATAAGGACTTGCAAGACTGAGCCTTATTTATTGCTTTTTAGATGTCATTTCAAATCTCTTTGTGGTAATGTACAGTTCATTCCTTTGCATTGGTCTTTCACCATTAGGAAATCATTGAAGTCATGAGAACACATGTTTTGATGTGGTATGAAAGTGTGTGCCCCCCACTGCTCAAACACTATTGTAACATTCTTTTTTTCTAAGAATTTTACATTATTTAGTACTTAAAATGATTTATTCCTGTGATCAAATCATCCTGTGATGATGCTGGATTTTGCTGTATTGTAAAACTACAGGCTTTTATATTTCAGAACTGTTTGTTTAGAAACTTGCAATCTATATCTAGGAAAAACATTCTGAAACAAACAGCTCATTTAACTGAGGTAAAAGTAGTTATTTTTGTGTGCTGAAACAGTGCTGAAATCCTTTGCTTTGTGTAAGGATGATGAACCAAGAATGTATTGTTAGACTTAAAGTTGTGCAGACTTCTAGTTATGTCCCAAGAATATATGATTGCAGCTTCTTTATTTAAGCAGCAGAACAAGAAATTTATGATCCTTGATGAATAAAGTCCAGTTTTCAGTTTGTGACCTGTGCTTTCTCTTTTGAAATACTCCGAGTGGAGAGTATGGGTCAGGCTTGCAGCAGCTGGCAAGCTAGGTAAAAGCAATTGCTTGACTTCTTTCTCAAGTGCTTTTGCAAATCTGTGTGAAAAGTCATGAAATCTGTGTTCTGCTCTACAGTTTGAAAGAACCTCCCCTTCTGACTGGTGTTCTGGAGCCAAATATCAAGTTACGAAAAGCTGAGCGATTATGGGAAGGTCAACTTGTTGGACCAGAATCCATTGTCAATATTGATGGTAAGCACTGACAAAATAAGCTTTTAGAAAGGATAATTAAATGCTGCTGTATTGGTAAGGGTGTGATCACCTTAAATAACAATCTCTGGAAGTTTTTTCATATGTTAAAGTGCTATTTCCTGCGTTACAGGTGCCATCGTGCGCATCTCTTTTAGGGCACATGTGTTTCCTCAGCAAATCACAAACCCAGGCCTCCTCAGAGCCATTTCCTAATGAGGTGGCTAAACTTGTAATGGCACAACGCTTAGTAGGAATCCAACACTGTGCAGCTGTGGTTCTGTACACCTGGAGGGATAAGGTTGGGAACTACCTTTGATGTGAGTCCTTTATTGCTTTAAAAGGGAAAGCAGATAGCATGTGAGTGGCAGGTGAGGCCATTGCTGCAACACTCTTCAACACAAAAGCAAACATATGCCATAGCCTTCTACACTATCTCTTAGCAAACTTGTAAAATATTTAACATCCTGATTTTTATTTTAACACAATGAGAAAATGCACTATAAATTCCTTCCTTCCTCAGATTACTTCTCTTTGCTGCCTCCCTGCTAACGTTATGCTAAAGTGATTACTTGGAACCACTAGTTCTCTTCTGTTCTCTAATATTGTCCATCTTGTCAGAAATTCCTTAAGGAAATCCTCACACGATACCCGACTCTCCTATGGGTGAAATAGTCAATGTGACTGGAAATAGTTTACAGAATGTAGAAACCTTTTTGAATGCTGAAGTCTTATCCCCTTTTAAAGTGTAATTAGGAGGCTTAAATTTCAGTTACATTGAGATAGAAAAGTCCAAGCAACAGGCTCTACTAATCCAATAGTCCTTCATTTGCCATTAAACTTTGATCTGTGGAGTGTCCAGGTGGTGTATGGAAGATTCCAGTGAATCTGCCATATGACCTGGCATAAATACATGAATTGAGCAATGCTTTTGGTTTGGGTGACCATTAGATTGCTTTGGTTCTTGTAGCTCTTCTTCAGGACAGGTACAGTGCAGGAAACGGAAGTTTAAATCTCTTCAGTAGGACTCAGCAACCTTCAGGAACTTGCACAAAAAGTTTTATTTAGCGAGTCTGGTGACTTCCAGGTGAGAAATGGAGGGTCAGATCCCAGCATAGAGGGACATTGAGGGCATATGAGGGGCTAAACAAAATAGATTTAATGAGGGATTTGCTTTCCAAACTGCGTAGGGAGCCCTGGGCACTGAGTGGAGGGGTTGCTGATGAGAGGCTGCTGGATAGACAGATTGGATGACTAGGCAGGACTTACTTTATGTATCCTAAGGGCCCCTTTTATCTCATGTAGCTACTTTCTTATCCTGACTGTGCTAAGCTCGAGTAGTCACTGGCTGAGAAGCAGCTAGACATTGCTGACAAAACTGAATGTGTGTGTGTCTGGCCCTGGCTGTTTTTTTGTCAGAGTGTAGAGACGGCGCTCCAGGCCTGCCATTGCATCCTCAGCCAGGCACAGCACTCCTTGCCAAATCTGCAAACGCACTCTCCACAAGCAGCAAGATGGACATGGGGCCTGATCCCACTGTGCAGTGATGCAGAAATGTGCCTGCAAGGATCAATCCAGTTACTAGCCATTAAATGGTTATCAGCATCTTTTACTGGAGACTAGGGCAAGTTATACATAGTAAAAAGCTTTGTGTCCCTCTGATAACTCTTAAGATTTGAATCCTTCCTTTTCTTGAGCTGATGAAAACCTAACTGAATGCATTTTCTTGCCTTTAATCTATTCCCCTTCACTTTTTATTCTTCTGATACAAGTGAAGAGGAATGTGTTGTTTCTTCACTGTACTTTAAGCATAAATTCTGCTTCATGCTAGCACTTCTATGATGGATGTTTTCCACTGCAATTTTGTAATCAAGCTGATGTCGACACTTATCTCTGCAGATGCCCTCTATACTGGGACAGCTGATGGAAAGATTCTAAAAATTGAAGATGGGGAAGTACAGACAATAGCTAGAATTGGCCATGGTCCTTGTGGTAAGTGACAGCCCCTGAACGTGCCTTACCTGAAAATGTCTGGATCAGGGCTTGTGTTGATGATGTTATTGTTCTGCCTAGATTGCTTATGCAAGTGTCTATATCACTCTGTAGAGATTTGTAAAAGAAAGATAAAGATTTCTGTGAATCAGGTAGGAATGAAAACATGTGTATAAGCACCAGCATGGATAGTCAAACAAAGTTAAATATATGCCTGGTGTTGATAACTAAGGACATTGTTCCTCAACTCAATTTTATTGCTGGGGATGTTTGTCACGACTACAAGGCATACATCCTAATAGGAAACAGGAAGCAATCTTAGCATCAGGAGAAAGACAAGGTTGCAGTATATCACAAATAACATTCCTTTTCCTGGTAGTCCATCCGGGAAAAAAAAAAAAAAAAAGAATAAGGAAAAATGGTCTGTAACCTGGCTTCCTGGTTATGGAAGCTGAAGTTAGCAGCTTGGAAGTGAAGGGACGCCTCATAACAAATGGGGGTTCTTTGAGATATAAAAGATCTGTTCAAAAGCAGTTTGTGCTGCCATTCAAGAGGATGCCAGAAATGCAGTGAGGATGTGACAGCTGGTGCACACAAGTAATCATATCCAGGCAGTGTGAATATATATATACTTCCTGAGTAGGTATCTTGAGCATCCAAGTGAGAGTGAATGAAATCAGAGATAATTTGCAAGTAGGTAAAATCAACTTATTTAGAGATTTTTTGTAATTAAATATAACCCTCTCCTTCTATTAAAGAAAAAAAAAAAGAATTTCTTCTACAAAAAAAATTTGCAATGCATTTTGCTATGCTCATTTCACTTCACTTCTGCCTGTGAGGGTTAGTGGTGGCTGTACCTGCTTTAGGGGAGACCTTCCACTAGTCATGGTAGTTCTGTATATTCAGGGCTAAATTACAATTATTTCTTGCTGAAGTCCATACCTCTTTCTGAAAAACCTATTTGCCTCGTTTGATGAACTTACTGGAAGCAAGTGGGAACAACTGTTTGTGGCATGTTTGTTAATGGAACAATTTCTATGGGGAAGCTTGTGGTTGACAACGTCAATCTGAGATATCTGGCTGGTGTTTGTTGAGGCTGTGTATTTGTGCTTGTGTGTGAGTGTTTTGTTTCTGTTTGTTTTGTTTTTGTGATGTAGAAGCCTTTATTTTGGTGACAGAAGAACTGTAGCCCTGTACTGGTGGTGTGTTAGACTAAACTGCGGCTGTTGCTGTCTTTAGCTAGAGTTAACACGCTTAGCATTTTAGCTATGTAATTTTATGTAGCTGTTCACATGGCTGGGCTTAAACTGATTTGGAAACACTCTCTTGTCTGCCTAACAGCTAGGAGAGCCATGGCCCTGACTGCAAATGAAGTCACCTGATACAAAGGTGGCCTTCTAGGGGCTGCTTAGGCACATGTGGGGTTGGGTGAAAACAAAACCTCTCCCTGATCATGTCCACTGGACTTGTATAGCTTGTTCCTGGGAGAGGTGGGAAGATCATGCTGTAGTGCTTCTCTGGGGCCACAGACAGAGGGAAGGCTCAGCTGCTCTCTTGCCTTCCTCCCTTGGGGGAGAAAGCAGAAAGGCTGCACCTGACCGAAGTCCCCAAAAGGCCCTGTGTTTCTCTTTCCAGTGTTGCAGTCTATAGATGTTCTTAAGTTTTTGCTTCCTCACAACTCAGGTGACCAGCTTGTCAAATGATAGGATAATCTCCATCTTTAGACCAGTGTAGAGATATTTGTTTCCCTTATGCCTGAGAAAATCAGAATGGTCTCTTGTGTGTATGTGTGTGTGCGCATGTGCGCTGCTGCTGTGCTGTTGCTAAGCTGAAGTTTAACCTTTGTGGATGTCCTGAATGCCTTCTGCTTATTCATACTTAAAAACATTTTTCAATTGTTTTCTAAGGAAGGCGGGAAGATGAGCCAACTTGTGGAAGGCCACTTGGCATCAGAGTTGGACCAAATAACACCCTTTTTGTGGCAGATGCTTATCACGGACTCTATGAAATTAATCCTGACACAGGTATGAATTTACTGTGCAGCAGATCTCTTCTCCTGACCAGCCTGGGCTCCATTTGGAGTTCTGCCACGTGCTGTAGGCAGAGGAAAGCTTGCTGCCTTTAAAAAGTGGTTTGGAGCTGTCAAGATGAAACATGCCATGCAGGAACTTTATTTTCTTGCCATGCAGGAACTTTATTTTCTTGTAGCAATCACTTTGCTCTGTATCTCTTTGTCTTGATCAGAATTACCAGTTGCTTATCTTCTGGTGGCATATGCTTGAAACTTTCAAAGCTGGCACCTCGGGATCCATAAATAAAGCTCTGTGTAGCTATTTCAATTGCCTTAAAAGGGAAAAAATAATATTGCTATTACATAAATTTTTTTGCAGTGTTTGTGTTTTGTTTCTGTTTCTGCCTTGATCTTGCTGTGTGGTAGTGAAGAGCTTTTATTCATCTTCTTGGACTGGTGGAAGGAGCCAGAATTCTAGTTCTCACTTAGTGGAAAGGCTTAGACTCCACAGCTTTGGAAGGATATGATCAAGGTCTCCTCTTTTAACAGTAAACTGCTGTCATGTTAGTTCAGTCATGTGTCAAGAACAAAACAAGATGTGCACAAGAATGACTTGAATAGTTTTTAAGTTATCCTTAAATGCTTGGTTCTGATCATTTAATATCTGACAATGTGCAGTGTGACCGTCCATTTCAAGTGAACCTTTCGATATTGAATTCTTGCCGATGGCTTATGTTTAGAAAATATTCCTTTTGTTCTTGCAAACTGATGGGGAAAGATGGAGTAGTGCTTGACTTGCCTGATTTATTCTGCAAGGTTGGGGCTTTAGTGTGTACTTGGTTTAAAACGGGCTCCAGAAACTTAATCTGGTACTTCTCAACTGGAAATTTCTACTGTTTCATTTTTTCTGAAGAGTATCTCTCCTGGTTGTTTTCTATTAGCCATGAGTACTTTCCTAACAACCCAAGTCCTTATTATGCGACACATACAAAAATGGAAAAATTGTGAAGTACTTGTTAATTTTGTTTTAATATTTAACTTCAAAGTATTTAAATTCCAAAGCAGAGCACACACAAGCTTTTCCAATGTTTTTTCTTTGTTTCTTTTTTTCTCTTCGTAACCAGGTGAAACAAAAATGCTTGTCTCAACAAAAACACTAATTGAAGGTCAGAAGTTGTCTTTTCTGAATGACCTTACAGTTACTCGGGATGGGAGAAAAATCTACTTTACTGATTCCAGCAGCAAATGGCAGAGGCGGGACTACTTGTTCTTGGTTATGGAAGGCACAGATGATGGGCGGCAAGTATTTCTTCCTAAAGATGTTTTAACTTTTTGCAAGCTCAGCAGTGGGAGTAGATGTGGCCACTCAACTTGGTCTCCAAGTTCTCTTTTTTAAAAAAAACACTTGTGCAAACACTCTACTGCCCATGAAATAAATGAAATTCCTCTTTTTGCTTTAAAAAGACTTCAGTGGAATATCCTTTTAAAAGTAAGGACCTTATAGTTAGCCCAAAGCCTTCATGAATGGTGTTTATCTTAACTGGCCTAATGTATTTTTCCTGTGTTCATAAGTTTCATGACTATTCTACCTTTTTAACTGAGGTCAAGCTGGTGTGAGAGGGGGAAGATACCTGCAGAGTGAAACCAAGATGAGTAAATATTTGTTTCCACTCACAAACATGTATAATGTTCTCTTGTTAGCCTGCTTGAATATGACACAGTAACAAAAGAAGTGAAAGTCTTAATGGTGGGACTGCAGTTTCCTAATGGAGTCCAGCTCTCTCCAGCAGAAGATTTTGTCCTGGTGCAGGAAACAACCATGGCTAGAATCAGGAGGTGAGTGACTTGGAAAATATTACTATATCTATCACCAGCCTGCATCTGTTTTTTCTGTTTAAAAATATATTTTTTTCTATTCCTATTCTTCATTTTTCCCCCATGAATTCCTTTTGGGACTTATTTATCACTTACTGCTTAAGATGTCTTAGTACTGCTATTTATGACTTTCAGGTATTATGTGTCTGGTCTGATGAAAGGTGGAGCAGATATTTTTGTTGAGAATATGCCTGGTTTTCCAGATAATATCAGATTAAGCAGTTCTGGAGGATATTGGGTAGCTATGTCAACCATCCGACCCAATCCTGGATTTTCTATGTTGGATTTCTTGTCTGAAAAACCATGGATTAAAAGAATTATGTTTAAGGTAACCACCTCCGAAATCTCCGTGCACCCCTCTCTTCTGGAAAGTGTGTGTGAGGTTGGGGGGGGGAAGGGAAGGGAAGCAACCTGCACCTTCATTTTTAGTACAGGAATCGAAAGAATGGAAATCATAAATACTTTTTTCTTCCTTGTCACAGGATTTTTTTTTTTTTAATGCTATGATTAAAACTGTATCCAGTTAGAACAGTCTCTACATGTTTTAAGATAGTTTCCCTGATCAGCAGGCATCTCTTAAGATGCTTTCCACTGTGATATCAGAGAAGAAAGAGGGGTTATTTTTGCCCTAGTCATGCAACAACAGAGGGGCTGCATTTGAACATACGAAAGCTCTACCTTTTGTATGTGATGCCATGGAGAGCTGAGCTTGGCATCTGCTGTTTGGCACTAGCTGTGCCAGAAAAAGCTGATGTCTGCTGCATCAGCATGGACATATGTTCAGCACAGTCCTAGAGTATGTTTTTTATTGATGATTCTTTTTAAAGTTGGATTTTCAGAAGTTAAATTGTTAAGCCTGTGTAATAGCTGTTCACTCAAAATGTGTACTTATTTTTTTAGCTGCTTCTTCCAGGGAATGTGAAATGATCTTTGACTGTGTCAGTGTCTGAGATCTAATCATATAGAACAATCTGCTAACTTTCTTTCCTTTTTACTCTTTTCTAGCTACTGAGTCAGGAAACTCTGATAAAGTTTGTGCCCAGGTACAGTCTTGTTGTTGAACTTAGTGAGACAGGATCCTACAGAAGAAGCTTTCATGATCCCAATGGAGTGACGGTACCGTACATTAGTGAGGCACATGAACACAATGGATATCTCTATCTGGGCTCCTTCCGGTCTCCGTTTATTGGTAGACTTAACCTTCAGCATGTTTAGTTGTCCACCTATTATGAAGTGCCACTGTCCTTTAATACTCCAGAGGAATGAAGGAAGCATGTTCTTGAGACAATGTGTGACCAAGGATGAAAAGGTGAAGACAGTTAGTCACTATATGCAGTAGCACCAGTCCGTTGCCATGGGAAAACCTGAACAGCTTGCTGTTAATTGTGGTCTTCCTTGGTTTGATTTGGCTGCTCCTCCTTTGGAATTGGCATGTATAATATTAATGCCCATCATGTTGGGGATCTTCATGTGGTTAAATGCTCCTTAAGTGAAAGCCATTGATTTTCCTCTCCCACCGCTGTTTGGAGCATCTTGAACAAACATAAGTCAACTGTAATGCAAGTATCTTCTTACACTGGAAAGATCATTGGATTAATTGTGTATCATTTGGATTGAAGACATGTTGCACATTTGTTTCCTTCTGTTGTAGAAGCTGCTCTGTAGGAGTGATTACAGTGCATGTTCTAATGTCACCCTACAGTGCTGTGGTAGAGACACCATCATTCAGAATGTGACTAGAAGTCCAGTTGTACCACCCAAGTTTCTTCAATTCCAGCCTGTATAATCAACATCTGAAACAGCACCTGACTTAATCAACATGCAGAATCTAATTTCATCACTGCCTGTGGAGTCCTGTGTTTCTTTATAGCGCCATAGTCAGAGAATGAGTGAAAGTTGCATTTTATGTGGCATTGAAGACCAGTGGGTTTAAAATGGTTCACCAGCATAACCGTTTCTTCCCTGGTTCCCTGGTCCTGTAAGTCTCCTGCTGGTTATGTGGGTGGCCTGCCCAGAGAGTAATGGGAGGGAAGAAAGTCAGCCCTAGAAATCCTCTTCCATATGCGCTTTACGGAGAAATGGTAAAGTTTTTTGGGAAGAGTGGTGTAATGTGAAGCGAAAGGGCTCCTGCAAATTCTGGTCTGATAGTACATGAGGCCTTTGTAAAAATCTTAGTGTGTAATAATAGCTGATGGATCATTCCTGACGTCTCCAGAGGAAATTTTTACTTTCTATATTGACTAATTGAAAGTTACAGATATGTTGTTAACGGGAAAAAAATCGAAAGCGTGCTTTTTTCTCTACTGTTATGAAAGAAAAGATTTTTTTTTTCACACCTTGAATAAATGTATTTTCATTTTATATAGATGTTAAGGGCAATGAGAATGGAAGAGGTTATGATGTTCAGTTGCACAAAAGCTGAGCAACTTAATGATTTGATGCCGGCTGTAGGACTGAAGACTTGGCTGCTTTCCCCTCTTTCGCCACTAGGTGGTAGTCAAGGATAGATTTGCTTTATTCTTCAACTTCCTCTCTCTTAAAAAGGAAATAATCAAAATTTACTTGCTACATAATGAAAAGCATCAGTGCTTTCACTGGCCTGCTATGCTTGTCTTTATTAATGGGAGAGATATGCAAGTGAAAGTGATTCTCTTCACCTGATGCTTCTGTCACCTTGTGCTGTTATAAAGTCTGTGTTACTACCAGCACTGCAGCAGCCCTGTGGTGGTGCCTGCTGTATCTGGCTGGCTTGCCCTGTAGCAAGGTAAAGGATGGTCACTTGCTTCATCTGGCAGTTTCAGGACTTAGAATGAAGCTAGGAGGAGGAAGCCAAGCTCTGACCTTGGATGCAGCTGATCCTTATCTTGATAGTTTTTGGACAGGGACTGATAAAGAAGTTAGTGTGGTTGATGCTTCCCAATAATAGATATGCCTAGGCCAAAACAGTCAGTGTCTGTGTGGCTTCTGAAACTGAAAGGAGGCCGTTTATTATCATGCTGGCTGAGGATGGGTGGTGGACCAGGTTGGAAGTGCAGTACCAAGTGGAGGTGTAAATGTGTAGTTAAAGGATTTTATGACATTTAGGTTCTGCCTACTTCCAGTTCAAGGAGCCCCAGAGTCTGCAGAGGCTAAAAGGAGCATTCTTCCTGTGTTCAGGAGGTGCTGACTCCCATTCCTGGTGGGCTGGATGGGGTGCCAGCCCATCTTTACTATGTGTAATAGGATACTCAGCCCGCTGTAGCTGCAGAATCCAGATAAGATAAAGGCTGATGGACATACAGCTTGTTCATTGCTCAGCACTGAGAGGTCATGAGAGCAGTATTTTCTTGGAAACTCAGATACTTTTAATTCCTTATGGTTCCTCAGATGCAATCCTTGCAGAATAATACTAGCACCGTTAAAATGCCTGGAACAAACACTGGGTAAGTGCTTCTTGGAGGTAGTATGAGACTGCTTTTATGGGCTCACATCACTTTTGCAGAAACATGAGGCAATGGCATGTTACAATTTCAGATGTTTTTTGACACATCTATCTTGAGTGACAGAGAAGGCCATGAGAACACCAGCTCCATCTTCTCCTGCCTGATAATAGCAGTGCAGGAACGTGGCACCTTTCCAGCTTGGCTGCTAGTTCTCTAGTGTGGATATATTGATGTTTTTGGAAGAAGCAGGAGCAGTTACAGCAATGACTAAAGAACTTGCTTAGGTGATATTGTTTTGGGTGGCAGGAGAAGGCAGGAAAGCCTTTCTGTGCATCTTAGAGAAGACCAAGTGTGCTTCCTGTGCTGTCCCCAGGCTTCTCTTGGGACAGCCTTTGAAGAACAAATGGGGTGTGGAGTTGGAGAGCAGTGCTATCTCCTGAAGGGTTGGGGGAAATCTATGCTTCAGCACACAGCCCCGCAATAAAACAGCCTATGGAGAAGGGACTGAGGTGGGATACACAATAACTGTGCTTTTTAAAGGCGTATTCTGTAATTCCAGTGGGAGAGAAGAGTGATCTTTTGTTGTGGAACAGATGTTTCTACAGGGTAGAAGTATCTAGAAGAATTTGCCTGAGCTATTTAAAAAGCTGTTCCCCAGCTGCCTGCCCTTCCCTGCCCTGTCTATGGCAGAGCCCCTAGAAGATGACTCAAACGCACACAATGCTCTTGTGCAAAAGTTGATATTTTGATGTAAGTGGCTGATAAAGTGCCTGATAAAGTGCATCTGTGCTAAGACTTTACAATCAACTCTTGTTGAGTCTGCTTTGGGTCAGTGACAGATGTGGTCAGATGTGGTGGTGACCCCCACCTTTTGAGGGTCACTGAGCATTGGAACTGATTGCCTGGAAAAGATGTGGAGGCTTCATCCATGGAGTTATTAAAAGCTACCTAGACAGGGTGCTGGACAATGTTCTCTAGGTGACCCTGCTTGAGCAGGAAGATTGGACCGGATTATCTGCAGAGGTCTGTTCGAACCTCAGCCCTTCTGTGATTCTGTATAATTTGTTCAGTGATCACAGTAGAGATCTTATGGGCCTCATCCTTTGACCTCATCAAAGTGCTTCAAGTAAAGCAAGTGCTGTCAAAGAAAAAAGCCATGTTGAGTGTAATTCATTTGCTAGCCCTCAGGGGTTAGCAGGGGAAATTCAGCAGCAAGTGACCGCGGTAACCTAGATGCAACAACAGTTGTTTCCCCCGGTCAGCAGAAGTCATGTCTACTCATCTAGCCGTTGTCACAAAGTTAAACTTTGCCTTGTTTCCTTGCAGCTGTGTGTATGACTCCTGCAGCTATCCAAGGGTCCTGGAAGACAGTCAGACTGTGAAGTCAGTTACAAGCTGCACAGAGGCCTTTCAAGTTCCTGGTGGGGTGTTGCTAATGCCAAGAGACTGCCCCAGGGCTGAGTCTATCAGTCAGAGATGCTTTATTTTGGTGGCAGGCAGGTTGTCTCCTATGCACCTGAAAAATAGAGATGTGAGCAGCAACTCTGTCCAGCCTGTCCCTTGTGAGGGGAGCCTGTAAACAAGTAGAGATCTCAGTCTAAGGGTCTGTAGGTCACTGGGGAACTTTTCTGTGCAGATAGGACTCCTTGGTGTGCAGTCAGCACCTCCCTTCAGCAGAGATGTTGAGGAATACTAGATGAGGCTAAGAATCCTCTTGAGAAGATCAACCGAGAAGTATGTTGGGATCTGAGCATGTGGTACTTCTGGTGCTGGAGAAAGATCTGAAGCCAAAGGAAGCTGCTCCTTCAGTTTGTTCTTAATGCTCCTACATCAGCTGATCCCTGTGAAGCACCACCTTTCGTTGTCCCAGAAGCTCTTAATGCCACTGCTGGAGCTATTCCTTTTCATGCAGCTTCTGGAACTGGCAGAATCAGCTCTCCCCTTTCTTCTGAGGCCACAAATCTTCACTAGATATATTTACTTTCTAGATGATTAATCCTGGAGAAAAGTATGTGCCTTAGTACCCTGGAATAGAGGTCAAAGCCTTGATGAGCTCTGCAAGGGTATGAACTCCCTGGAGTCAATTGGTGAGCAGTTAACCTTGGTGTAAATTCTAACAAAGATGTCTGTTGGGCAGAGACATGGGCTTGAATGCTGCATGTCATTGTGATTAAATGGTTTTTAGCTGCAGTGGTTCTTGAGGTCAGTGCTAGCACCATCCTTCTGTTGTGAAACTATTTAACTGCCCAGATCCTTCCCTAGCGAAGTGCTCCGGAGCAATGCTGAGAGCTCAAGCTCCTTTAGTTCTGCTCCCTTTTTTTGTGCTTGGGGTAACTGTTATCTGTCTGGATCTGATGGATGCTGCTACTTCAGTGTGCCTTGTTTATCATAATGTTACAGTAAGTGCTTTGTGCAGTTGTTAACATGAAGCTGACCTGAAAGTTCATGCATGGGGACTGTTCTGGCTTGTCCTTATCTACCTGCTTGAATCTCTGTGCTGACCTAAGCTGACTGTGCATTCCTCTTCCCTCACTCTGTACCAGGCTGTCTAAAGAAGGAAACAGGAATCTGTCTCATCTGTCCTGGGCCAGTTTGGTAGGAAGCCTCTGGCATTGCAGCTGTGTTGAAGCACCCTGCTGAAATGGAAGCAGCAAAGCCATTTGAGATGCACAGAGCCATTCCTCTGGAACATGGACTTGCTTCTTGCCCTCTTAAACTTAGCTGTGGCTTGGCTTTCCTGCCCTGTGACCACTTTACCACAGTTGCCTCTGTTCTTCCTTGTCCTCAGCTTCAGACAAGTTCACAGTGGCTTACGGAATGGATGAATGTAGCACCACACTATGTCCTGTGGTGATCCTCTTGGAGGCTTCTTCTGAGCACTCCTTTTGTCCAGCTAAAACTCCTCCTCCCCCAGAGATGCGGGGCAGCACAGCTGCATCTCTACAGCTGGAGGCTGAATTTGAGCCATAGCTATGCCTTGCCTGTGCCACCTGTGTCTCACCACGCAGGTTTCTCATGCAGAGCTTGGGACTTGCCCAGCCTGCAAAGGCATGCTGTGGGATTGCGTAGAGACCTGACTGCACTGTTAATAGACCTACCTGTCTAGGGTCCTGCACCTCGGCCTGGAGCCCTCAGTGACCTTTTCAGGTGGAAAGGTAGTTGGAAAGCGGAGTGCTCTTGCTAAAAGGTGCAAGAGAGCTTCAGCGAGGCTGCAGTGTCAGGAGAAAGGGGTGTTTTTTGAAAGGACACATTTTTTTTTTATAGTTAAGGGCCCTATCAGCTTCTAAGTGCTGGTCTGTATTTTACTGATCACACGTCTAGGTTTTGTTGCTGCTTTAAGGGTGCAATTACCTGAAATATGGCTCTTAGTGACCTATAAGCAATAATCTGTCTGTGCACGAAGAGTGAAGGCTGGAGCAACAGTACATATTGAAATCAGGACAGTGTTCTTCTAACTTTGAGTGTAAGCTGTGGGCAACCAGAAATAGAATATCTTCTATTAACCTGAATGAAACCACTTTGTTTAACATCATCAAAAATGTACTATAGGGTTTATTCCTCTGTTTGTCGCAATGCCCTTTCACAGAACAGATCAGCTTTTGCTTGAAGTAGGAGCACTAGCTAGTCATTTCTGGGCTGTGGGTGCATCTCAAAACAGCCTCATCCATCCTCTTGTCTTGAGGCAAGATCAGTTCTACCTTACTCGTTCCTGGCAGATATATCTAATCTTTTCTCCAGCACTGGAGACAAAGATTTTTTTTTTTTTTTTGTGTGCCTGTACATGTGCATATATCCCCCAGGCAAACTGTCACACTGTTACAAAGCTCTCCTCAGTGCTGAAGTTGTGTCCTGTGGTTTAGGCTTCTTCATGGTTGCATGAAGGTCTGTCTCAGAGCAAAGCAAGTCTAACAAACCTTCCTGGGTCTGTTTTCCATGCTTGGGCCTGATTCAGCCAAAGAGGGCGAATGGCTCTCTAGCGAATAAGTGGCAACAAGTTTTCAGGTGCAGTTTAGTTTTAGACAAACAAAAATAGACAACTGGACAGCAGTGAATTCAGGCAAGGCAGGTCTTTTTGGCCATTCGGATTTTAAGCATCTTCCTCAGGAAAAAAAAAATAAATCATGTGCTTTGAAACAAAAGCTCTGTGGCAATTCTGTGCGGCTCTTCTCTAGCTCAGTTTTGACTTCAGCAGTCTAGGCGAGGAGAGGCTCTCAGTGAAAATCCTCCCTGTGAGTCATGTTCATGCGGGTCAAAGGTGGGTCAGTGACAGAGAGCAATGGAAACGTTTGCTATATTTAACCAAGGCATCATCCAGACCTCAAAATAGCACCGAAGCACCTGCAGATGAAGGGGAATTGGTGACCAGATTCAAATGACTGTACCAATTCTCAGCCTAGGGGACTGTTTTGGGACAGCTGAGAAGTGCATCCTTTTTATCCTTTTATCTTTTTTTTTTTTTTTTTTTTTTTTTTTTTTTTTTTTTTTTTTTTTTTTTTTTTTCTCTCTTTCTTTCTCTTTCTCCCACCTGATTTCTCCCAGGAGAAATGCTATATGCCCATCTCTTACTGAGGAAGGCCCAGTAAGGATTCACTCTACCTTACTGCCCAGGAAACAGGGAAATGGGGGGAGTATGGACCAAATGACTGTGCCTGGCTCAGCTCCTTGAGCTGCATCCTTGGCTGCATCCAGGAGCTGGCCCTAGATGCAGGAGAGCTGCTAAGCTGCTTATCCTGGTAAACCTGGGTAGCCCAACTTGACTCTGCTCAGAAGAGGCTTTTATATCTATGGGGACATGGCAGAGCCGGTTGGCAAGGTGGCCATGCAGCTGGAGATCACCAGGAATGACATGCAGTTGTGGGTATCCCAAGGGAAGGGGACACCTACTTGTTGCAGTTGTTTCTTCCTCTGGAATTTGCAGCTGTCTAGGCTGGAGTGCTCCCTCTTTTCACACACTGTGCGGCCAATTTCCACATGCAGCAGGTATTTCAACCCTCTGACGATCTAGAGAAAGCAGGGGATTCCTTAATGGCAGTGGGAAGAGGTGGGGAAAAATCATGCCAAGATAGGGTTTTGGCTCTTCTGGCTACTTTGGATCAAGTGCTACATCTGTGAATTGCATGCGGAGTTGTGAGTGGAGGTACCTTGCACTGAGTTGCTGTGTGAAATAAAACTGCCCTTGCAGAGCAATTGAATGAGAGAGAGGGACATTTACTGTTTATTTTGTTAGGCATGCCTAGCAGTCCTGAGCAGACTCAGGACTCATGTGCCTGGGGTGTTTAGGGCAGGGTTGACTGCTAAATGGTTTGGGGGAGCAATAGGATTTGGGCTCTTACCTGCACCATGGCCTTGTCTATCTGCATTTCCTTAAACAGAAAGAGGTCGTTGGAACTGTTGTTGTATTGGTAAACACCAAAGCGAGCCGCCTTGCGAACGCCAGAATTGTTGGTGTTCATGGGGACAGGGGAGCCGGGTTTCACGGTTGAATGAGGTGGTGGCACGTGCACAGCTAGAATGAGACAAAACATGAGCACAGGATGTATCTCTTGGTGCCTGAGATGCTGGAAGGTTCACGTTTGTTCAAGCCTCTGAACCAAAGCTGAGCCTTTGTATTTGTCCTGCGTGCTTGTGCTTCAGGAAATCTCTGCTCGCCTCCACTACAAAGTGTTTCTTTTTTAATGTTTGAAATGGGGAAGCAAACCCCAAACCCCCATCCCCCAATGGGGATGGGGTGACAGGAGAAAGACCACTGTCTCTGCTAGATGGGTAGTGACAGGGAGGGGGAGATGGTGCCCTCATCCTGCAGCTGGCCAGGGAAGGCCCTGGGGCAGAGCAGGCTCTAGCTCTCTGCTGTGCTGGTGTGGTTGGCTTTGGGCAGCTGCTGCAGTGAACAAATGCCAAGGACCATCTTGTCACAGTCATGAAGCAGAGAGGCGAGGTGCAAAGGAAATAGAGATGGAAGAAAAACAGTTCATGACCTTCATGTTCGTGAGCGCTTCTCTCCACAGAACACTTAGTGTCCTTAACCATGCAGCTATTTGTCTTCCCTTCCTGTCCCTCAGCTCATCTTTTTAATAGTTTGAAAGATGCCTGAAGCTAACACCTGATGCAGATATTTCTTCCCCTTTACGCTTCCCACCCCACCCTTTTTTTAAAAAAAATACATTAATTTGTAGGAGTATTTCTTGCAAAAACCTGGATAGCAACTGCAAGAGTCTGCTGGGCGGAGAGTAGCTCCCTGGCTTGGGTTCTTCTGGCTGTTGGTCAGATAGCACAAGACCCCTCTGTGGCTTAGTAGCCCTCAACACCCTTGAGTCACGGTGTGATGTCCCTGTGAGGATGGCTGAAGCTACACTGGGTGTATGGCAAGAAGCCAATGGAATGAACGGAGTGAATGTTTAAAATTGCATGAATGAGGGTTGAAAGCAGGAGTCAGCGTCCAAAGTGCCCTTAGTACTGTGACCCCAGCGTCTAGTAGGTCCAGCAATGTCACGCACATGTCAGGGGGGAGTCTCTGGAAGAGAGAAGTCCATCACTTAACATGTTTTAAAAGCAGTATCTGGAGATGATAGGTAAACAATTTAGCAGGCTGGACAGGTAGCAAAATCGTATATTCAGACCATGTGTTGTGGACAGGTGGCAGGCTGCTGTGTGCTTTAGTTTAGTACTCTAGTTATCATTAAGGAGTACCAGGCATTGCACCTACTTCACCCATTGCATCTTGGTTTTGAGTATTGCTTATACCTGAGCAAAATGTTCATAAAACCTATTGAACCCTTGAGGGAGAACTTTACCCCCTGTTTTTTTTGCTGATGATCCAGATTCCTCCAAGATATATATATATATGTGTGTGTGTGTGTGTGTATATATATTATTTTTTTTTCCTTCCTGATGTGCTTTGATTCCAATTCAAGGTGTGAACACATGGTGAACCACATGGTGCATACTGTGCTCTGAAATAAGGCCACGTTGACTGTTTGGATGACTTTGCCCTGCTGTACTTCCAAAGCCCAGAAATCCTCTGGGGTGAAGCACCTGTCAGGAAGGCTTTTCTCCCTATTCCTGCAGCATGAGAGAGCTTTCCTGTGGATGCTCTTCCTAGACGCTGTTCCCTGCTGTCCCAGCCTGTGGGGAAGTAAACATGGATATTTATACATCAGGCTTCCTTTTTTCTTTTATTGGGTGCTTTTGAAACCTCTTTGCTGCTGCTAGGAGTAAGATGAGGTTTTATCTTTACACTTGAGAAGCAGCTCAGTTCCGTCCTGCCTCCACAACCCGCAAAGGAAACCGCAGCTCAACAGAAAGCTATTGGCTAATCGAGCAACATCGCAGAGTGTGAGAGTTTTCAGTGCATGGGAGCTGAAGTAAAGCTAAAGTAAAACCAAAAGCTTCAGAAAGAAAGTTGTCTGTAGACTCCATTCTAATGATTTAAGACCAGCTGCAATCAAGAGAGTTTTCTTGCTCAGCAAAGTAAGAGATGAGACGGAGTAATGTCTCATTAAAGTCAGCTAATCGGCACTCAAGTGCCCATCTGTGCTTAGCGGTCAAATTGTTGCACACACTGTCTTTAGATTTAATAATCAAGGTCATGCAGAGCTTAAACACTGACAAATAAATTAAAACCATGAGTTTACTTTAAAATTCTCTCATGTCCCTAGATAACAGGATTTGCTACACAGGGAGAAAATCTTTCAAGCAGTTGAAGTTTCAGCTGCAATTTGAACCCCGCAGTGCTGAGCCAGCATAGGCAGGGGTCAGGCAAGAGTTGTTATTTTTTGCCGTGTGAAAGATCTGCACTCTCAGGACCTGAAGCATGAGGAAAACAGAAGTTATTTTCTGATCTTACCATCTGATGTCTTGGTGAAGCTCCAGAGTGCCAAACAGCAAAGTGTGGCAAAGCTGCAGGCGAAGGTTGCTGCCATCTCCGCTGCTCCAGAAGAGGAGCCCTTGAGACAGAACTGCCTGCCCTGCTTCCTGCAGATGAAGATGTGTCTCTCTGAGATGTTCTTATTGGCTGGGGACAGAAGTGGGGGGGACCAGCCTCTCCCACCACGATCACAGTTTTGACATTGACTTTGTCTCCTGCTGATGACTACGCACCGCTTAACCCTACCGCAAAGCTTCTGCACGGAAATAGTAAGGGTTCCGGTCCTGCAGCTGAATGGGACCTTGGCTTCGTGACTCTCGGGGGTTGTGCAGAAATATGGGTGGGTATATGTGATGTAACACCCTGAGGGTGAGGAGAGTTATGGTCATGTGCTTCAAGGCTCACAGGGAAATTTTCTGAAGAAATGGGCTGTGAGCCCAGGGGAGATGTAGTTCTTGACTTGTGGCTGTCTGTGTGGGGTATGTGAGGAAGCCCAGCAATAAAGATGAGCTTGTGGGGCTGGAGTGAGGGGTAACAATGACTGGAGGCAGAGGGTGACAAGGAAGGGCCAAGTGTGCCCATTTGAGGGGCTCCATTGAGTAAGGAGAAAAAGCATTTTGGTTTCAGTGGCTGGGGAGGAGACTGTCCTGTATTTACAAAAGGTGTTTTGAGAGCAGGAATAGGCTCCGTTATGCTCAAAGCAGGTAGAATTTTCTCCACATGTGGAAGAGAGAGAGACAGCGTGTGCAAGGGAAAGGGATATTTTGACTCTTTATGGTGTTTGACCCTTTAGCTCTGGGGATGAACTCCCAAAGGCTGATGCTTGACTTCCAGAGAGATCTCCAGGAAGCAGTGGCCCATGCTGAGCAGCTTCAAAGTCTGGGGAAAGGGCTTGGCTGCCAGGCCTTGCAGTTTTCATCATGCAGGTGTCATATTTAGGAGACTGGAAGAAGAACTGAGAGCTCCCAGAAGGGCTGGCATGGTGAACCTCTGTCTGCGGGTGTGTATTTGTTTCAGGTGAGCCAGAAGGTGCTGTCTTGCTTGGACCAGCAAATGAGCAGTGCTCCCACCTGAGAAATGCCATTTTACTGCCTGAAGGATATTCCTAATCCAGGCTATTGTGGGTGGCACAGGGGCTGCTAGAGAAGGATCATTTTAGTGTTTCCTTATAGGAAGAGATTATGTCACCCCCTTGTTGAAATGTCCTACTGAAAAATGAATGGCACAAGCATGGTGAGTCACACTTACTATCAGTCCTATTTGTACAGGGCTTCTGAATCAGGTTCCAGAGCTCATGAAAAATGATGAGAGTGAATGAGAGGGGTTTTCCTTTATTTTGAGTCACTTTTTGTCCCACGATTTGTGGTTGTGCATCACGATTCAGTGCGCTAATTCTTCACTGTAGCCCATATGCAGTAGAGTTGCCATGTCACAGGGAGCTTGTTCTTCCACCTCTAAAGGTTCTCCGGCTCCTGGAAGAGCTCAGTCTACTAACACTGGGAATCCTGAATGATGAACCTGGGGAACATGCGAAGGATTAGAGTAAAGGATGTCCTGAGCTGAAAGCTAAAGATTTATGGCAAGACTAATGCCAGTCTGGGCTGGAGAGTATGCAGTGACAGGGACTGAGCCTCACTGGACAGCACTAACATGCATCCCGTTTCAAGTGCAGGCAAGCATTCAGTTTGTGAAAGATAGTGTTTGCCTTTACAGGGCATCATGTTTCTCTTGCATCTTGTAGTTCTTGCAAAATGCTGGATGAATACCAGGAGGATTTATTTGCCTTTTCCTTTCTGATTGGCTTCAAGTTAGTTCTGGCAGCAGAATTACTCTGTAGGGAGTAAGCAAAAGGGAGGTATGTGAGTAAGGTCTATTGACTTGATGTCTTCATTGTTTCCCAGTGACTCTTGAGACTTTTTTAACCTGACTTTGGGAAGGCAGGGTGAGATATCCAAGAAACATCCGCAGACTGAACAGTGCAATAAGATACCAGATATGTTATATTAATTTGTCTAATGAAAGTATTTTTTTAGGACTGAGTGAATAGATATGCCATCAGAAGAAAAGTGTTTTCCCTGGGCCCAAAATCCCATCCAGCCTTCATTTCTATGGCTCCAGATCTTTGTATTTGATGTTGTTGTCTAAGAAAGCAGGAGCTGAGTCTGGAACCTTTTTGACACCCGTGATGTTTGAGAACCCCTTCTCCTGTGTGTGGCTGCACCAGTGTAAGATCCCCTTTGCCACACTGCTCTGTGACACAATAGGAAATGGCTCAGGCTACCTGCAAAGACCTCTGTCCCTTTCCTTCCCTCTTTCCTTCATGTTGAGCTCCTGTTTTTTTGAGTCAGTGTGAGGGGCCTAGGGATGATCCTGTTCTGGGATGGGGTAGCCTTTCTAGAGCATGAATTCTTTCTTTGCTTAAAGCAAGTGCTTTGGGATGCCATCAGGAGCCCACTGACCAGCTTTGAGTGGGGATGATGACTAAGGAAGGCAGAGAGAATGGAGAGATACGGCCAGGTGGGACAGCTGTAGGACAACCAGAGTTGCAAGGCGACCTTGCTTAGCTGTTGGCACTAGAGGGCACCAGAATATAATTATTCATTATGCCACAGCCCAAACTTGTCTGGTCCTGGCAGGTGCATAGTGTCCAGGAGCAGCAGTGCTGTTGCTGCATTTCCTCTGACCTCAGTGCCAAGGAGCTTGAGCTGCTCTTGCTCAGAGTATTATTCATCACAGAGATCAAAGTTGAGCACAAACCTCACACAGAGCAGAGCTGTCTCTGCTGGAGTGGGGACAGACCCCAAGGGCAGTGACTGTTTGCTTCAACAGTGTCCCAAACTTGCTGCCCTTTGGTGCTTGCCCATAGCTTTGATGGACCAGCTCTTGGCTGTCTGATGGGGGTAGAAGCATGGTCTGTCTGTGAAGGTGCTTAGGGATCCTACTCTAAGCTCAAATATAGATACCTGTTATTTCTCTTCAATAGCACAATTTTTGTGCAGTGGAGATGGGAGGAGAATGTAACTGGAGAATGACCCATAAATTGGACAGGCTGACATTGGAGGACCCAGTTCTTGACAAATGGGTATTCAGTTGGGAATTAGGTGTCTCAGCTGGCTTTTTCTTGCCTAAGAGTGCCCTGGTCTTCGGAAAAATAAGTACATGGACATGGTGTCTTGTCTCCATGTTCTCAAAGTCTCCTCCAGAGTAGATGGCATCTCTTGGGACACAAAAGCTCTGTGTCTCAGCTTTCCCCAGGAGGAGTGCAGCAGTGTGGTGTCTGCTCTCATATCCACCCCAAGGAAATGAGGCAGATCCTCTTCTTGTTTCAACTCCCTTTCCGTCACTGATTTGAGTTTGGCTTGCTTTTCCTCGAAGGTGGGTCCAAGCCTCTCCTCCAGCGCAGCACAGGGTCTGCATAGTGCTTTCCACTCTCTACATTTCCCATAATGTGGTTGTTTCTGTGTGAAGAGAAATCCTGAACAGGGAGAGAGTGACAGGAAGTGAGCAGAAGGCAGCTAGCTGATTATCCCAGGGTAAACAGCGCATCTGCTTTAAACCAACAACTTGCCCTGATCTGGTCTAAATCAAACCCATGACCCTTTTGCATTGATGGGTTTTAAAAAAAAAAAGCTCAGAAGACTTCCACTCCTGAAGCATACTCTTCTTTATTTTTGTGTGAAGAGAAGTTATGTAATGCAAGTTGTGGGAGACCAACTCCTCTCTTTTCTGCAAGTTTGTGAAGCCTGTTTCTTCTCTCTCTGTTGGTTTGCGTTATTAAAGGTTTGGAAACTGTGCAGCCACTGGGATTTTTTAATTAAATACCCCTCCCCCCTTTGTTATCCATGCAAACTGAATCAATATCCAAATATTTTTTCCTTCTCTTTTGAAGAATCAAAGCCACAGTACAGGCATAACTCATTTTATTGTGCTTTGCTTTATTGTGCTTCACAAATGTTGCACTTTTTACAAATGGAAGGTTTGTGGCAAACCTGCTGAGAGAGGTGAGGAAGCTGGAGAAGAAAAGTTGGAGGTCAGCAGAGGTTGGTTCATGAGGTTTAAGGAAAGAAGCTGTTTTCATAACAGAAATGCAATTTGAAGCAGCAAGTGCTGATATAGTAGCTTCACTGAGTTCTCCAGATGATCTAGCTAAGATAATTGATGAAGGTGGCTACACTACACAACAGATTTTTCATGTAGATGAAACAGCTCTGTTGGAAGAAGATGCCATCTAGGACTTCCATAGTTACAGAGAAGTCACTGCCTGGTTTAGAAACTTTAAAGGACAGGGTGATGCAGCTGTTGACTTTAAGTTGAAGATGACGCTCATTTACCATTCCAAAAATCTGAGGGCCCTTAAGAATTATGTTAAATCTACTCTGCCTGTGCTCTGTAAGTGGAACAATGAAGCCTGGATGACAGCACATCTGTTTACAATATGGTTTGCTGAATATTTTCAGCCCACTGTTAAGACCTACTGCTCAGAAGTGAAGATTCTTTTCAAAATAATACTGCTCAGTGGCAATGCACCAGGTTACCCAAGAGCTCTGGTGGAGACATACAGTGAGATTAATGCTGTTTTTATGTCTGCTAACACAACATCCATTCTGCTGCCCATGAATCACGGAGTAATTTAGAATTTCACTTCTTATTAAAGAAATATATTTTGAAAGGCTATAGCTGCCATAGATAGTGATTTCTCTAATGGATCTGGACAAACTAAATTGAAATCCTCTTGCAAAGGATTCACCATTCTAGATACGATTAAGAATATTTGTGAGTCATGGGAGGAGGTGAGAATTTCAACATTAACAGAAGTTTGGAAGAAGTTGATTCTGACACCCATGGATGGCTTTGAGGGGTTCAACATGTAAGTGGAGGAAGTAACTGCAGATGTGGTGGAAATAGCAAGAGGGTTAGAATTAGCAGTGAACCTAAAGAGGTGACTGAATTGCTTCAATCTCATGATAAAATTTTAATGGATGAGGAGTTGCTACTTTTGAATGAGCAAATAAAGGGGTTTCTTGGGATGAAATCTACTTCTGGTGAAGATGCTATGAACATTGTTGAAATTACAACAAAGGATTTAGAATACATAAGCTTAGTTGATAAAGCAGTGGCAGGGTTTGAGAAGATTGAAAGAAGTTTGCTTGTGGGTAAAACACTATAAAACAGCATTGCACGCTACAGAGAAATCCTTTGTGAATTGAATAGTCAATTGATGTTGCAAATGAAGTACATGAAGTTTCATTTTCACAAAATTTGGTGCACACGGTAGATTTTGCAGCATAATTTCCGGTTTCCTCCCTTCAAGCCAGGCCTTTGGCCACCCAACACCTGATGGCAGCCTCCACAGATTCTTGGAGTAACACCAGCATCGGCTGCACGGGTCTCTCCTCAGTTACGCTCCTACAAATGCCATCAGCATCTGGCCTTGTACTCACACTCTTTCTTTTTCAATTCTGACTCTCTCTTTGCACCTCATGGATCAATGGGGGACTGTAAGAAAAAAAAAATCTCTTTAATGTTTGCAGAGATTTGGAGATTGACTGGAGATAGAATCTGTGTGGATTGCACTTTCGAGTTTTAATTAAGACACATTTAATAATGTCAATAGTTGTTTTCTTTTTTCTTTAGTCTTTCTTAGATTTTTCAAGGTGTTCATCTGATCCCCAAGGCAACTAGTTTAGTTGAGTTTGCTTTAATGAAGGATCTGAGCAGGAAGATGCTTTTTTGGCAGGAACATAGAAGTTGGTTTGGTTTTAGGGAGACTAGTTCATGACAAAATATGTTTTAATTTGGCAGAAAGCCAACAACAGACTTCAGGCCTTAGAGGAGAATGAGGTGGGCGTGATGTCTTCTTCCGCACTGGAGACCTCTGCTTTTGTGCAGATGCTGAAGCATGTGGTGCTGCAGAGAAAGGACAGCCCAAAGAAGGAGGATCAGAATGAAGAATTCAGGCCAGGACCCAACTGCTCCTCTTCATTCCCATAGCAGGAGCATTCCCCCAACCCATCCTTCCTAAGTAGAAAATGGTGCAGCTAACATAGCAGGAGCTTTTAAGTAAAGAGCCACATGAGCAAGCCAGAGGATAAATGCCCTTCAGAGCAGCTTCTCTGTTTCTTCTGGCAGAGGCTCTGCTGCTCCCTAACACTCTGCCTATGTCTCCTTTGCAGAAATAGCTGTGATTTTTTGCAAAGGGATCAAGACTCATGTGACTGCATGTGTTTTTCTCCAAGTGCTAACTTTTGAACTGATTTTCAAACAAACCCCAAAGGAGGCTGCAAAATCTTGAGGATAATTAGGTTGCCATGTAATTCTAGATAGGCAGTGATCTGCTGAAGGAAGAGACCCACATCAATGTCTCGGTTGAAGGGAATGGGAGCACATCTCTCTGGGAGCTGCCGCGAGGAGAGAATTACTGAAAATATTTCAGATGCACTTAAGCACCTTGTTCACAACTGCATGTGGGGAGCGAGTTTCATTGGGAGTGAGTGGGCTGCTGATCAGGTTGGTGAGCAGATAGCCTGGGATGGGGTCTGTCTGTCTGTATCTAGATACAAAGATCATTTTGTTATTGCATTAGAAATTGCCTGGGCAGTGCCATATGCTCAGTCAGGTACTCAGTGCTGCAACTTGCTTGTGCTTCAGTAGCGCTGGGCTCTGCCATAGGCTAGAGCTTGTTGTGTAGAAGGTTAGTGGAAAGCACTGAATTGCCTTGCAGACTCTTCCTGATAATCAGACATTATCTACTGCAGCTGGCAATTAAAAGTAGTTAGCAAGTCTCTGTTTTGCTTGCGTGAACACAGCTGCTTGTTACAGCTGCTTCTTCTCCCTTTGCCAGTGCCCTGGAGGCAGGGGGCTGCTGTATCTTGCAGAAGATGGAAGGAGTTGTCCTCATGGAGGCCAAGGAGGAAGGTGCTGTTATAATAGGTGAGCTCTGCAGGCAGAGGTTGTGCTGGAAAAGGAGACATGGTGTACTTAGATTTAACATGTAGGTATTGTGTGGGGACACACATGAGCACCACCGCAGAGTGACAGTGTCCTGACCCCAAGGGACGCACAATGGGTCAGCCCTGCTTCCTCTTCCCAGGCAGGGAATGTACTCACGGGTGGCTGGGGAACATGTGTTAGGCTTAAAACTGTGCTCATCAAGAACAACTGCTCTTAGGAAAGGAGTGCAAAAGGATCTACAACAAACAGGACGTGTTGCACTAACTCTGTGCCTTTTTTGGTAATTTCTATGGGATAAATTTATTTCAAGGCTCTAGTTAAAATAAATAAATAAACAAATAAAGTGGCTGAAGAAGCAGGCCATGGTGAAAGCTTGTCTCAGGCTAGGAGCCTTCAAGATTGGTTTTCAGACTGATGTGTTTTCTGTATTCAGGATGAATCTTGGCACAAGCCATGGAAAAGCAAGTGCATGACAGATTGAGGCATTCTCATGCTGCAATATAAGCCTGTGTCTGCAATGCAGTGCATACTGCAGGTCTCCCAAGATGAAGGAAAATCAAGTCGTGCTCTCTAGCTGTGATTAAATATCCCATCCATAACTCCATGGAGCTTCTCTCTCTATCATGTCCCCTGAGCACTGTTGAGACTTGGATCTGACAGTCAGAGCTTGCCTTTCCTGGGCTATTTTTCATCACTACTGCATCTTACCTGTTGCTTCAGATCAATGTGGAACAGCCACCCACTGATTTGATGGAGCCACCCACTAAGATTTCATGTGGAGCTGGCAACATGGACACGTGCAAAACCCTCTCAGGGAAGGAAAAATGGTCTCAGAGATGTCCTGCCAGGGAGAGCAGGATATTGGTATGGCCTGGATCCAATTTCAGTCCACAGAGTAGTGTCTACTACCTCACTACCCTGGGCAGAGGGTTTCTCCTCTTGATGGCCTCCTTTAAGATTTGCATGTGGGTGTCTAGACCCAGAGGAGAAAATGAAGATCCCTCCCCTTTCCATCTGCTCTGCATCTCCTTGCAGTACAGGCAATGGCCAAAAAGCCATGCTGCAGCTCAGGACCCATAAAGCAAGTGATATTTGCTAAAATTCATCATAGAAAGAGGAGGTTAAACCAGTACTATAGCAACAAAAGTGAAGAATCAGTCTGGGCTTAATTACCTTTTGCAGGGTCTGTTTTGGAGCAATTTACATCTCTGCCCTTCTACTCCCTCTGTAAAAGGCAGTGCGTGCGCTAGGTTCTTTAGCAACAGCTAATCAGCTTAATAAGGAATAGATCGTCCTCAGAACTGTAATGGGGTGATTTAAAAAAAAAAAAGAAAAGGAGACTTACTTGTATAGCAGAGCTGCTATTTCTCTTCTCATAGTGCTTGGGAAGTCTGGTGTGTGTGTGCAGACTTGCATTAATGTTATTCCCTAGACAAGAAGTATGTTGTGAGGCTGCTGAAACACCTTCTAGTTCATTGTCTGCAGAAGTGGGAGACAGAGAACTGAGGGTTGCTTTTTTATTTTTTGATCACTTGTACTAAGCTAAAGCTTCAGGGGCCTTGTCTGGAGACAAAAGGAAGCTCTCAAACATCTCAATCTGAGATGACAGTTTTGAATGATGTGAATGACACCTGCTTTTTTAAACATTGGTGAAGCAAATTAGGTATTTAACAAGCAAAGGAAAAATTTCAGTAAAGGACTGAATACTGTGCTTAGGTTTTATCAAAGAATCCAGAAGTGTCACCAACCTACATGCTCCAGGACACACCGCAAGCTGAGCAGTGGTGGTCAGGGAACAACAGCTGCTGGTGTTGGGTTGCCCCATTTTTGGGTCCGATGTGATTCACATGTGTTTTTTGGAAGGCCTGGGTGTTGTCTGCCTTTGGAGAGGGGTTGGTAAATGTGAAACCTTGGATTTAGTCATGCTGGAGATCTGGCTTGGGAATTTTCTGTGGAACATGGTTACTTTGATGTGGTGGGATCTTGTGTGTCAATGGTGTGGATGTTGCCCTCTGTTTTTTCAGTCTGGCTTTGCTGGACTGGAAGGTACTAAAGATCATGGCAATGGGAGCAAAGCAGCAGAAAAGGAACAGGCCTCCCTGAAAGAAACCCTCTCGCGTCTCCTAACCAGCCCTGGTGATCAGGTTTTCCTGTATCCTCCTTTGTTGAGCTGAGACAGTGGTATGTCAGGCTTGGAGTGCTTTGGCAGAGATCAATAAGTATTTTTCTCTGTCTAAAATAACTTTTCCATAATCACTTTGTGAAAACCTGTCTGAGAAGATCCACCACCAGGATGAATAACACAATGAGGTAAAACACAATGAGTGAGACCCTGCGCAGCTTCCATGTGAGGCAGAAGTAGTTGGACAATTTCAAGTGAACACTGAGGTTTGTAAAGAATCCCCTGAAAGCGTGGGAGAGTTTCCCTTTTCCTCCCATCTGCCAGCAAACCAACAGCTCTAGATGTGCTGAGGGGACAGAGGAGACACAGACTGCCCAAGACATCTGCACTGTTCATGGTAGGCAGCAGCTGCAAGGCACTTTCACATTCCCAAGTGTCTTTCCGCATTACAACGGGGCCTTGATTCCCATCTCTTCCTCATCTCATTTGTGCTGGCAGTGCTCATTTGACTGGGGAGAAGGATGGCTGGGAAGTGAATGGTGCTTGGGGGAAGTCAGGATAAGGCTAATGTCCTGTGAGCCTGTGGGTGCTGACACTAAAGAGAAGTGGTGAGGGAAACTGGAAAGTTGATGCAGTGGGAAATTTCACGGGAACTGGTGACTTTCTGAGAAAGACCCAGAATGTATGTACAGATTTTCTTCATGCAGCATCCTATGAACACAGTTTTTCTTGGTGAAGTGGCAAGCTAAAGGGGAAAAGGTAGCACGGTGCTGACCTGAGGTTTTGACAGGAAATATCTGTGAAATCATTTTTGTCAAATTCAACAATTTGTTGCGTGTTTTTTTTTTTTTTTTTGGCCCGAGGGTACCAGGGTACCAGCTGGCTCTGTAGCTTCTTCCCCTACTTCTGCTAGGGGTTTGTCTGCCGCGCTCAAGGCTGGATCTGATCTGTTGCAACTGTGACCTGGGATCAGACTGGGAAAACAAATAAGTTGAGAAAAAAGAGCTGTGTGAGAAAGCAGTGAGAGGCTGCATTGGGGATCTCCACCCTGTGGCTGGTGATTTTCAGCTTGTGCTGGTTGTCAAGGATGCTGGCCTGACTTACTGTCACCCTGGTGTCTCAGCCTTCTTCTTGCTGCTCCCTGACTCAGGATGTGGGGACACCATGGAAAGCCCATGCAAGCAGAAGGCCACTTTCCAGTGATAATGTTTTCCCTCCACCTCTCTTCACATCTTCGGGAAGACAGAGAGGTCAAATATGTTTATGTAAAAAGTCTAAACCAGTTAGGGTGCAGGTATGCCACATCACTCCAGCAGTGCTCCTGTGACAGAGCCCATCTTGGCTTGGATGTGCTCATCCTGTGTTGATCCTAGTGATGCGGACAGTATGGTAGCAATGTTCAGCCCTGGGCCCACCAATCCTAAGTATGCAACTTGGCGTCAAGGATGCCACCTCTTCACTCTTTACCTGAGTCTGTCCAAGATGCAATTGGTGACAGTCCATGGGAGCCTGTGGTGAGGTCCAGAACAGCTGCACTGTGCGGAGAAGGGAGCATGCCAGTGCCAGGATGAGTATGCAGCCTGAGGAGGCCAGAGAGAGGCCGTCTGACTAGGGGTGCAATCATGGTGTGGGACAAAACAGGCTAAAGGGAAAATGTCCATAGCAGGTGTACAGGACATAGAGACCAGGAAAATGTGTGGTAGAAGAAATGACAACCAGCAAAATAGATCAGGAGGAGCCCAGCTGCAGGCTAGAGAATAACTTTTATTATTTGTATTTCTTTTAAATTATTGTCACTCCAGAAGAGGAAGAACCAAGCAAGTGAAGAACCTGAGCAGTGAGCCACCTAGCAAAGCAACCTGCGCACTGGGCCCCTCACTGATGAGGTGGGTGAGAGGCAAGGCAGAGGAGGAGAGGAGGTTGGCAGCAGTTAGTGGCACAGTGTGAATAGTGGATTGTCCTGTTCCTCACCTGAACTCCAAATTCAGGAAAATCATTTTTGTCCTGGACTATAAGAAAAGTCTTGGATCCACTACATGTTGAAGTTCCACAGAAAGTTCCACCTCCATGTGAAGAAGAACTTTTCTGTGAGGGTGACAGAGCCCTGGAACAGGCTGCCCAGAGAGGTTGTGGAGTCTCCTTCTCTAGAGATCTTCAAAACCTGCCTGGATGCCACCCTGTGCCACATGCTCTAGGTGTCCCTGCTGGAGCAGGGGGGTTGGACTAGATGATTTCTAGAGGTCCCTTCCAACCTCAATCATTCTGCGATTTTGTGAAGATAAAGTTTTCTCCTGCTCAGATCTTCCAGGTGGGGCCCTGTGGCACAGTTCGCTAGATTCAGTGAAAGTCGTCTTTACCTCTCCAGTGAACGCCTGAGTGTACCCACTGAACAGGATGGGTGGACGTGATGTCATGCAGAAGGAAGCCAAATGGGGCAACCTTTGCTCATGAACCGTTCTTTCTTTTCAAGGGCATCTTCATACCTGAAACTCTTTCATAACATCTTTTGTATGCCCGACCTCTGCTGACCAGGAAACCATTCCCATTTTAAAGCAACATTTCTTCCACTTTCCAGATGAGTCTTACAGCAAGTACAAATTCAGAGAAAGCCTGTGGTAACTGTCATTCCAAATTTCCCAGCTGTTTGACACACACCTTTTTTTTTTTTCTTTTTTTAAATCTACAGAATTTTATCAATGCTATACTATAAAAATCTATGCTGAGGTACAGGCTGGAATTATTAATCTGGAAATGGTCTAGATAAGAGTGTATCACTGCTTGGTTCACTCTACTGGCTATGGCATATGGGTAGAAATGAAGTGATAAAGGTATAAGAATGCTTTACACCAGAATGGCTAATTCTGGCTCCTGAAATGGAAGTGCTTTGGGGCTTTTGGGTAACTTTGCTCACACTCCAGAAGCTGTCCCAAATGAATTACACTCAACAGACAAAGTAGAGAGCTTTGGCCTGTAGATAAGACGTCCTAGCCAAAGCCTGGGTACACTGGTGGAAAGCACATTAGCTAAAGCCTCATTTCAAGCTGTAGAGCATAAAGTTTAACAGAAGGCAGTTCTCCAGAAAGACTTCGCCTGGCCTGACATCCTAATTTAATGCACAGTTGTCTCTGATGTATTTGTGGACTACTGCCTTCTGCACTGCTCTATTGTCTGTACACAAGCTCTGTACCTCGAGATTCTTTTAGTTATAGCTTCAGTTTCCAGTTGTTACTGGAGTTTGACATATTCCTGGCTCTCTCATTAAAATGAAAGAGAAGTTTCTTTGCCCACCTCTGCTCCCTAGTCTTTTGCATTGCTAAATTTTATGCTGTGCACATTCAAAATGTAATAAATTCAGTCATTTTTGCTGTGAATGGTAATTCCTTAGTAATTGCCATCTATTTACTTTTTATTGGTAGCAATGCCTTAGCTTTACAAATGCAAGATCTGAACTATTCTGGCAGTGACCTAGGGAAGGCTTGCTTAATAAAAGTAAAAATGCATTTGGGAAGTTTTAAATAAGGCAGGTGCAGAGAACTCTGTTTTGTTTTTGACTAATCCTGTTCCTCAGCAAGCCTATGAGGGAATTTAGGGACTGGAGAGCAGGGAGCTGCCCAAGGATGAGTGCAGAGAGGGACAGGAGGTGACTGGTACATTTCTGCATCCCTTCTCTCCACAAGGTTTTAGGGCAGGTGATCAGCTGAATGCCTCCGTGAAAAGCACAGCTGGAGCGTGACTCAGACCGCAAAAAGTCAAGTGTCGTGGCTGTTTTAGGCATATCACCAAGCAGTGTCCCCAGCTCAATTTGTGACCTTCCCCTTCTGCTCTGCTGTGAGGGGAGCATTCATGTGCTCGCTGACAGCATTTGCAACGGGCTCTTACTGAATCACAGTTTCCTGACGCAGTTTGAGCTGACTGCGGCGCTGGGAATACTGATTATTATTGTCATTTTTCATTTCTTTGGCAGTTTTCATATTTTGATCTATCCACACTGAAGCCAATAAGCCCCCCAAAATCCCTCCCACTCACATGCACATACCACACACAGTATTTTTTTCTGATAGTCACTTTGAGCAAACTTCAAGAGAAGTTCTGAGTAATTTTCATCTCCATTTCGCCATCAGATCATTAAAGTGAGACAAGCAAAGCATTTCAGAATAAAAATGACAGACAAAAAAAAAAAGAAAAAAAGCAACTCTTTAAATATTAGCAGCTTTAAATTAATGTTTGATAGGATTCCATGTTGACTTTTGATTACTGGTACCTTTTACAAGATTCAGCTTTAAGACCTGAATTTTTTATTGTGCATTCCCAGAGAGATAAAACAGTTATTGCTAGTGCTGTTTGGCTTCTGTACCTTTAGCAAAATGCCTGTTCTTTCATTGTCATATGCTACCAAAAGGAATAAGATTTTAATTACCAGTCAATAAAGTGTCTTCACATTTCTTGCTGGTAATAGACCTGAGAGAATTTATTTTTACTCACTAATTAAATAGTGCCTCTTAAAATGTCAGTGGTTAGGTACCTAGTGGGGTTGCTGAAGGTCGGGGATGTTTTATACGCTACTCGCATTTCCCCTCTGTCTCTCTCAGTTCTAGCAGTCGTTTCTGCACAGGGGAACCCAGGGTCCTGCCAGCCCCATGTGCTGGATAGGCTGAGAGTGCCAAAGCTGGGGCAATGACTGTGCTTCAGTGCCTTATTTATGAAGCCTTGCTCCAAGCATCCTGCTGTCGTCAGTAGACTTTCCTCAGAGTTGTTCTTGGGGGATGACTTTTGCTCCCTGGAGAGGGCGTGTAGAAGAACGTTAGCCTCCACACTTACATTTTGAACATCTCTGGCTTTCACGTTAACATTTGAAGAATGAAATAAGGGACTGAACAGAGAAATACTCATCAGCTGTGGGAAAGCAAGAAAAATGTGGCTCCGATTGCAAGACCTGGACAGCTTGAATCACTGGGTTATGGAGAAGAAGACTGGGGGCAGGTGGGATGGTTGACTACCTTCGTGGAGGATGGCGTGGAGTTCCAGGTTTGTAAGGAAAGGCATTTGGAGAAGAATGCATAGGATCCTGGAGGTGATGCTGCACCTCCACCTCTGAGAGCTGAAGCACTGAGGAAAAACTGCAGCTGGGCAGAAGTAGAGTCCCCATGTAGGGGTATTTCCTTGTCCTGTCTCAGCAGACATGAGTCAGTGCAGGAAGAGCTGGAGGGAACTGCACAACTTTTGTTCCATCTTGGCCTTGAGTGTGTCATCTCTGAAAGACTCTTCTGAGTATTAGCATTTTTTTCTTATGATTTACTGCTCAGTACTTTGAGAGCTCTGCATTTTCCAGATATCCCTTTGTGGGGATTGCTATAAAAGAAGTATGTATAAAAGAAGTAGGATTTGATGCCTCCATGGGCTGAAGGCTGTGTGACACTATGCTCAGTGAAGTCACTGGTGACACTGAAGTAGCTAAAATACAAGTCCTGAATTGGGGCTGGCAAGGTGGGCATGAAGCAGGGCTATTCATTCAGCCATTCCTGGGAGAAACAAAGTGCTGGGATGCATACAGACAGAATCTTGAAGAGATATAAAAGCAGATGGACATGGGGTGTTCTTGCTGAAGCTGAATTGAGTCACTGATGTAATCTATACTGTGCAGAATTAGCAGAGAGAAAAGACACAAGGATGGCTCTCAAACCCTACAGACCTCCATCTCGGAAATAGTTCTGTGTCATTGTGCTGCACTAATTAAACTGCTGGGAAACTCTTTGGTTTCTGAGCATGTGGGTGCTGCTCTGTTGGGGGCAGTCGTGAAAGGGAATAACTTTGTCAGAGCCTTGGTGCTGCACGTGTCTGGCAGAATGTAAAAACATCAGAGAAGTAAAAAATGCTTCCATTAGCACCTAAATGGCTCTGTGTCTGCAGATGACAAATACGCCACTTCTGTCAAAAGAGAGCATGCTGACACAGTTCAGGGAAGCTAAATATGGGCTGATTCAGCACAAGGGACATATGTTGCTTCCTACAGAGGGACAAATTCTGTTACCTTCCAAGGGACAGAGCCCACCTCCTTGAATCATGCTGTACTGTTGAAGGGCCTGACTCAGCTTTCTGTGGGACTCCCCAAGGTATCATATGGGTTCTGGGCAATATAGCTGCTACCAGAGTTTTGGAAGCAGAAACAGTTATTACACTGTAGCCCGCAGCAGGCCATGGGGAGATGAAATGGCCTTGAATAAAAGCATGAAATTCTCTCCCAAAGAGACACCTTTGCAGAGAGGAAGCTAATGGCTAGGATGTTGAACGGGAGTGGTGGTTAGTTCGATCTAAATCCCCCTGAGGTGCAAACCCTGCGTAAATGCAATCTGAAGGTCATAAGTGTTTTCTAGGAAAATACAGAGCATCTTTCACCATTTTCTCAGAGCTGAGAACGTGCTTGGGATGTATTGATCATAGTGTTGAGAATAGTGTTGCTTGCTGAAGCAGGTAGGGCCTACTGTCTCTAGGCCCCCAAGCAGTGACTAGTCCGGGCCTTTTCCATGAACTGGTGTGTCCTGTTGGGAAAGGAGGTTTAGATCCAGCAGCAGATTCTGGACAAGGACAGCAGTTTGCCTATGTGAGAAAATCTGTAAGATGGGGATCCTCACCTGATAGGTACTGTCTCATGGTAGGTACCCTAATGTGGGTACCTACTTTGATGACAGGCCTTAACAAGGTTTGGACAGAAAAGGCTTGGAAGATTTTATTAAGAAAAGAGTTTTCTTAGGAGTGTCCTACATGGGAGATACCAGCCTCTCTGCACCAGCCTTGGAGGTTACATCTGGATTTTTAAGGATTCTGTGCACTCTCTGAAGAGATTAAATCAGTTCATAGGTCCAAGGTGTAGCTGTAGCAGATTATCTGTATTTCTTAGTGCTTACACTAAAACAATCAGTCTGCATGTTGTGGGGAAGAACTATTTTATGGTCTTCTTGACTGTTGCATGGTCTTTGAGCCAATGACTTTAGCACCCAGACAACAAATTAATAGGCTCTCTTTCAAAAGCTGTTGAAAGCATAGCCGGTTTAATAGGAAATTACAGGTAACTGGACTGACAGCAAGAAGTTTTTTCTAAATATGAGATAGATTTTCAATGGGTCATGTTTCACACAGCCTGTATTCACAGCTGCTCTGTGCCACAGACCAGCTTGTGTTTGTAAAACAGGCTTTGTGCAGTCAGTCCCTCCTTGTGCTGAACCCCTGATGGGGATTTCCACAGTGCTGCTTTTATCAGAAGACAAAAGCAGAAAATAGGGAAGGAAGGGATGCTCAGATCCCTTCTGATACTATTCCCTGCTATTTGGTGGGATTTTGCCTGTGGCAGCACCTGTAATTGCATCTCTGTAGGAGTTACTTCCCTCTCTACTGGTAGTATTACATGTACACATGTGTTTGGCACTGCCTGTCCTGATAATACTGGGATTATTGTGCAGTAGGTTCCTGACCAAACTATTAGACTCCCATAATACCGTGGCTAACAGACCACATAGCCTTTGCCTCTTGTGCAGTCTATATTACAGGCCACCTGGTGAGTATATGTGTTTGCTGACGACTTGAGAAATGGCGTTTGCATCAGAAGACCAGAAATAATCTCTGCGCCTTAAGGTGAATGCTTTTCAAAAAAGCATAAAAAGCTGGATAGAAGTGGACTCAAGTTATTTGTACTTGGGGAGCATTGAGGGATATTCAGGTACAGAATATTGTGCTAGTAGTGGGCTGGTCCCTTTGTCTGTAGTAGAGGAAGGGAGGAAGGGAGGAAGGAAGGAAGGGAGGAAGGAAGGAAGG
>VZSV01000255.1:321116-406215 GCA_013398735.1 Nothocercus julius | reverse complement strand
GACTACCTGGGTCCTAAGAGGATAGTCATTACCATGATATCAAGAACTAGTCTAAAGTATTTTCCTAACTTGTGTCGTGCAGCGGAGGACTATCTGGCCGATAGCTGGAGCTTCCCACTATTTCAGAGCTGAAGTTTCTGTGCTTGAGGAGTTGCTCTCATGTCTATTACTCCTCAACGAAATCGCTAGCCAATGCAATGAGAAACTATAAGAAAGGGGAGCTAAAATTTGCTGGAACAACACATGGTGCATCTGGTTGGGAATGAAGCTTTGATTTTCTGAAGATATCCAGAAATACAATGGGAGACAATGTTCCCTCACACTCTGCTCTTCTCTATATAGGTTTCCCACCTTCATCTTGCTGTGAAGAGATCCTTTCCCTTCTAAGCTTTCATTTGCCTTTTGTCTGTAATTCACATGAAAGCAATTATGCTTCTCCAAACAGCAGGGAAGAACCTGTCATAGAAGTCCTGTATACCCTTCCTCCTCTCCCTACCCCAAAGGATTTTGGACCATAAATCCTGCTGCAATCCTTGCAGCTTCTTCAGCTGATCCATACATAAAAGATACATAAAAGATTATTATGTTAATTTTTTTTTCCAAAGTACTGGCATTACGAAGCTGGTATAGTAAACAAAGTGGTATACGTCCCTTCTTCCCCACCCTCTCATATTCCTAGGTAGCTGCAGGTCATAAGAGAAGCTGTTTTGTTGTGTGGCTGTTCTTAAAAGGACAAAACAAACAAACTGTATTTGAGTGTATTTTAGGCTAGTAGCCAGGCTCATGGGATGGAAAGTACAGGCCTCCATGAGGTTGCTTTTAAAGATGGACTCTGTCACTGATTTTTGTTTTTCAGAGGCACTTCTTGACCAATTGAAATTCTTCTGCCAGGAAATCTAAGTAACTTTGTCTGCTTGTTTTTTCCAGGTACAGTGTCTGAAAGATGTTAGCTTTGTATCAGAGGAACGGTCTCCTAAATCATGAGGTATGCAGTATTTAATCAGCAATTGCAAGATTTCACAAGGAGGAAAGGGAAGAGGGGGAAGATATGTATTCCCTTCATCTTCTTCAAGCAATGAGACCCAACACACAGGGGACACATGCACTTCCAACCCTCTCCAGGAACCTAGAGGTGATTCTGTTTTGTCTGGTGGTCTCTCCTGCACATTCGTGACTCCTGGAATTCACCAGTAGTCCTGTAGCACTCAGGTATTATCTTTGGATTCATATTTGGCCAAGGAGGATCCAAATCTGCATCTTTCCTCTTAGTATTATTCCCTGTTTTGCAGTAAGGATGGTGTCTTAGGAGATGCATCCCTGCCAGGGTGCTACTGGTGGCATCCCTGGAGACAGGCAAGGGTGCTCTTGGCTCCCTCCTCACCCCTTCCCTTGTCATCTTTCACTAGGGAGGCGAGGTCAGAGTGTCCTTATGAGTATCCAAGGCTTTGCATCTGACCCGAGGAAAGCTACTGAATTGGGCCCTTCCTCTAAAACCCGTCAGAACTGTGAAGAAGCTCTAGAGAAGTGAAAAACTTGCTCACTTCATTGTAGAGGCAGTCCCGAAGGCCATGGTCTCAGGGACCATGGACCTCAGCATAGCAAGGGCCTGGGGTGAACTGCGGACCAGTGTTCTGCCTCTTTTCATTAAACCCCTAAATTGGGCTTCAGTTTCTATGAGCTCAATCATTCTATCTTGCCCAGATGTCAGGTCAGGCTCTCTGCAGGACCACCTCTAGTTTCTTGGTTCCCATGTTCTATGGTCATTACTGCCTTTTTACCGTTTTCTCTGGCTCCCTCTTGCTGCCTCTTGGACCGCAGCGATGATTTTCCCAGCCTCTCCCTTAACAGGCTGCCAAAAGGCTGTTCAAGCAGTAAAAAAAAAAAAAAAAAAAAACTGTTGAATTTTAATTCCGTGGTTAGCAGTGGCAGGAAATTAGCCTATGAAAGGCCATCGAGACTGATGCTTCCCTGCTAGTCAAATGCTCAAACACATGTTGTCAGGTTTGGGCAACGACTGCCCAGGGACACAGTGCAAATGAGGAGTAAGGAGAAGGGCAAGAGGGTGGGATTCTCATGCCAGCAGCAACCACTTCCTAGGAGAACCTGCCATAACAGCACTGACTGGGTGCACAAGGGAAAGACCATAAGAATAACAGCGTAAGAAAAACAGCATGGAAAAAGCAGGGGGAAAATCCTGCTCCGGAGATTCTGGAAGAAACCTTCTGTGGCAGTTTTGGTGAGAGGCTACAGAGCTGGGAGAAAAAGGCAGGCTTCATCCTTGCCTGTGAGAGAGTTCCTGGGCAAGGGGCAGTCCCTTCCTAGCTTTACAGGGGCTTGACATGATGCTTAGCTGGACTTGAGCGAAGTGCAAAATACGTGGAAAGAAAACTGAGCCAAACCAAGCCAAAAAATACTGCAGCAGGTGAAGCGCTATCCAGTCTGTCTCTCAGTGGTGAGAGAAAAGTGCCTCCCTTTGGCTGCATATCCTGACTCCCCGTATAGCCCCTGGGCTGTCTGAGGGTTCTCCCTCACCTTGAAATGGGGCAATGGAATGCCCAGTCCAGCTAAAGAAAGGTGAAAATGGTTAATATTGCTCTTGAGCTCTTGTTTTTAGCTCTGTTTAGGGACAGGAAAATGGTACATGAGGGTTTTGTGAAGTATTTTTCTGCTGATGGGAATGTGTGAAATGGAGAGGATTTTTGCGGCTATCGTTTGAATCACTCCAAACCAGTTACTTATGGAAATGCCAATAATCTTTTCCTTAATTAAAACAGAGACTTCAATCCATTTGATTTTCAAAACAAAAAAGTCTTCCCAAATCAGAAAGCAAAGGCTGGAAGGAGGGGGAGTAGGGTTGATGCATGGTAGCTGTAAACTTTATCAAAACTGTCTCTTTCCTTAATATTTTTGGTTTGTGAAAAAACTTTCTTTTTTTGGAGGAGGAGAGAATGACAAAATAATTCCAGGGCTGGCTCTCATTGCTTAGACACCTAGGGGATGCCCTCTTAAAAAGTGGGTGGCAGTGCTGTGCTCCAGGAAAAAAACTCTTCATCCTTTGCTTTTTTTCCTTGCTTTTGCCACTCTTTCCCTGGCTGGTTGGTATTTTTGTTGGGTATTTTCTTTCCCACACTCTGCACTTTTTTCCTTCCTGCTTGCAATCGCCAGCCCCCACAGTGGTGAGGAGGAGCAGAGGCTGAGCTGGGGGACACTTGCTGGGGTTTCAGCCAGCCATGGAGCTTAGCCAGCTTGCTTACGTGTTTCCTCCACTCAGCGAACTGCAGCTGGGTGTCTGCAGCGTAGCAAATGCATGAAGTGCTCCATGTCATCTGATATACTTAAAATCTATTGTACTCCAAGTGACAGCTCTCCAAACCCCATCTTGCTTTGAGCAAGGGCAAGGGAGTGTTTTTCTTTTTTTTTTTCCAAATGAAAGAAGCAACGGAGGCCACTTTTCTGTCTTCCCAGGAGATGCCAATGAATAGACTGGCTCAGAAAATGTATTCTGGGCTCTGCAAGTAAGTGCTTTAATTTTGGAGTGGAGACACACACAAGAATGAGATTGATTCTCTGCTTTCCATGCAAATTCCTTCATAATTGCGCTGCGATTAGCAACTCCGGGGTGGTGCACTGTGTGCTTTGATGGACCAATAATAGATATCTAGGGTGATTGGAGGCAATCAGCTTTCTGCCTGGAATTTTACAAAGCTCCAGATGTGTAAAATGATGGGCCACCAAAGTCTTCCCTACAGAGACTTATAAATACCCCCTGCTAGGCCAGCTGCTTAGTAAGGGGAAACAAGTGAAAAACCTGTGTGGATGTGGTGCTGTGTGTGGCCTGGGCTACTACCAACCAAATCAGAAGATTTTCCTGCTTATCCCATGTCAGTGCATCTTCCAAACTACTTGCCACATCTCTGTGTCGTAATCACTGAGCTGAACTCACTGCTGTGGTTGGTGCTTCCCGAAAAACAAATGTATCCCATTCTGCAGAAGGTAGCGAGCCTTTTGACTTTGAACCACCTAGAAAACAGGAAAAATTATGGACACTAACAGAAGAAAGATCTAGCTGATGGAGGGAGCAGAGTGTGGAAGCATTCAGTGTCTGTCAAATGAGGGATCACTAGGGAAAAAGGAAGCAAACTGTGCTTGAAAAGCATTTAAAAGACAGAGGAGAAACTGAGATCAAGGCAGTCTCCATTTGGGAAGTGAAATGAAGACAAATATCCGATACTGTAATAAAGAGGAGTCTATTAACGACAGCCTATGCTTACCAAGGGCAGTCAGTTGTGCTGTAGCAGTGTGAGATGGATAACTTTGCAGTCTTTCCCAAACTGGTATTGCACAGAGCTGCAGCAGAAAGATATTCCTTTCCTGGTGCCTTTCAGCTGTAGAGGAGAAAAGGATCCAGATCAAGCCTGCAGATCTCTTTAAGCCATAAAAATGGATCAAAGGATAAATGTGACCCCTTTATGGACCTACAATAAATGTGGCAGTAAATCAGAGGCAGCTGATAATACAACACTAATGCATGTTTGCAATACAATCACCACATGATAAGTGCCTATTTATAGAGCAATGATGAAATAGTTCTGGATGCCTTGAAAGTCACCTCAGAACATACTTAAGTGAAAGGAAACTGTCCCCATATTGGACCCAAAAGAAGTATCAGGAAGTGCAAGATGAGGAACGTGAACTACCTTTGCTTTTCTGGTAAGGCTGGCCCAAGGGATCATAGAATCGTTAGGTTGCAAAAGACATTCAAGATCATCAAGTGCAACCATAAGCCTATCAATACCATACCTGTTAAACCATGACCCTAATTGCCTCATCTACACGTTTCTTGAACGCTGCCAGGGATGGTGACTTCCTTGGGCAGCCTGTTCCAGTGCTTGACTACTCTTTCCATGCAGATTTTTTTCCTAATATCTAACCTGAACCTTCCCTGGTGCAACTTGAGGCCATTTTCTCTTGTCCTAGAGGTAGTTATTCTGGAGAAGAGATTGACACCCACCTCACTACAACCTCCTTTCAGGTAGGTGTAAGGAGTGATAAGGTCTCCCCTGTGTCTCCTCCAGACTAAATAACCCCAGGTCCCTCAGCCTCTCCTCATAACGTCTGTGCTTCAGCCCCTTCGCCATCTTTGTTGCCCTACTTTAGGCACAATCCAGTGCCTCCATGATCACTTCCGTGGTCCTGCTGGCTACACGATTCCTGATACAAGCCAGGGTGCTGTTGGCCTTCGTGGCCACCTGGGCACACTGCTGGCTCATGTTCAGCTGGCTGTCCACCAACACCTCCAGATCCTTTTCTGCCACACAGCTCTCCAGCCACTCTGCCCCAAGCCTGTAGTGCTGCATGGAGTTGTTGTGATGCAAGTGCAGGACTCGGCACTTTGCCTTGTTGAACCTCATACAGTTGGCCTCAGCCCATCAATCCAGCTTGTCCAGATCCCTCTGCAGAGCCTTCCTCTCTCAAGCAGATCAACTCTTCTTCCCAGCTTGATGTCATCTGCAAACTTGTTGAGGGTGTACTTAATCCCCTCATCCAGATTATCGATAAAGATGTTAAAGAGGACTGGCCTGCTCATGACTGATCGCCAGCTGAATTTAACTCCATTCACCACCACTCTCTGGGCCTGGCCATCCAGACAGTTTTTCATGCAGCAAAGAGTATTCCTGCCTAAGCCATGATCTGCCAGCTTCTCCAGGAGAAGGCAGTGGGAGACTGTGTCAAAGGCCTTACTGTAGTCTAAGGAGACCATGTCCCCTGCTAACCCTGGGGGGATTAGCTACCCCCTGCTAACATTTCGAAACTCAGACACTCTGGGCAGCCGGAGACCTTGATCGCTACATGTACACGTGTCATCTCAATCTGTGTCCCCACAGTCTTCCTCATGCTGGCTTTCTGCTGAGTAGACACCATGGCTTTGGCAGATTCCTCACTGAGGTGATGACCATGGGGAGAGCTCCCTGAGCCAGGAGCAGGCCTCTGTCCTTCCATTCTTCCTTCCTTCCTGCCTGCCTGCACTTTCCTGCTTTGTGTCTTTGGCTGCCGTTTGGCTCATCCAGGCAGGGTTCCCCAGCATGAGCACCTGCTCCAGAGCGCTTCCCTTCGAGATCTGATGGGACATCTGAGTAGATTTCTCCAGCTTGCAGCTCCAAATCTGGCTTTGAGACGATGCTTTGGCGGATGGTTCCAAGCAAGGCCAATGGTTTGCTGATAAGGCTGCCAGACTAGCAGTGTCCCCAAAATACTATGGATCCTTTATAAAGCATATAGTAAGCATAAACACCAGCGGTAATTGTAATCAGATAAAATGGAAGCAATAAATAACAGGCAGGAGTAAGCACCTAAAATTTCATGTTAATCCATAAAACTTGTATTAGGCAGTGAAGCCATGGGCAGGACTGCATAGTTACAGCTATAAGAGTGCAAATGCTCAATGCACTCAGAACAGGAGAGTCAGGCTTGGGAAGCTATTAATTGGTTTCATTTCCATACATTTCCATCCTGTAAGCTCTAGTCTCAGCAAGTATAACTTAATTTACAGACCATGAACAGAACAGAGTTATGGGAACTTCCATCCAAGACCGTGGCTCCTGTCAGAAATGAAACCCGAAGTATCCACCTTATATATATATGTCATTTTTAAGGCTGGAAGGAGTTGTTATGAGTCTATGTCCTGCTCTCTTACAATAATCCAAGCCTTGAAATGTCACCTAGAAATTTCTGCACTGAGCCTATAGCTCCTGTTTAAGTGAAGATACATCCTTTAGCAAGCTGGCTGTAGGCCTCAAGTGATGGAAAATCTACCATGTCCCAAGGGAAGTTGTCCAGTGATTAACATACCTGGCTGTTAAATATGCGCACCCTCTTTCTAGTCTGAATTTATCTACCTTCAGCTTTTAGTGTTAAATAGTATTTATATTTTTTTGGATATTTAGGGACTTACTATTTCTCAGTAAATTTTATATCCCATATTTAAATGCTTTCTTATTTCTTGCCTTTACTAGAAACTTAGTGTATATTTTGCTTCATAAAGCATCTTTTCCAGAACTGAGAACTTTTTTGTTGCTCTTTTGTGAACTATTCTTTCTTCTTTACCCTGCATCTAGAAACAGACTCAGGAGTGTTTATAATCTAAAGCCATTGCTTTGCTCTGACCTGGTGTTCCCTCAGACTGTACAAAAAAACACTGCCTGCAATTTTTTTGTAGCAGGAATTGTTTTTATTTAAACTTCTCTGTAGTCAAAAATTCATCAAGGAGAAGTCAAAGTTTTTGTCAGAAGCTAATTCTATGAAGACAGAAATATTTTTTTTGGTGAGCTCTCTGTTCTCCTTTATCTCCTTTCTGTTTCTCTTACGGTTTGCAAGACACTGTCCACTGGAAAAATGTTGGTCATTTTTTCTCCTGTCCTGATCCATTCACTTTGCCCTTTGTCTTTGAGGTTGGTTGGCATATTCCCTGCCAAAGTAAGTAGCTCTTTAGCAACCTTGACAACACTAGCTAATGACTTTGGGTTCTTCTCTAACAGATGGAGGTTTAATTGCTGCATATGATCATGATACTTGTTGATATTGCCCAATTCTTTTATGCTCTGGGACCCCACAGAGTGGCTAGCAACACTCAGGAGGGATACTGTCATTAAACACAAAATTCACATCTGGATTTTCTTCACCCTTGTCTTACCTGGTTGGGAGGAATGCTCGATCCCATATTGGGTGGCATGCTGTGGTTCGATCATAGGCACATGAGAAGTGTAGGACTGGAAAGCATTTCCAGTGTCACTGTATCGAGCTCTCTGATTTTAGAGGTGACCGCTTTCCTTCTCCATCTCCCCAGACTCATTGAACTCCATCTGGCTTCCCCAGTTGTCTTGGAAGACTGGTCCAGTACATGCACTTCTGATACTGAGATATTACAGAAAACTGCGGGAGACCTGTGTTTGCTTTCCAGCTCTGCTCTGCTGGGTGATCAGAGCCAAATTATATTCCTTTTAAATTCCTTAATTACCTCTTGTTGATAGTAGAGACAAGGTTGGTCTTCTCCTTGGCAATGAAGTTAGAGTTTGGAGAGTGGAAAAAACTGCAGAAAACATAGATTCTAAGACATACATGCTCAGAGTTGACAAGCACCATTGATCTAATTACACCTGCTTTGAGCAGAAGGCTGGACTAGATGTTCTCCAGAACATGAGCTATTTGAAACCATGCTGATATTTTAACATGTTTACATAATTTTATTCTGAGGCTGGCTGTTGTGATTGTTGGATTCATTAAGCAACTGGCTCTTGATATTATTATTTCTTCTGAATGTGCTTTAGCAAATCAATAAAGAAACAATTTAAAAATCAAACACATAAAATAGCTAGTGGAGCTCTGCTCCTAAACAAACTGTTAAAGTTAACAAGGTGCCCCATGCAGAGTGACCTCACCCAATGCTGTCTCAAGCATTGAAACAGAGGAGACCTTCAAGATCCCTTTGATGGTCAAATGCAAAGTTTTTGAATTTACCACCATTTTAACAGGGCTATGCCAGGTACTGGTTTTGTCTGCTTAAGGATTTAATTTTTTTGGGACCTTATTCAGAATCAAAGGGGCAGGTGAGTCATTTGATGACTGAAAGTGAGCAAGAAGGGTTTTCAAAAACCTCATCCTTGCTTTTGCTTACATCTGTCAGCATTTCCCTTCCTTTTTCAGAAAAAAAATGGTTCAGTAATTTAAACATGGGTGAAGCTGCCTCTTTCCATCAGGTCTGACCTCTGCTGCTTCCATTTTTTTAGCCTTGAAGATCTACTACAGGTTTCTCCGGGGAACATTTGTCTTAGCCTCACTCAGACAACCAATAATTAAAAGAAAGAAATGAAGTGTTTAAATAATCCCTACAGCCCTTTCTTGTGGAATTTAGTTAATTATGCTTTTTTTCTGCAGGGTCTGTGTGCATGCACACAACCATGCCTCCCCTTGTTCCTCTCCAGGGTTTTAAAGTGCAGCATTCACACCTAGCTCAGAAGCTGCTACACTTCTTTTCATTGCTATCCTCATCATGATCAAACGAGCTGCTGTGGTGCATAAAGAGCCTCCTCTGCATCACTAATAGAAGTTCAGACCTACCAAGGTCCTATTGGTTCCTGGTGGGGAAAATCTAACTGTGATGGCTCAGGAACAGTTGCAGCCCTTCGTGCGTGTAGATGAGCATCCGTGTGTTTGACTCACACCTATTTCACACGGCCCCTGCCGCCTCAGCCCATCAAGAGCAATGCAAAAGACAGCAATGTGAGTTTCAGCTTTGCTGAGTCTAGAGCTTTCATGAGGGGTTAGTGAGCCACTGCAGAGAAAAAAATTCTTCCATGCAGTCGCTTTGAGCTGTACCCGATGTTTAGAGAGTTAAAGACACTCAGTTAGCACTCTCCTCCCTTTAGATTCCTTGAGCATCACTTCCCAGCTGGAAATTTGGTCTGAGTCTCCAGACAGTTGACCAGTAAACATCCAAGGGAGTTTTGCAGAGACTTTTCATAAGTCATCACACTTAGTCTCAACAACTGAAGTAGGGAGGTTATCTGATGTGGACGTTTATTCATGTCTCATAAATATGGTCTGCTCTGCAAGAGAAGTGCACATTAAAAAGCCATTATTATTCAGAGATATTTATCATGGCTTCAGTTTCCTTTTCTCTGAGATGTTTAAAGATTATCCCAGCCTGCAGGTAATTCTGCTGCTGTTGGCTATTAAGTGCACTGAAGTAGTGGTTTAAGACTCAGTACACTGCTAATATGTGCGAGATTTCACAGGTGTAGATATCTGGTGGAATCAGTTAAGAAAAATAATCTTCCTCTTCATTTTTCCCTATTAAAATGAAACAGTTATACCTGCAGTATATTTTTTAAAGTTATTTTTCTTATGGATATTTTTGGCCAAATTTAAAAATGAGCAATAAAAGAGTGAAATGGAAAGAGATTTTATTCAAGTGATGCTTCAGGTTGCAAACACGCAGACCTAGCTTGTTACTTCTTATTGCATGGCTGCCATTTCAACCCTTCTGATCTGTGCTCTGGAAGAACATCTAGGAATAGCTCTGTATGTGGAGGGAGAAATACTAGCTATCACCATGGGCAGCTTTCCACACCATGTGATTTGGATTTGCTTTCTTTCTAGACTCCTTCTGAAGGAGAGCCCCATCACCTGCTTGCTCCATCACCAGGAACTTCACACCTGAATCCTCAGGAAAGCTAGAAGTCTCACTGAATCTTTTGGTTGTGCATAGAGTGCAGTCCTAAGGAAAAGGTGAGAGATACCATACTGGGGCCTGAGGCTGGCATACCGCATTTGAGTGGATAGAGTAGGGTGATGTGCTGATCACAGCCATGTGGCTAAGTCACCCACCTTGGCAAGACCCAAGAAGGTCCCATCACACCCAAGCATGTAAAACACGTTTGCAGGGATTATGCCAGCTCTCTAGTGGTTTTAAGTGGTTTTAAGAAGGCCCAGTGCTTCTCTCCCACACATGCGCCAATGTGATGACTTCATTGTGCCCTGACAATGAAGGACTGATTAAAATGAAGATGTGGTGCCAGATACTTATTGCAGGGCAGTGAGTGCATTTGTTTCCTCACATCCTACTGCAATTTAGCCTTGCTTGAGGCGGATACTATTTGGTGTCTGCTGGAAAACGTGGCCTGCATGAGTAATGCTGATTGCAGTGGGGGTGTGGAAGAGGGAAGTGAGACAAGGATAGGCATGAGATACACTTTGGTCCCAAGCAGAACACTGATGAGGAAAGGCCAAGGAAGAAAGCTTCCTGAACAGCTTTGGCCTTGGTTATACAGCTGAGAAGAGCTCCCCAAATTTGGTCATAGTCTTCTTGATAGTGAAATCCACCTGCCCTTTCACTTGTCCCCTTGCCCAACTTTTCCCCAGGTAGGCTGTCTTCACTGGAGGATGGACTTCTCACAGCTGAGTTTAGGCCCAGCAGAAAGGGATGATGCTATCCCAAACAACCAAAGTGGGTTGGTTCAGTGTTTGAAGAGGATACAGACACACACCATCTGGTTTGTCCTGCAGGCTTTTCTGCCACCTGCAGCAACAGATCCATTCTCCAAACCCCTTATGACACTGAGGGAGAGAAACAAGTCCTGATGGGCATGTGGTCTGTGCAATGTGTTGGAGAAATGAAGCCAAAAAGCTAAGCTGCAGGATGGGGTGATGTAAGAGGCATTTGATGATTTCCCGAGGCTAAGCTTGTGCTGTGGCTGTGCAACCTATAGAAAGTCTACTACTCTTAGTGAGGCCTACAGATTTCTATTTTACTTCTCTTTCCTGACTCCATTTCTTATTTTTCCATAGTCTTTTCTCTCTTCCTTAAAACAAGAACAACAAAAAAGCACAAAAAAACCCAAAGAAACAACAACAAAATCTTCAAAGCAATTCAGTCTTGCAGCCCCAACATAAAACTCCTAAACTCACCTTGGCAAGCTCTGCTGGGTTGAAAACACATGTTTGGCAGCTTTTTGCTGCTTTTCTTAAGCAAAGTCTGCCCTTTTTGGTTTGTTAAGCACCTGAAGTGATTGGATGAGATTACAACACTGTCTTTTAATGATCCCATTGGAGATCAGTGCTAGTGTTCCAAGGCATATACTGCCTATGGTGTAATTAGGAGCTGACAATAGCCATGCAAGTGTCTCATTTGGGGGAAATTGCAAATTACAGTAGTTACGATGCTGCAAATTAAAGAGATGTGACATAGCCCATTATTCCTGGTCCTGCTTATGTGACATTGGGCACTGCTGAGGCATGAATATCATTGAGATGCTGCGAGTAACATCTTGAGGTCTCCTCTGGCTGCAACTAGAAGCTGTGTGAGTGGCTGGGTCTGCTCTACAGCCTCTGTGCCTTCACAGGGCTGAGTGAGCCCAGAGTCAAACTGTTTTAGCTTCACAATTGAATTCCCCCCAAACCTCTAGATTATTTTGGTAGCTGTTTTCTATATGGGCTTTTCAGGGCACAGTCCTATGCTTGTCCTCTTGCTAGACACATGGCTTTGCATGTTCGAACAGATTTTATAGGAGCAGGCCCAGCTCCCTCAGTGATCCAGTCTCCTTCATCCTCATCTCTCTGCTGAGCTGCCAGCTTGTGTAGTGTATCCCCTGCCAATTTTATCTGTGTCAACTTGCAGGTCACAGCTGAAAATAGCAAGGCACTCTGGGTGTGGTCCTGCTTCTTGTGCCACTTCAATAGAGTCAGTCCTGTTTAAGGCTGTTTTGCCGTGAGTGGTTGCTGCTTGATATCTGTCAGGTAAGCAGTGCTTAATTGGTTTAGTACCAACTCTTTTGAGGTCATACAGTGCCAATTTTTTAAAACCAAATGACATTCTATACCGAGTCAAAAGTCTTCCAAATATCTCAGCCTATTACATCTGGACAGTTTCCTTTATCAACCAAACTTGTAATCTCATCACGGACTCAAATAAGATTTGTTTGACAAGCCCTGTTTGCTATAAAAACAGATTGATTTGCTTTACGGTATACCCATCTTTAATTTTTTATAGAATGAGATTGGATTGAGAATAGTGATTTTTACAAATTCATTCTGGCTTGGTATCATCCTGCCTGCTGTTCTGGAGTAACTGCAAGATGTTACTACCCTTTGAGGCTTCTGGATGGGCTTAACCCTTCAGGTTTTCTCTGTAACCCACATGTGGTGGAGGCTGAGCCCATACTAGCCAAGATGTGCTTTGTGTTGATTTCTTCATCTATATAGGATCTAGATATCTACAATAATTATACGATATGTACCACTACCTGAACAAATCTTGGGTAAGTCCCTCTGTAATGATGTGCTTCCTTCTTCTGCACGGATTTGCCTCAGCTGCTGCTGATGCACATGAACTGACTTCTCTTTTCTGAAGTGTTTTGTCTTTTTTAGCAGCTCTGAAACAGGGTTTGTTCCTTGCTGTGTTTATGTACAGCAGCTGTACAACCACTGTGGAAAGCTGGAAGGTCTCCAACCAGTCTGTGTTATCTAAAATATTCCCAGCATCTCACCTGGTGCCTGAGCCAGCTTGTCTTCTCACAATATTTATCAACCAAACATCTTTTTCATGTAGCTGGAATTGCTCATACAGATCTCACCGGAGGGGGAAAATTGATATAAATTTCCTCTCAATGAGGCTTGGCTAATTTGCTGTGTCTCTTGGCATCAGCAAGGCATGGTTTAACTAAAACAACAACAGTTCTGCTTGTTCCCCTAGCAGCAATACCCAGAACCTGGATTCTGGAGCAAGTCCTTGATTGAATTTGCAGGATCAGACCTTTGTGGCCTTGCAGCAGAGTCAAGGAAAGATGGGGGAATATAGCAGCGTGTGTGTGTGTGCGTGTGTGCGTGCGTGTGTGTGTGATCAAAATGCCTTTCCTTGTTTTTAAAACCACATTTGGTGTGACTGGGAGTTTTCACAATGTTTTTGTTAATGTATTGCCTGTGTAAAGCAGGGAAGGAAGGCCTGGAGGTGACATTATCCTGCAGAGCACAACTAACTTCGGAGCGTCTATTTTTCATGCTTCTGGGTCTGGGAGTGCCTCAGGGGTTTCCAAGTATCAAAGGGAGACCGCTAGACATATGGGAGACTTGGGAAAGTGCCTAAAATAAGTTCTCAAGCCCAGCTGGATGCCTTGTCCAGGTAGACTTTCAGCTCTTGAAAGACTTATTATAACCCAGCTTAGGAACTGCTGGAAATACCAGTGGGAATTGAGCTGCATCCGTGAATCCCCACAGCAATCAAAGCGTTAGCTGCTACTTGCTGCACAAATGGAGACAGAGGTGTCACTTGACTGTTCTTTGAGACTACCTTCTGTTGGGGAAAAAAAAGAAAAGACTTTGGTTTCTAGTTTACATATTTCTGGAAATATATCCGTGACTGATGCCTTCATGATCCATCTACAAAGTATGGGCACTAAATCATTGGATTCATCACTACTTTGCCTTGCTTGTCTATTTAGAGGCAGAGATGGCCTCTACTTCACACCTACACAGCACCAAGCACTCAGTTCTTGGGTGTTTCTGGCCACTTCAGGTTTTATCCTCAGTACCTTCATTTCCCTTCTCCCTTTTCTTTTTTTTTCTTTCAAGACGCAAAACACCAAAGAACTGAGATAAGACCAGACCTCCCTGTCTCCATGTTTTCAGGAACTTTTAAAGTACTGAATTTTGGAAGAGCTCCTTACAACTCCTCAACACCCTTTGCCATTTTAAAATAAAATTAAAGAACAAAATAGGAGAGACTCACTTGTAGCTTGAAATGGAGTTAGAAAACTAATTGCCATTTTTTGGAGGGCTATCTTTTCAGCCAGTTTAAAACGCTCTGTCACAGTCAGAGCTATGCTAATTAGCAGGAGATGAAAAGCTCTGTCTCTGCATAAACCTTGCCTGGAACTCATCATTGATTTTTAATGCAGAATTTTTTAACAAACTTTGTTGTTTCTGTTTCATTGGCTAGAGAAAATATATACATATATGTATGTGTGTGTGTACACAGAGAGAGATGCTTTCAAGAGAATAAATTAATTTCTCTATGGCTTTATCACTGTCAAGCAAAACCTATGTATTTCAGGAGATAAGAAGATTGCTTCATATAACAGAATTTTTACAAAATAGGTTGGGATGAATGGCCATTATCTTAAAGAGAAAAGACACTCAAGTGCATGGAAATAAAAATGAGCCTTTCAAAGTCCTCTGCAAAAAAATTTTGATTTGGAATTTGCAGCATCCAGCTCCTTCATAGACTTTGGTGCACTTGCCCTTCAACAGCCCTGGAAGGTAGGGGAGAACTTTCCAGTACCCTGGTGGGCGGTGGAGCCTGAAGAGACTAAACCCACAAATTGCAGATTTCTCACTCGCTTACATGTGGCATTTTCCTCCTGTGAATGTATATATGTGCTTTCCCACCCAGGTCTCTGCTTTAAGGATGGTCATAAGAAAGGATGCTCAGAAAACCAGGACAGCTCTCCCAACACCTGCCATGAGCTGGTTTACTCAAAGCTCCCAGAGCCTTGCTATTACATAACAATTTTCAGGTTACTTTTTTTTTTTTTTTTTTCTCCTTAATGATACTCTGGGATTCTGTAAAGTCCACACTGAGGCAACCAGATGATATACCCAAGGTTTAAAACCTAGATGCAATGTGGTATTTGCTATTTCTGTTAGATAAACATGTGCTATTTGCAGGTTGATGTGCATCAGGGTACGCATCCTGGGGTTGGCAGTCCTGCAGGTGAGGGAAAAAATATTGAAGAGCCTGAAGTGCAGATAGTTACACAGTGGTTTAGGTAGCAAGCCTGTACTTCAAGCAATCTTGGTTTGAATGTTTGGCTCTCAGAGCTCCATGCTGGTATTTTCAAAGTTTTTGTGATGATGTGACTCACATTAGTGACAGTGGCAGAAACCAACAGCCAGAGAGGAAGAAATTAGAAAAAAAGAAAAGAATTTTGAAGAAAATAGGAAGGTACAGAAAGAGGTAGGAGATGTTGATATTTCAAGTCCCACTTGGGTCTGAGTTTTTTGAAATTCCTAAGGACTTGGGATGACACTCTACAAACAAAAGTACATTTCCCTTCACTCAATTTTTAAATTCTCCAGAGGTAAAAAAACGTTGCAAACAGACAGTTCTTGGTATTAGTTCTATTGTACATAGTGAATTCATCTAGCACTTCCACACTGTGCAGAAAAATTGAACAGTCAAAGCAGAATCTAGTTATATATCCCAGATATATCTACTACTCAGTTCAATATATTCATTACCTGGTATGGTTCCATGGCCACTTCCATTAATACATATGAATAGTCCAATAAATGTCTACGGTAATTCCATTGCATGCAGCTCTCTCTTTACTATACCCCCACTAGATAGCTATAGGCAACAGCAGCATTTCCCCTTCACCTTCTCGTCTTCAAACCAAACAAACCAAATTGCCTTTGGCTTTGAATGATGAGTGCAGGGAAAGCCAGTGAAAATCCAGCTGGCTGTTGGGCCATCAGCCAGGAGGTTCAGATTGCCTACTGGCTTTTATTCATTAAGGAGATTGCTCCAGCCAAATAAATCTACTCATCAGCATTCAGAGAGGTAGGTGCAGGCCAGGGGGAGGGAAGCACGAGCACTGATTTATGGGAGCAATGCAGTGATGAGAAGGGGTAACTCTTTCTTCAGCTCTTTCCTCATCCCACATCTCCTAGCTACTCCCTCAGAGCATTTTGTCAAGTTCAGAAAATAACAAAACAGACTATTTAAGCTCAGGTCTGGGTGCCTAATTTCTGCCTGAGCTATGCTGTAGGTGCATCTGCTTCTGGGCATGCCTCTTGAGTCTGAATTTGGGTAATGTTGGAGCTGCTTGTCAAATTATTGCAAGCACTGTTTCTTGCTCCAGTGTTTTGCAACTTCAGTGTTGTGTATTTTGGTCTGGCGTGTTGAAGCAGGATGTGTCAGGCAATGGAAGAGCTCAAGGCTCCCTGAATTTATTAGGAGATTTGGATCCAGTCCAGGATGTTGAAAGGATCAAATGCCTTATGGAGCTTAATGAAATGGAAATCATAAATAAGTCCAAGTCCAAGTTTTCTATCAGTATTGCTCCACTCCTGTGTGCTGTTGCTGCTCAGTTGCTCTTCAGTGCAGTGGAGGTAGGTTTATGCAAGCAGTCCTGTCTTCTCTGAATCTTGTCTATGCTTCAGGAATGCTTGTACCAACTTGGGCTATAATTTTCAGGAAAGAATTCTCTCTCTGTCTTTATTTTTTTTTTTTTTTCCCTAAAATGAGAACATCAAGCCTCCTACTTATGTTCAGACAGGCCCAGACAGATGTTTATAAAACTTTCAAATAATTTGATAGCTAACAAAACTAGCTGCCCTTTCTGTAAACTGGTAATAAAGAATAAAAGCCCATCTGGTAAACAGCAGGACAATGCTTCTGTGCTTCGCTATGGAGTGTGTCTTGGATCCCATCTAAAACTGGGTTCACTGAAGATTGCATTTCACTGAAGATCTGGAGAAGGAGGGAAAGGGATAATTGCCTGTTAGGTTTTCTTCTTCTCATTTTGGATTCACGTTTCATCACTGCACATTCTGAACTTTATTTTTTCCTATATCTAGTCTTTTCAGTACACCCGAGAGTGTCGTTCTCAGTCTCAGCCCCTGCAGCTGTTGCAGTAAAAGCATTATGGTCCTGCCTGCCATGAATTAGGGCTGCTACAACTTGGAGAAAACCATAAGCAGGCAGTCTGCCTTCAACTTGGCTGCTGGAAGGGGTTACGGGTGAGGAGGGAGGACTTGGTTGAGCACTCTGCTCTAGCTCTGATTTGTGATTTGCAAGGAGCTGCGAAAAAGCAAGACGCCAGCTCCACAATTGAAGCAGTGGTGGAGAAAGATGGAGTCAATCACCGAGTCATATAATGTAAAGTCATCACATGCAATCAAAGAGGCAAGTGTCCAGCAAATGGTACTTCTTTGGTAGGATTGATGCATGCTGGGTATTCTCACTCTGAGGATATTTGCTTTTTCTTTAGCTTGACAGTATATCAGTGGCTTTCAGCTGCTTTGCAGGATCATTTCCACAGTTATGTGGGAAGGGATCTGCAGATATTTACATTTTTTTCACAGCAAAACAAACCAGAAATCTGTCTTGCTCCAAAGAAGATGCAGCTGTTATTTTCTTTCACTTCATAAACTGTGACAAAAACAAGGTGGACAGATCTGCAGCACTAACACAGTGACAGTGAAAGCTCTTGCCTTTCTCTTTGCAACCCTTGTCAGGAGAATGGATGCATGCAGTGCCATTTTCTGCTCTCATTATAATCCTTGTCACCAGAATAAGCTTTTATTCCATCAAACATCCAGATAAGACAATGGTGGGATAGTTGAGGACTCGTATCTTCACTCTGATCTCTAATTTGCCCACCGGCTGACCACTTCTGTTGTCTGCCTGTGAGGAAGAGGAGCCAGACAAAGTTGATGGGGGAAGAAGATGGCTTTGATTACAAATCAGGGCTACTCTCAGCCCTTGGAGGCATTTATCCTTGAGGTTTATCCTTGAAGAATTTGGGTAAACTAGGGCAATAAGCCCTAGGTGATCCTGCTTGGGCAGGGGCTCTGGACTAGATGATCTCCAAAAGTCCCTTCCAACCTCAACGATTCATTGATTCATTCTGTGGCTGTGGGAGCAGAGTCCTGAATTGCTACCATGCCAGAATGGGATAGTTCTGGGGAGAGAGATTCCTACATCCCTGCCAACATCCAAATCTGGGTAAAGTGACTGAGCCTTGTAAAACCATGGCTGCTGGGGAGAACATGGCTGGGGAAGAACTCTGCACTGTGTCTTCCATAAATAACTCATGGACAGCCATTTGTGACACTAATCTCATACAATATTGGGCTGTGGAACCCTTCTGGCAAGACCTAATGTCGGGATCGAAAACCTTATGGCAGAATAACCTTTTGCTGTAGCTGCTACAGAACAGCTACTGGACAAAAAAAGAGGTAACTTGGATAGATCTTTTCAGTCTGGAAAGGAACAGCTGAGACAAGGCCATCCTAGGGCTATGAAGAATGATGAACATCAAGGAGAGGCTAGATAGGGAAAGGCTTGTGGTTTTGCTTCTAGCGGAAGACCCAGCTGTTGTCTGGGTCACAGTGAATATGAGAAGGTGGTTCTTCACAAATCAGAGTTAAACTACCTGCTGCAAGGTATTGTGGAGATTGAATGTTGTATAGTTACAACTTTCACCTGCACTTGGGAACTGTGAACCTCTTTCCTCAGCCTAATTTGGGAGAACTGCACATCTCATGCTGGAATGGCCTGAATCAACAGTTTTGTTCTCCTCGAAGCTTGACAGCTTGGAAAATGGAAAACAAGCTCGTATTAAAATGTGAGCATTTTAATTTATGCATCTGATTGATATTATGCTGTAATTAAATTAAATTCCCATGGTGCGTGTAACATCAGGGTTTTAGTAATACAAATAATTAGCAATTAAATCTAATCTGATCAATTAGCACATGGCAGATTCCACATGAAGAAGCTGGCCAAGAGTGTATGTGGTGAGGAAATCCAAGGAGAAAAGGAACAAAAAGCTGATGTGTGTGGATGGAGAGGGAAGAAGTGGAAATAATAGGAAATTCATAGAAAATAATAGAAAATTCATAGGAAATAATAAGAAAGAACCTGATCATGGTGCTCAGGGGAACTACAACACGTCCTTGGTAATAACAGTCATATCTTAATGGTGCAACAAGCACACAGAGCCTAACTTGAGCCTACTAGAGTATCTCTCCCGAGGCTTTCTCCTTAGCTGGCAGACACAAGGAGCCATACAGCAAGTAACTCAGGAAATTAATCTCTTGCTCTAAACTGCCCTCAGGAGGCATCAATTTCACTCCATTAACTGCTGCAGGAGTCAGGAGAGACTAGCCCTCCCCAGCTGAAGTTGGCTGCTTGTTCCTTCAACAACTCCAGTGGGACACCACTGTACTGTAGCAGTACAGGCCCCAGGGATACATATATCTATTTTTTATATATATACATATATATATATATATGTATATGTATATTTATTCTGAGGATGGTGAACTGGCCACTGAGCAACATCGGAGCTTGGCAAAAAATTCCCTGTCCGTGTCAGTGAGCCACATCAGTGGAGGCTCTCATGTCCAACCTTCAATGCAAGATTGATTTAGGAGACTGGATGGGAGCCAAGGGCTTGGGCAGTATGGGCTGCAGAAGGGAGGATATGTCTCTGTGTCTACAGCCTCCCTTCTGAGAGCATGTGTGTGGAGCAGCCTAGCTATGCCTGAGAGGGTCTGCTGCTGTCCTCAGTGCCGTGAGGTCCCTCCTTTAAAGGGGCCTTGTCTGGATGTGGCTTCTTTTGACTGACTGAGGTCTTGTTTTTCTGAGTTTGTGTTTTCACTCCTCACGTGTGGGAGCAGCTTCTGTGGGGGTGAGACCAGTAGTTCAGGGGTTGTAAATGCTAAAGGATATAATCAAAAGGACTAGGTTTCCCCCAGATACACCAAGAGAGACATGCAGGTAGTCTTCATGCCCCTGCTCACAGAGATAGATCCTGCCCTTCAATCTCTGGTAGCCTTTAGATTGAGGAAAGCTCATGTAGGGAGTATGAGAGCTAGCCAGACAAGATGTTCGGCCAGGGAGTCTTGATCCCAACAGAAGCAAATACTCCTTGCAACATAGGTAGACAAAACCCTAGAAAAAGGAGCCTTTCCGAAGCCTCCCTCACACTGCTGCTGAATGGGAACAGCTGATGCTGCCTAAAAACGTGCCAAGGGTGGAAATAGCCTGATTTCCCCTGCACATCTACTGAGCCAAAAGGTTGCCCTATGGAAACTTCTTCCCTTGTCTCTTCACTGGGTGCAGACTGAACCTGGGCAATGTGGCTTGAACCCAAGTGAAGTATGTGCTTCCAGGGTTAGATTACTCACTGAACAGGTCTTACGACAGCCTTTCCCCATGTGCCTTTTCTCTCCAGACCAAGTAGAGGTAAAATATGTGGGTATGGGAGTTGCTGTGCAATAGGTAATAGCACCATTTGAACATCTGTTTCTGGCTCAAAGAAAAAAAAAAAAAAAAAAAGAGCTTAATTTTGCATTTTGGCCTTTCCCTCAAAAACAAAACAAAATGTTTTTAATAATTTTGGTTTGGACCTGTCAAAACAAGATCTCAAACAAAAGGAAATTCAAGATGTGCTCTCACCAGTTAGACTCCAGTCTGATCAGTATCAGATATTCTGGATACAAAACATTTCAAAATAAAATAGTCTATGTTACTTTTCAAAAAGGTCAGTGTGAAATATTCTGCTGCTGTGAAAGGGTTTTGCTTTTTATTTTCTCAATTATAAAATGTCCTTGAAACTGTTATCTTCCTGCAGCCAAGTTTTCCTTTTGATGGAATGTCATTTTCTGATGGAAAATGTTCTAAGCAAACATAAAAAAAAAGATTTAAAAAATGTGACCATCTCTAATTGCTGATGTGTGCCAACACTATGCTGACAGATCCTTTCTTTTTTTCCCTGAGGGATAAGAAAGGAGATTGCCTGGACTTTTTTTTTTATTTTTTATTTGTTGATTCAACAAACTGCTCACAAGTTATTGGTATGAATCACTGACAAGATCCCAGAAATGGTCAAGGGAACCAAGTGGTCAAATGAAATAATAAAGCAAAGTGAGGACCAACTTTGATGGATAGACTCTGATTTCAGCCCTAATCTCCACAGAGGTCATATCTTCCATCCGAGCACCCACTCTCTAGGTCTAGTGCTGTCATAAAGGACTTGGACACATAGCGTTGACTGTGTCCCACAGGCTCAGCTGGCCGGGCACTGCCTCTAGGATGCTTCTCATCTCACCCAGATTAAGTGGTTAGCACTTGTAGCTGATGACATTCACTGTCTCTCAAAGGGGCTTGGGAACAAGAGGGAAATGTTCTTCTTCCCATGCCATAAGCCAAGGAGTTTGCACCTTCTGTAACACCTAGACACACAGAATGGAGGAGATGTTTCTACAGACCGTTTTATTTTAACTTCTGATCTGAGGTTTCTATATCTGACTAGCCCACCTCAGCCAGCTGGGGATACCTCTGAAGCACTTCTTGCAGGCCAAGGAGTCACTGAACACACCACTGTGTGGCTAAATCCATGTTTTGCTGACCTCAGCCAGAGCCCCCAGAGCCCCTGCTGCTTGTTGAAACTGCCCAGCCATTTTTACATGAATGGGGATCACTAAAGCTTGCTTTATGTCAATGTAGCAGTTGTATGTATGTTCCTTCTAGTCTGGCTCGCTTCCTTGTTTAGGCTCTTATTCTCTCACAGCTGTAAGTTACTCATAATCAAAGCACTTTAGTAATAACACAAGTTGTTGCTTTATGAATCTGTTTTTGAAAGAAAATCCATCTTACTTAGCCTGCATATTGTCTCATTTGAGCGTTTCTCTTTTGTGCGAGGACAGTCATGGATCTTGGGGATATCTCAAATGAAAAGAAAGTAGTGAATACTCCAGGACTATTGGAGGTGCCCTCAAAATAAAATTAACAAGTAGGACAAAATGTAGAAAAGTGGCCTGGATTCTAAATCTCAGGCAAACTCCCCTGAGGAGGCTGGAAGATAGAGCTTCCTTTCAAAGGAAAGGGCTGCCTCATCAAGCTCAACAAAAATAAATGTGAAGTCCCACATCTGGGGCCCAATGACCCCATGAACCAGGACGGGCTGATGACTAACTCACTAGGGGGCAGCTATATCCAAAGGGAGTCCTGATGGGGCAAGTTGACAGGGGGTCTGCAGTGTACTTCTGAAGGCCACTTGCATCCTAGGAGGTGTTGGCAAGAGAGCTGCAAGCAATAGGAGGAGAATGCTCATTCCTCCTGAACAACTGGAGCAGGACCAGCGAAGGCCAGCATGATGACTGGAGGATGAAGCAAAAGATGCATGAGGAGAGCCTCAGTTTAGAGGATCAGAGGATCAGTTTACCTGGGAGAAGCTAAAGAGTAGATTTTGTTGCCTGCAGCTACCTAATGTGAGGGTGCAGAGAAGACGAAACTGGATGAAGAAGGTGCCAGCAGACTGAGGGAGATAATCCTCCCATTCTCCTCAACCCTGCATCTAGAGCACAGTGTCCATTTCTGGGCTCCGCAGTACAAGACAGACATGGAGAGACTGAAGTGAGTCCAGCAGAGATCATCTAAGGTGATGAAGCAAATGTGGCATCTCCAATATGAGGAAAGGCTGAGAGAGCTGGAACTGGTCAGCCTGGAAAAGACTCGTAGAGACCTTATCAATATGTATAAATATCTGAAGGGAGGATGTGCACAGGATGGGGCCAGACTCTTCTGAGACTCTTTTGAGGTAGTCAGAAGAGCATGCATAATTTTCCACATCAGCATTATGACCACGTGACTGCCAAGTAACATGCATGAGGAGAAGTACCCCTTCTTTCTGCTGACTCTAGCATGGGCTATTTTTCTGTGACTGAAACCCTCCCTCTACAGGACATTTCTGACAAACATGCTGTGCTTGGAGGAGGGAAAAGCATCTGAAGTGATGCACCAGGAAAAAAATATTTATACACACATATATCTATACATATAAACATACATATATCACACACACACACAGGGAGAAATCAGTTGGCTTGTCCTCCATTAAAGAAAATATTGCAATGAATTTCACGGAAGAAAATAGCTTTAATGCCCAATAATCATCTCCAGTATGAGCAACAGATCATGAGAGCTACGTTTTGCTGCCTCCCCACTGTGTGCCTTTGAGCCTGCTGCTCACTGTCACTGCTTTTTTCTTGCTGCCAGCTTTGCCTAATTCATCTTTCACCAGCCTGAAAACCAAGTATTAAGCCAGGGCTGGAGGGACAGGGAAGATAGCCCTCAGAGAGGTTGTGGAGTCTCCTTCTTTTGAGATATTCAAAATCCACCTAGATGTGACCCTGTGTCACGTGCTCTAGGTGTCCCTGCTTGAGCAAGAGGGTAGGACTAGATGATCTCGAGAGGTCCCTTCCAACCTCAACCATTCTGTGATAACCATCCTGCCTGGGAATGGTATTGACATGCCCTGACGTGTCCTATGTCTCACCGGGTTGCATCTGAAAGGTGCTGGCCCCTAGGAAGGCAGCTTTTTACCCATCTTGGCCATGGATCTATGTGTCTAGATAAGTTTGAATGTACTCCAGAGTACTCTACTGCCCTCCAGAGACTAGTAGCTCACCTGAGCTGTCTATGAATTTGTCTGGAATAACCTTGAAGCCTGAATCTGAAGCCCCTAAGAGATGAATATTATGGTAGTCTGCATGTAGGACGCTGGAGGAACTCAGTTGGCAGAGACTTCTGGAGGTCTCTAGTCCAGCCTTCTGCTCAAAGCAGAGTACACAGATCTCTTGGGTTAGAAACACACTTCAACCAGCCATTGCTCTGAGTGCTGATACAGGAATATGTAAGATGTACACTGTACACCTATGCTTCAGTGCATCCTGTGTGCCCTCTGTGTGCTCCGGTGTGGAGCTCCTGCAAGCCCGTTGTGGGTCGTTCCACATGCACAGGCCAAGGGGGAAATTCATCTTAGCCTCAAGCTGCAATAAAAATTGCTCACAGCTAGCTATATATTCCCAAATGGAAGCACAGAGAACCAACGGAGGCATCAGGAGGTTATGAAATCCTGTCAGATGGCAGATGTAGTATGTAATTAGTCTCTGACCCAGCCTATTATTTGCTGAGAGTCTCTTTTCCCTTGAGCTCTGAGAGTTTCACATGGAATTTTCTTTTTTTTTTCTTCATTCTCTCTCTGTAAGTCTCTCCAGGGCTCTCCATGCATCTTTTGAGATGAATCCACAATGACACCCTACATTATAGGATTAGGTTAGAACCTTCAGAACCTGGACTTTACAGGTTGAATATTTTCCTAGTAGTAAATCTTACCTGTCACTATAGCCCACCATCTACTAAGGATATCAGTGTCAATTCTTTGACAACTCCTGACTGAGCCAATATGAGATGAAGCTTTCACTTCTGAAAGACAGGGAAGCATTGAGATAGCTGCAATGTTTGGGAGAAGAGCTTCTCTCCTTCCTCTCTGGGATGCCAGAGCTGAATGCTAAGCCAAAATGCTGGAGGACAAAGCATCTTGGTACCCTCAAAGTGAAGCTTACTAGATATGAAGTCTCTTTTGAGAGTGGAGAAAACATAAAGGGACTCAATTGTTTCTGAATGATGGATACGTTCACGCTGACCTGAATGACAGGAAAGTTGACTCAGTTTCACAAAGCTGCTTTAAAAAGGAAAAACACCTGAACTCATTTTCCCAGTATCTGTCTACAGAATAAGTGAACTTCCAAGAATCTATCTTTATTGAGGAGTTCCCTCTTGATACTTCCTCCTAACTTCCTCTGACCCATCATTCACAGCAGACCTATACCCCCTACCTCTTCTCTCTGCTCTCACAACCATTTCTTTCCCAAAGGAAGGATTAGACACTGCCAATTAATTTGGGACTTGTGCCAGGTGCTTTTGTAGCTCAACAACTTTTTGGGCTGACATAGGTAGAGCTGAGAACATTTTGTAGCCAGTTTTGAATGGTATGGCTCTTAAAACAGTGGGAATCATTGCAACAGCAATTTATGAAGATACTTCTCTGACTACGATTTCACACTTCTTTCTCCTCCAGGAGAGGCTGTGCAGGCAGGCAAACCTGTGTTTTGCTGTTCTTGAGGCATGAGCTTGATGCTCCACGCATACAAATGCGCACTGACTTCTGGTGAAGCTGTATACCTTTCTCAGTGCACTTCAGTCATCACACCTCCTCATCTGACTACACAAGGAGGATCATGTCCCTCTCATTTGGGATGGCTCTGCAGTCATGCTTTCCCAGAGCTGCTGGCCCAGGAAAAGCCACCAGAGTAGAAGAAAACTATCTGTGGTGTGTGTGTCAAGCAAAGGAAGACCCTAAGGTTTGTTTTGACAACAGTCTGCTTCAGTTTCTTGGGTGGGTGGTATGTTTTAGCTGGCTCCTCAGTCTAGTTTGGTGAGGTGGCTTGGACAGTGTTTTGAGAAGAAGTGTGGAGTTGTGTCTGTCCAGAAAGGGGACTTACAGCTCTTTGCAGCCCACTGGAGACTGAACAGAGGAAGATATCCTTGTAGGAAGTGAATTCTTCTTCCTAGGTAGATATAAACCATGACACAGCCCCAGAGCACCTTGTCCTCATCCAGTCCTTCTTACTCTTCAACCAGCTGCCATTGCTCCAAGGAGCTCTCCTCAAACGTTTCCTCTGTCTCTACCACATCAAAGTGTGTGGCTATCCTGAAGCCTAAGCACGTCCGGACTATGCTATCTTCTGCAAGGACAACATTCAGCTGCACAACCATCATCAAAAAACATAAGGCAGAACCTCCACCTGCAAGGTTGACTTAAAAATACTTACATTCTTATTAGTTTTTACCAATACGCAATGATCCTGGAGTCTCATGGTATGCTCCATACTGCCGTTCTTCCCCTGGGCCCTCCTCATGTCCATCCAAATAAAGTATCACACGGAGTGTCAGCAGGTGTATACCATGTGTTTTAATAAACTGAGTAACTAGCAGAAAAATAGTTTTGGATGTGTTAGTCCTCCTCCCCCCATCTCTTAAAAAAATTCAAAATGAAAATCAAAACAATACCAATCCCAAAACAGAAGGAAAAAATTGGTCACAGAGCAAAACAAACGCAAAATACAGAGTTGAAACAAAAGGTCTTCGATGACATTTTGGGTAAAGAAATCATATTAATAAAACACCAGGTAGTGAATAAAATTCTTATTGTTTTGAACATATTTTTTTCCTCTCTTGGTATGTATAGACACACACATATATCTTCTGAAAAACCCGTGGTGGGATGAAATGATATATTCAGAAGACAATGAAATAAAAGGGGCGGTTGTGGGGAAGGAGTAAAAAAGAAAATAATGCGTCATTGCATTCAATGAAGTAAGAACAATGTTCAGCTCCCTTACAATATACCATTATAGGGCAGCACAGCAAGATAATGTCACATGTTATCCCTCCATGGTTATGCCAAGAGCCCCTGGTCCATGGAGGAGCTGTGAGCTTGTAATCTGAGTGATCTCAATCACTGCTATGTGTTTGAGCAGTACTTCAAAATGTAGGAGGCATTTATTCCCCTAGTTAATTCTCATGCTTTTCCATGATTTTAAATTTCAAGTTGATGAGTATTTCAGTTTGCTTTTTTTTTTCTTCTAGGTTTCTTGTGTTTACTTCTGCGCAGGTCTCCACAGCAATGTGGAGCGACCCACATGAGCCCCATGCCACAGACTGTGCCGTTATCACGGTGTGACTGGATGGAAACATTCATTTCTCAACAGATCATTGTCTACTTTGACCTCACCCTCAGCCTGCGACGCCAAGTCACGCAGTAACCCCAGCCACTTCGCACTGGCTGGGCCTGTGGGTCACTTCTTCCTCCAAAAATTAGGAAAGAAAGGAAAATTATCTTCCATTTCCTTTTCTTCTTACATGGAAACCTACCAATACAAGAGGAGTAGGCAATACCATTCTGTGCTGAGGCCTCTGCTTCAGCCTTAGGCAAATGAGTCCTGCATTCAGGGGAGAAAAAAGAAAAGAAAAAAAAAAGCGTCCTCCTGTTGTTATCTGTTGTTACCGTGGTCTTTCCGAGAACCAGACGCTGTCCATGCTTTTCCAGATTTTGGTGCCGTGCTTAAGAAGCAAACTAAGCACAAGCTCATGCTGGCTGTAAAGTTCAGGTTATTGACAAGGTGTTCAGAGAACAGCTAGGGTACCAGCTTCTTGTAAACATCATATTGCAAGGAAAGCAAAGCCAAACACCCCATGTCCCATACTCCCAAATTGCTTCCTTCTTTCCTTTCATTCTTTCATTCTTTCACTGTTCCTTTTTTCTTTCTTTTCTTGTAGAGGTGTTTGCGAAGAGACTTCTTGGAACTCTCCTCACCCCAGCCTATCTTCCCACCCTAGAATAACACACAAGACTATCTCATCCAGTACCTGCCCCGAGAAGGTGTTTGTTTGACTCTTGGTTGTTTTGGAAAACCATGCAGTCTGACCTGCTGGGGAATGCTGAAGTGTGACTGCCAGGTGGCTGCTTCTCCCCTTTCCTGAGGCTCATAAATGGTTGTTTTTAGACAGGTAGGCAATAAGAGCCACGGCCACCCCAACATAGATGCCAGTTCCAATTGTGATGGACAGCACAGCCAGGAAGAGCGCTCGCCGGGAGCTGGAGCTTGCATGGTGGAAGTCCCCTTTGGCCACTGCTTTGTTTGTCTGCAAGATATACAACAACAACAGCACAATATGTTTATTTGTTTCACTGAAATTTCCTGAGATGTGACACCAAACTGGCTGGAATTTCTTCCAGTCAAAAACTTTTTTGATTGAGTTTGGTAGCATGCATCATGAGGATGATGACAGGACCAATGTCAAGCATCTCAAGTGTCTATAAATTGCCTTTAAATTTGAACTTATCCTAGGATTTAATACTACACCTCATGATGATTCCTGAGAATGTGGATAGATGGATCATAAGTCTTCTACTAACTTTGCCATGTTCCTTTCAGAAATAGCTACAGCCTTGTGAGAGTTTTCAGGAATAATTCTCTGCTTCTAAGTTTCAAGGCAGTTTCCACTCTATTTTTTCTGTTTTTGTCTTTTTTTTTTTTTTTTTNTATCTTACTACTTGGAGCAATGTACAGCAGCCCAATGTACAGAAGCCAAAGCTTCCAAGCAGAGAAAAAGACTTCTGGCCTTTCTGTCACTGATTTTATTACGAAAACTGTCTCTTCTCATTCATCAACCTATTTTTTTAAGCATAATGTCTTATAAATGTTTCAGGAAGAAATTATGTCAAACAACACATTTTATGAGAGAGCCACAAGGCTGCAGGAGGGAGGAAAAGGATAATTTCTAAACAGCAACATACAAAAAACTCCCAGGTTTACACCCAGGGTCATGTTTCCTAGTTTAGATTGGAAGGACATTCTATCTACTTTGCAAACGATATCAGGCCAGACTTTTTGTCAATGGTGGCCAATGATTTTATGAGCATCTTTTCTGGGACTGCCAAGGAAATGAACAAATGAAAAAAGCAGAGCACTTTCTGGAAAAAAAATCCAGGGGCTTATGGATGCATTTGTTAGGAGGTCTTAAAAGGCTTGGCAAGGAAAGCAGAGAAAGCTTTAGAGAGAGAGAAAGAGTATTTCAGCCTTCCTCAAAGATTTTCTCCAAGCATCTGCTATCCACCAGAGCATTAATGAAAGACTTGAACAGAGAGGCCCCTATTAACTGAAGTTAGGTTGGATTTATTAGACAAACGGTAACTTCACAGGGCTGAAGCTATTTGTGCCTTTGGATAAAGAGGTAAGGAGTTTCACCTCCCCAAATGGAGGGAAGGTTTGAAAATATTATAATATTTCAGTTCAGAGGTCATTTCTGAAATGTCAGGTTATATTATAGAAAATTCTGCAACATTCTGAGGTGGCCTCTTTTAAATGAAACTTTGTACAACTGCAAACCAGCATTTTTTTTCCCTTAAAAATTGACCTAAATTCACAGAGGAAAACAAGCCATTAGCCAAAATATCAAATAATATAAAAACTTGACAATATGTCCTGATTTGGTTTGATAAAACAGGCTGGATCTATCCAAAATGATATGCTGTGTAAACCAAATGCTGATTTGTTCAGCCCTAATGGCTTCTTTCTCATAGGATCTTCAGCCCAGAGACAAAAACAGCTTTTTTCTTGAGGAGCTTGTTAAGGATGGTCCTGACCTTTGTGAAAAGATTGTAGCTATGGTGAAAATCCAGCTTCTCATTAAAATGTTCAACCCAGAGGAAAACATATTTCATGTATTGACCAGGTGTTGCCATGGAGTGGAGTCATGATGCTACAGTTTGAATCTGTCCAGCACTTTCACAGAACTTCTCATTTCCAACAAATTACTGAATCTAAGTTTTTTTGTTTTTTTTTTTTTTTCCCCTTTGGACCTAACGCATATTTCATGATCTAGAAAAATCAAATTCCCAGCAAGTCTAATTCAGGAGGCAGAGACTGTTAGTGAGGGCACCTAGGAGAGAAAATTTGACACTCCTCCTTCAATGCATTCAGAAGGGCTACCACTGAGATGGAGAAATCATGAACATGGAAGCCGTCCTCCATGAGTGTAACCCCAGGCTGAAAGGTTTCCCCTATGATTCAGAAAATTCTTTGCTGTTTTTTCCTGTTTAGTAAAACAATGAGGACAAGAAATGTCTCATGTACATCAGAGACTGAGTGAAAACACTACCATTTCCTTCTTCTGTAAGGTGCTTTTCTTGGCAAAGTAGGGAAGGTGAAAGAAATGACCATTAAATCCTAAAAGAATCGAAGACATCTATATACAGACAGTGGTCAGGTTGTTCGCTTGTCTTCATAGTGCCTTTACCTCAGATATTTGTAACTGAAAGTTAAAACTTAAAAGGGTTTTCCACCTAAGACCAAAGTCAGATGCCGTAGAGGGACAGGAAAATGCAACCATTCAGGTTTGCAGCATCTAAAAATGACAGACATGCAGAGACAGATGTGCTGCAAACACTTCTAGGCTTTTGCTGCCAGCCAAAATATTGGGAATTCATGCAGAGAAACAAATTCAGCCTCCCCTTCTGAAACATGTTTTATCATCACATTTTTTTATTATTATTTTATAATGCCACTTCTTGTAAATTTGCACTTCTGGTTAAAATTAGCCCAGGGTTAAAAGACTGATGCTGTCTCCACTTTCACTAAACAGCCTCATCACAGACACTCACAGCACCTGTGATGGACATCCTTGAGTGCCAAAGGCACTTTCATCTATTCAGAAGCCTTGTCTAAGATGACAAGTCTGTAAATCCATCCAGGAGTTTATGCTCAATTAAAAGTGGCATTTGGGTGCAGTGCACTGCCGGGACCCTGGGGACAATGTGACAAATGATAAAAGGCAGTGTTTTCCAGTTGTTCATCCCCACTTTGGAGATGCATTTGCAAGAACTCCCCAGAGCAAACTCACTTCTGGCCTCATTAAGCCAATGAACAAATATATGCTCCTGTTTTCCTTCCCCCTCCCAGAAGCAAAGCTCCACCTATGAAAATTCCTGGGCCAAATCCTTAGCAGGTATTAACTGGTCTAGCACAGGAGGATAGTGCAGATAGGACTTGTGCAAGAATAAAAATGCAAAAGTCCTACCAGGAAAGGCCTTGGTGATTCACTAAAGCATCTTCAAGATAAATGCTTTGATTTAAGAAAGTAGGGAATCCAAGCAGCTATATGGATGGGCTCAAACATGGACATAAAAGTGTGTGTTCTACCTAGTCAGAATTATAACTGTGGATTTTTATGGTACTTCCAACCCTTTGCATCTTCCCCTCCTTGCTAAGACTGTGGCTGTCAGCCAGGTGACTGATGAACCAATTTAAGGCTGTCTTTGGGAAGCAGGACCAACAGGTTTGATAAACACAGCGGGTGACAAGTGCAAGACATTGGATAAATTACAAGTGAGGAATAATTCATCACATCAGTATGAGGCAAGCTCTGCCACTACGCAGCCAGAATATGACATACTCTTTCCGCAAAGGGTTCATCTCCATCGGCTGCCACTGTCTTTTTGTAGTCCTTTACTCTGTATTTCCCAGGACGCCCAGACATGGCCATCAATTTGCCAACTTGAGGCACCGACTGTGATTAAGGGACTTCAGGATTGAAAGCAGGGGCTAGAGCAAAGACCACTCTCCAAACAATCCTGTATTCTAGAGCCTTTGGAAGTTAAAAGCCTTTTCTATTTTCTGTCAAGCCACGAAAGTGGGGGGAGGGAGACCTGAAAAGACTCTCCTACTTAGTTTAATTGACAAAATGAATATCTTCTTGTCTGGAAACATTTTCAAGGAACACCACTGGAGTATCTACTTGAACTTCTGCGAAACATTCATCATGTCTATGGACTGCATGTTTTAGGGTCCAGGAGAAGATAGATACTGCGCTTCCATAGCTGCAAGGTTTAAAAAATTCCACCCCGCTGTATCCCACAGATACTCATACACCATACTCGCAAAATACCTTCTGGGAGGCTGTCTTTAGAAAGAAGAAACACATTGGTCACAACTGTCAAACCTACCTCACCTCCCTGAGATTAGAGAGCAGGAATGGCCCATGTAGTGGGAAGACAGGCTACTGCCCCATTTTCTCAGGTGACATAAGGGTTTATTTTCACTTCCTGGGAAGATTGGCTGGCAAGGGGCAAGGATGCCCAGCGTCCATGCAGCTAAAACCCTGAATATTACTTCTTCAAGAGTCAGGCAAAGAAGGTCTCAGGATGAGGTGCAACTCATAGAGAAACTGCTTCTGCTCCTATCCTTTTTTTCTGACATGCAAGAAATTGGCCTTTTCTTTTGATTTGTCCAAATTGTGCTTCTGCTGGCTTCAAATTTCTGGGTGGTGAGATCTTCCCCCTTCTGGATTGTGCCACTTACTTTCACTGAGGAAAAGGGCTAAGCTTCTGCAGATGGGAAGACAGAAGGGAGTTTCCAGTCAGCGGGGAAAGTCACCAGGCTGGCTGACACCAGGCACAAGGTAGCAGATGGGGCTGTGTCAGGCATGTTTTCAGCCCTGAGGAGAGCTCTGTGTCATCTGGAGAAGGGTTATTGCAGTGCTCTTAGCTCTGCAGGCAGAAATACTGGTCCAAGCAAGTGGCAAATGGTACTTCTATCCGTTGGGCATTTGCAAATTCCATTACATTTGTAGTGTAATTTAAAAAAAAAAAAAAAAAAAAAACCAGCCTGTTGTTATTTGCCTTTTGGATATGTAAGGGCTCTTTTGTAGGTTTTCACCATTTCTGCTGGGAAGTTGGCTCAGGAGACGGGCATGACTCTTGTGAACATTCCCTGCCTCAAACTTATTGGAAATGGTGGGGAATAGGCTTCACCTGAAATGGAGACCATCCTAAATAGACCAAGATACACAAAACTCCTACATCCAGTCTTGCACTTAATCTCTGCTGATGTTTACATTTCTTGTTTTCCTCATGCGAAGGCACCCTGTCTAGACTAGTCTGGCCTTCTGAATGTAGACTCCAAAAGCAAGAGCAGGACCGTCTTCAGGAAATTCTCATTCACACTCCAATGTTGCTAGGTGGAGACTAGATAACTAACTTGGAATTTGTGTCTTTCCTTTAGAGAGAGAGCAACTCTGTTCTGAGCATCTAGAAGATAAAAAACAAAAGATCTTGACCATATCCTGCTCTCTCACGATCTGGTGAGGCCTGAGATGGCTTAGCATGATGCTACTGACTATGTAGTTGATTCTCCCCTAGGGAGATGCTGAGGAACCGTGAATACTTTGGGAAGCAATGACAAGAGGGTGAAAAAGGGATGTCACTGGAGCTTCTTTGGCTCCTAGAACAGGGATAAGCTGCTGTGTGCAGCTGCTGCTGCTTTGCTCAAGGCTCTGTCAAATGTCCTAAGTGCTCTGCTGCACCTCAGAGTGACAAAGCAAAGTCCAGTATGAAAACTTACCCCTCAAGCAGCTGGTGTTCTGCTTGTTGGAAGTGGGATGAACTGGGAACAACATTTATTCCTAGAAGCCCAGGAAAGGATCAAGAAAAGAGGGTGTGACTGGAGAGAAGAGGGTATGAATCCTTCTTCTGCATGACCAACTTTCACAACATTCTGGTTTGAGCCTTCTGATCATTTTGGTATCAATGTTTTCTGCTGGAATCTGAAAATACGACGCAGGCTAGGATGTGACTCAGCCTCTGGCTGGTGCTGCCTGGTGAGTTGGATTGTGTATTCAAGTGCAGATAAAACTACTAATGTCTGTGTGAGTTTTTGACACTTGGGAAAACAAGAGAATAATAATGACAATGGCAAGGTAAGAGCTTCGAACGAGATGTTTTTAGACAAGCTCCACAGCAACAGCAGTTCATTTGACTGCACTTGAGAGAACAGGACCTCAGCCTGCAAGATGAGGACCTTTTTTTTTTTTTTTTTTTTTGTCAGATAGAGGAATTTTCTTGGAAGCTTAAGGTGAAGATGTTCTCCCCTCCTCTAATTTGCCTCTAGCCCTAAGCAGAATTTGCTGTTCTGTGATGAAAGAGGAGGAGAAAATCTGGCAAAGTTGACATATGGTGGAGCCTTCTTGTCAAACATAGGCATGTGCTCACACCGACTTGCACACAGTAGACATGGGCTTGTGCCTGGACACATTAAAACGTTCACAATCTACGCAGAGGTTGTAGGCAACTACTCAGGTGCCAAGTCTACTGAACAACTATTAATGACCAGTTTGGTCCCTTTACAATTTGGACTCTTTTATCTTGCCAACAGATTGGCTTTCCTGTCTTCTGACTCTGACTCCAGAGCTAGATGACAGCAATATACCGTGTACATCGTTGTGAAGGTGACTATGCCTGAGTCCTTGTTTTAGGTCCCTCAAAGATCTTGGATTGCTTGTGAGCCGCAACAGGGAGATAAGGAGCCCTAGACAAAATACAAAGTTTCACATCTGTGCTTAGGTGGAAAATTTCTCAGGGAGAAGACCATGGTGCACACCTGTATGATGTGTGCTGCAGCATGTTCTCATTCACAGGATGTAAAATAGCATTTGTTTGCTTTGTTCGGAAGCATATTGACATGGGATGCTTCCAGGTTTTCAGAATGTTTTTTTGAAATTCTTCTGAAATGAGAAATTTCTCAAAACCAACCCTTTTCTAAAAATAATACCTATATTAATATCTATAGTCTTAACAAATCAAAGAACTCTGGAGGACAATTTCTCACTTGACTCTAGCACTGCTAGAGTGCACCTAACATTGAATTACCTTTCAGTAATTAACACATGTTAATGAGTAAGGAGAAAGAAAAAAAAGCTGTAAAACAGTTGCCTTATCCAGACACCCACCAGGATCTACCACCAGCAAGCAAGACATATCTCCACTGGCAGAAGAAATTGGAGGACACGCTCATCTTGACTCAACTCCGTGCTCAGTAGAGGACAACTCAGTTAAGTTCTCATTCTTTAATGGAGGGGAAGATCATCAGGTGACCTGGAATAATTCATTTGTATTTGTCACCAATACTGTCAGCATGGAAATAAGAGGCTTAACCTTGTATTAAGCTGTCAACACCCTGACATGACCGCTCTGTCTTTCCTGTGACTCAGCGTCTGCAAGACAAGAACTCCATGTTCTCCAGCAATGACATATCAGAGCATTGTCACACCCGCCCTTACTCAGACACCGCTTCTCTCTCTTACAACTACTGTGTTCCCAGGTGGAGAATCCTCTGCTTCATGGCACAGCGGCTTATGTGTGCATGGTTGGTGAAATGGCTGTAGTTCAGCTCCTGCTCTTGCCCTGTAGACTTCTTCCCCTTTGGTCTTCTGTAGCTCATTTCTGCTCCTCTTATTGCCCTTTTGTTCCAGCTTTCCTCTCTCCCAGAGATATGGTGGATAGATGTGCTGATTTACATTCTTACATATACCATGTGTTTCAGCAGCAGAGAGGGAGATGGCTGAAAGGCTGGGGTGTAGGTGTCTAAGAGGTGGCCAGGAAACAGCAGTCTCTTCCAGCAGCTAGAAGGAGCCTAACAGCAGCCAAAGAAAACTGGAGAGAGCTGGCTCATCCTTTTGCCACATGGTGAGAAGGCAGAAATCCAGTGAGGTACCAGGGGAGTTCTCCAGAACAGATATTGCCCTGCCACTTAGCAGTGGGTCACCTCCCTGAACGCTAACAACACATCCATGAGCTGCTGGCTGCTAGCATCCCAGGAAGACCAGCAAAACCTTGTGCGTGCAGTGTCTTAAGCAGAATATTGACAATAGCTGTTGAACTCCTGTGCACAGAACTGCTGTTTTTCACCTCTGTAAAGCTGAGAGCATCTTCATTATGTCCAAGAAACCTTTTTTTTTTTTTTCCTGCCTCAAGGAAGAAAGGAAACAGCCTTGAGATGTTTATTCCACAGATTCTCCAGGTTCAGTACTCTCTTCTCCCCCAGCATCTGACTAACACCTTATAAAACTGCTTCCTTTAGCTACAGGTTTGGCTTCCCAAGTCTCCTAGTGCCACACTAAGAGGCAGACGCTTTTGGCTTGCTGAGAGAAAATGAGCTGCATCAGTTCTTATGCAGGTGTGCAGGGATCATTTTTATTTTTGATCTGTGGGGCTCCCAGTCAGAAGATTTTTCTACTTTGATTATAAGTGCTGGAACGAACAGGCTGCCCCAAAGCTCCCTTTAACAAATTGCTCTGCAAGGATAAGGCTCTTCCTTGGCAGAGATCCATTAACATACAGATGTATGTCTGGGTTGTCTAACTGGAGCAGCACAAATTACTAATCAGGATCTTTCTTAGTGACTCTGAGGGGTCATCAGCAACCTGGCAAAGATTTCTTAATATCAAGTTATTGCACAGCACACAAACACGAACACAAAGAGGATCCACTCCTGTCTACTGCACATACACAGCAAATGCCTTGCTACCTGCAATTTAATTGGCATTGCTGTGTCTGCCAAAAATAAGGACAAATAAAAATCAGGCGTTCATGTCACCATTTTGAGTCAGCATGCTTGACTATGACTTGGGTTACCAGACTTCAGCCGAGCTGCTCACAGTAGACAAGTGGCAGCAAGCGAGAAGAGTGTAGGACTGGATAGAGATAGAAATAGGGCGGATGCTGAGACATACAGCGGAGCCATGGCAGGTTGGCAGTGCTACTCCAAACCTCTCCTGGTCTCATATCCCTGTTGCATTCATCTCTTAGAAAATTTCAGCAGCCAGTCTTTCAGGTGGAGAAGGACTAGATAACAAATTATTTCAGAGTACTCTCTCTCTCTTTTGTCTCTTTACCCCACTGGCCAAAAAAAAAAAAAAAAAAGGTTCATGATTCAAATACATCCTCTGCTAAAACATTCCAATAAAATATTCATGAACAACTGTTTTCATTATTTGCTCACTGCTAAAAGACTCCACCGTAGTTACACAGACAGAAGTCTGAAGCAGATGTTTGCTGCGGTGACCAGTGCTTCTCCTTCTGCTCCCTCTCTCTGTCTCACTCTCTCTGAATTCTTGGGAATTCAGAGGATCCCTCATTTTTCTTAGAATTTTCAAGGCGCCAACTTTGATTTGTACAGCACCTAGCTCAGTGGGGATCCTTGTCACGGACAAGTGCCAATGGTGGTAACAATGGTACAACTGTATCAAGAGCATCCTGGTGGCACTAAGTTAATTGCCCCCACTCTTCTCCTCCATTAGAAAACGGCATAGGACCAGGATCTAAACCCTTTTGGAGTAGGATAAATGTATTACAGGGCCGTTTTTATATAACCTTTTTTTTCTTTTTTTTTGATATCAGAGTCTTTTTGCCCCATCAGAGATGAGGTTCTCAGAGTAACAAGGATGCTAACGGAGAAAAAAGCACAGAGTATAAGGCAATTTATGTTACGTTTTTGCTTACCTTTTTATCTCCCACTACAGAAAAGGCATCTGCTGATGCAGGAAATACTACTTTTTCGTATAATGGAAGGTTGCACTATTCCTGCTCAGTTGCATTATCTGATCTAGTTCCTCATCTAAACAGCAGGACCATATGCAAAACTTTTTTAGACTGGAAAATTATGGCAACAGGGCCATACCAGTTCTGGTGCGAGTAGGGACTACATGACTTTGTTCCTGAGACATGTTCAGACCTCCTGCTTAGATTTAGACCATTTGTTTTCAAATATGCATTTGTAGAGTTGTGGCTTTCAAGGGTAGAAGATGTTTTTAACCAGTGCTTGGTTTTGAGTGATGGATTAATTGCATTCATAGATTATTGAATTCAGGCCAGCTGCATGCAAGATTAAATTTAGGAATATTCCTTGGTCTGTATCTTAATTAAAGACTAGAGTTTTGATGCTCACTTGCATTAAATAGAAATGAATGATGTATCTTTGGAAACAAGGCAGAGTGTAGATGCCTCTAAAGGCAATGCCTGTTTTGCAATGACTAGATGAGTGGTAGGTTTATCACAAGTGTAAAAACACAGTCATTGTAGATACTGGGCTGCAGGCCATAATATTTGATGTTTTGCTGCTGTGACTTGAGTACACTTGGGTTCCTTCTTGAAAAGGATATTAGCTATTTAGATTACAAGTGCTGCTATTTTTTTGTAATTGTTCTAACTAACTGCTTTATTAATTCCAGGCAAACTCTCCTGTCAAGGGCCAGAGCATGAGGTGTACATTTCTTTGCATGCTGCTGGAGCACAGGTAAGCAAGCGAACAAGCTGTTGGAAATGTCTAAAGGAAGGTCTAAAGATATACAATCATCTACCAGCTTTCAAAGCTTCTGCTATTAAAAATAATGGTAAATCACCTTGGTAAGACATTATTTTGCATTGCAGGTATCACAGAGTTGCTGAGGAATATAAAGTAAGTGTCATTTTTGGAAGATTTGTGTCCTCATCCTCTTTCAGCAAATCAGGCCATGAAGTTATGCATCAGCAAAGAAGTCTATTCATGTGGAATAGAGATCTGCAAACCCAAATGATATGAAGGTCCTCCAAAGAAGTTCAGGGATGTACTGGCTAGAAATTAAGGCTGATATCCTGAGGTGGAAAAGCAGTGTCTTTTTCTGCTAACACAAGTCCTACTTCTAAATTAGATGGGCCAGTTAATAGGGTGGATGGGTAGCAGTTACTGCATTGGATCATGGCCTTGAACTCTCAGGTGCTTAAAACCTGTTGCGTACAGTCATGTGAAGCTTTTTCTGCTGCACATGGCTACCTGTCCATCTAAGATAGTGAGATGCAATCTCCTCACTCAGTGTGAAACTTCTCTCAGACTGAGATCCCTGCACTGGCAATTCTTCAGTGGAGCTGGGTTTATCTATGCCAATATGCCAAGCCTAGATATTGCCTATGCGTCTTGTAAGTAAAGAGTGGAAAAGCAAGGTCAGAAATCTTGCTGACAGATTTCCCACTACATTATTGGTAGTCTTGCACTGTTGACTCCACTCTTCTGGGACAAATGGTGACTGGATCTGGGTCTGTAGATGGAGAAGAGCCAATGGGTTAAGAGAAGTCAAGGATGTCCCCTGAAGACCAGGTTTGCGTTGATACCAGTCATTCAGGAGGTCAATTACACATCACCTTCACATGCACTTGGCTAGGATAGTATTGATATTTTCATTTTACCTGTAGCTGTTCATCTGGGAGTTGAGCTGTGTTAAGTGCAGAGAGGCCAGAGGTGGCTAATTGCTAATGTCAGTCAAGATTTTAGTGAAGGAAATAGAAAATGAGAGAGAGATAGAGATCATTTTAAGAATTTTATGGCAGTTCCGTAATGGCAAAAGACTGAAAAAAAAGAAAATGGTACTTAAGTACCTATGGTAGCTCTCTTTGGTGCCCCTCAACTTCTCTGAATTTTGAAATTTTTTGCCATTTGTATGCTATATCAAAGAATCTTCTATCAGGAAATTTCACGTTCTTGTCCAGAAGGTCTCCACACTGTGTAGTAGATTGGCAAATGTGCATTGATCCAGCCAAGCACTAGGCATTTGGTCAACTCTTGACTTCCCTCCTGCCCTACAGAATCCTTCCCTGACTGTTGACAATGTTAGATGAGCAAAAAAGTCTTTGGCATGGATTGCCTCTGCCAGATGTTGCCTTGGCATGGCGAAGGTGTTAGAACAGAGCAGGAAGAGTCCCAGGATTCATCTTTGATGCAGTGACCCTGGTAGAGGAAATGAAAATATGGACAAAGGCCATTTCTGTCCACGCACAGGCTTTATGGCCAGAGAACAGCCGTGACTAATTTATTAGCCAAGATGTAACCAGTATGGTCTAATGCACTGGTTCCCACTTCACTGGACCATGGACTATCACCTATCCTCAGACTTTCTGGGGCATGAGGTACTTCCAACACTTACTTACATTAAATGAAGCACAAAAGACCACATCTTAGATGCACACACATCTATGCATACTTGCACATATATGTGTAATACCTGATGTAAGTAAAATGACTGTAAAGCACATGCCAGCCCTGAAAAAAATAAGTTCAGAAACCTTTGTATCAAGTTTTGAGCAAGGTTCGTTCTTGTTTTTAAAAGAAAAATTACAGCTTTCCTGCCAGCATCAGCTGATCTCCCTGTCGAGCGGGGGTGGCATTCGTGTTTTCAAGATGGGCCTGGGTTATTTGCATGGAACTCCGCTCTTCCTGCTGTTGTTAAGCTTCCTTTGAAACTTTCTGAAACAGTTTTTTTACACCCACCCACACAGAGAATGACACACTCCCAGGGCTGTTTTGGGGAACTTAGCAACACACTTCTTCCAGGAAGCATTAGCAATGTGATCTGAGACATCTCTCATTATCTGCAATGGCTCTTCCCCCAATTTTCCATTAGAGAAGCCACAAGGGCACTAACACACTTTGTTGTAGGACTTCCCTCTAACAACAGGATCTAGCCTTCATGTCAGTAATCTTGGCAGCCATATGCAGAACATGCATGAATTTTTGTGAGATAACAGAAAACCTATGGGGTGTTTGGGGCAGAGGGAGTTAAAACAGGCAGGCAGATTTTATAGATGCATCAGCCAGAGCAAACCTCTCTCTTTGCCCAGGCTGTAACACAGGCTCTCCTTTGCCATCCCCTCACCCGGGTTTTCATAGCTGGTCAGGAAGGTGCCTGCCCCTTCTAGAGAGCAACTGCCCTCGGACTTTGGCCAGAGGTCCCCACCTTCCCTGGTGTATAACTAAAATGTGTCATCTGCAGGGCAGACCAGACCAGAGATGGCTTAAGATCAGGTCAAAAGAACAGATCCTCCCTTTCAAAAGGTCCTTATTTAGACAACCCTTGGTAGGGAAAAGATTGAAATGGGGAATTCTAAAGTTTGAACAAAACAGAGCACAAAAAAACCCCAAACACAAAATGTGTCCTACTTTTGTACCCAAATGAGGATTGAATTTAGTGGTCTTCTTTCACACTTGTTGGTTTGTATTCTTGGAGGGGTCGTGTCTAATGTTATCAGGTTTGGAGGAGAGATCACTCTTTGATTTTCAAGGCAAAAGGAAAGATGAAAAAGAGGGAGATGACTGCTTGCTCCATCAGCAGTGCTGCTTTCCCCTCAACAGATCAGGAAGCAGGAAAAAACAAACTCAACGTAATATGAAAGAATAGACACACCAACTGAGATGTAAGACCTGGGTGAGGCTCACGTAGTCCCATATCTTGTTTCAAGCAGACAGCAGATGCCTTGAGAAGCATGAAAGGACAGGGTTAACAGGTTAATTCCCCTAAATAGTCTCCCAACCTTCAAATAATATTGCTTGGAAGGTTGCTATGGAACAGAAGCAATGTTGGGATCGCTGATCCCTTTGTTTATTTTTCTCCTTTGTTCATTTCTTTTTGACCGTGAAGATCTCAGGAGAAACATCAGCCTTGCTAATAGAGTTACTGACAGATCTTAAATATTAATACACAGTCTGCCTTCTGTAATTCTAAGCAATGCTTCAGATGAGGGTTCTGTGAAAGCTGGTGCTTGCTTGCAAGATCCGGCTGAAGAGAATGTGCACTTCAAAGGGCGCATGTGTGCAGTGTGCAGAACTTGCAGAAGAAATGATAAAGAGGTGATGAGAAAAGATGAGATTGTTATGGGGAATACAGTAAAAGTGTTTCTGCTTTGCGTGGGTAGGTCACAACAGAGGATGTAGTTGGCAGCTGTACAGATGTAGCCCCAAGAGCTCAAGAACGTGGGCCTGAAGGCAAATTTCTCCATAGCGCTTTCTTCAGAAACAAGCTTGCAAGGCAGAAGCCTAAACCCGTGGAAGCAAACAGTCGAGCTGCGCTGGGGATTTCCTCTCAATGGGTTTCGTGTTTGTTTGCTTCTTTATGGAGTTTGACAGAACACGATTGCTCTCGGTGAAGATTTTGATTAGGATGTGTAAAAAAAGTGCTGAGAAATGGAAATGCTCCAATTACAATACTATCCTGCAGTTCTCCAAGGGAGCTGCGGTTGGTCCACCATCTGTTTCCCTTGTATCAAAGGCCCTGTGTCCCTACCTAAACTGTCTCTCCACTATGGTACATGGTGACTAGAAACTCCCTGTATATACCTCCTAATACTCAGGAGCAGGAATATAAAGCAGGATATTATTTCTGTATGAAGACATGTAGTCCTTTTGGTTGCAAACATGGATTTTCAATTGATTTGCTTTGCTTAGTGCTGCCTTCCCACTACAGCTTTTTTTTTTCTTGTTCTTGAACTTTTTCTTGGAGGAGGGAAAAAGAAAACAAAAAAAAAAACAACTGCTTTTGGATTGTAAGAGGGTTGTCAAACCCTTTTTGATGACAGTAAACATATCAACACAGCCAGCCACTATGAACTGATAATTATTCTTAGTCATTCAGTATGGATTTACTCAACATTAAGAAGACCTACATGTCCAAACGGTTTTACTCTCGCTGTATTAAAAACAACTTGTTTTTTTCTGGGTGGAGGGGGTTAACACAATAAACCACCAAGGAAGTAAAGGCCACTTCAGAAGACCACAGCCTTGACCTCAGTAATCCTGCAAGACCAGTGAGCTTGCCATCTAGGAAGGGCATGAACATAGTAGGTTATTTACAAATCTTATGGGATACCAAGCAAACCTGAGCAAGTTGAGCTGTTTTATCAGGTTGGTGAGATGACCTCAACTGATCAAAGTATACAAAGTGCAGAAGAAAGTGATAAAACACAGAGTAACCTGCAATGCTCACTCTATAGCTGAAAGCAAAGAAATCAAACAAGGAAATCTGGCTGTCTAGATGGCAAAAAGAAACTATTGCAGCCAGCAGGGACAATATATATTTTTTTTTTCCAAAACTGTCACATAACATTTTCTGGTAAGACTAGGTCTCCTGACTTGCAAATCAATTTGAACTGTCAGATCCATCTGTTTCTCATCCCCTCAGAAGCATTTTCGTCCTAAAGGAGAAATTTTGAAAAAAACATTTCTCCAGATGCAAAAATCTTTTTTTCTTTAAGTTGAAGAAGAACCTGCTGGTGGTAAAAGGCAGGTACAAGGTATGTACTGCAAACTGTGCTCTGGTATTTGAAAAAATTAGCTGCTTTTCAGTGTTGTTTCCACCTGTGCAGGTGGGAGGAATGTTACTATTCTGCTTCCTAGTAAAGTTGTCTAGCAACCCTGACAGGAGAGTAACTCTCTCCAAGATTTGGGACTGGACTACTTCAGAAAAGGCTGCAAACATATCAGCATAAAGTAGCCCATGAATTAACTGCCAAATTCAAATTCATTACAGAGCACATATCAGAGGCATAACAACAGATCAAATCAATGTATTTCAAAGCGGCATTAGGAAGGATGTTTCAACGCCCTTGCAGCTCTCCGTGTGAATGCCACAAAGTCCTTTCTGACTGTTCATCTGAGCAGTGCATCATCTCCTACTCCGATAAAGAAATTTTCCCTCCTCTACCTCTAGAAAGCTTTGCCTAAAGTCCTTCACAAAGCCACCTCACTGCAATCCAAGGATGTTTTTAACTATCCTGCTATGGATGTGGTAACATGTTTATTCCTGCCCTGTTTGCCTTTGCCTTTTACTTACTTGCAAATTCTTTCTGTGTTTCTCCCTGTTCATCTTTTCTCCAGAATTTTTCTCTGCTCTATAATAGCAAGGAGTTGACAGAAAGTTTAAGGCGTTCAGAAGCTGATAACACTGCTGCACACTGAAAATGCGGGCAACAGCAAAGAATACAGGGCTGGCTCAGACAGAAAAAATAATATGTGTTATGCTGAATTTTATGTCAGGACCAGAAGGCTCCTTATTATGTGATTTTCCTCTTTAATGCTCCCAGCAGCGCAGCAAATGCATATATTAGACCTCTACAATGCAATCTATGTAAATCATAAATATAAGGCCACGTAATGCTTCCTCCTGATGGTCCAACATCAGCATCATCACCATTAACAAAGCCAAGGTATGTGGGGGGGGCATTATTACCTTTGCTGGCATGGTTTTGCTAGAAGACATGAAGGGAAAGACTTTTGCCTTGCTTGAGTTGCATCCCCACAACTCAGCCACCCTGCAGAGCCAGCGCATGCTAAATGGCTAGCAACACCTTTTGTCACTGAGATGCTGGCAGGAAAGCTGAGGCTTTCTAAGCAAAGGCCCTGTGAAGTAATCTTACAGTTTCCTCTGTTTTCTTATGCTGGAAGTACCTTGGAGCAGTTAAGCCCTAGCGAGTAGGATTTATGTAGTGACTTCTGCTTAGAAATGGCCTTGCAATCAGGGGAAACTGAAAGGAATTTAGTGAAAAGGATTTTCTGATGAGGGGGTATAGCTGGTGGAAAGGGCCAGGGGAATCCCTGGGTAAAGCCCTTTCCAACCTTAGGAGACTTAATAAATTTTAGAAGATGAAGACAGGAAAGATCAAGACAAATGTTAGCAATAAACCAGATATACTCACATTCCAGGGAGAATCAAGCCATAACAAAAGAGGTTTAATGGTCCCAGAGGACTTGCCCTTCCTCTGAGGTGGGGTTTTGCACAAAAAATGAGCTCCCTGCTTCCAAGCTGTACCCAAAGCTGTACAGTGCTGCTCTGTCCAAATCACCGAGGGATTGCTGGACCAGCTGTTGAACTTCATTGTTTGCCTTTGGTTTCTCTTGGTTACCGTAGTCACCATAATCCAGCTAGATTCAGCCAGCTGGATTAATTCAGCTGGATCAATTCAGATGGATTCAATCCATCTGGATTATGCTATTTACCATAATCCAGCCTTGAGTAGTGGAGGAAGACCCTAAATCCTCCTTCAACCCACTTCTTCAGAAGTTCCCAAGAAGATGTGCTGGAGGCAAAACTCTGGTACACATACCAGAATGGAGATGGTATTATCTAACCTTGGGAATTTTTGTGCTTCTTTCATCCCTCTGGGAAATCTGCACGCAGGCACCTTTCATTTATGCCTGCCTCTGATGCAGAGAGGTTGCCTGCTGTGAAACATGCTGTTTGAAGACGTTCTGCTAGAGGAAAGATGGTTTATGAACCAACTGGGGGCCCTCACTGCTGAAGCCATCACTAGTACATAATTTCACGTTAAGAGGCATTTGCCTCCTGTGGGCCATGTTAATGGAGTCTGACTGGGCTGTGATTTGGTTGTCCTTAGCCAGTAGGTATACAGCAGCTCTCATTTGCCATAGGAAGGCAGGCTGCGCACTAATGATCCTTCCTTGCAGGGACTCACATGCTGCGAGCTCTCACAAACATCACCGTGACAGGCAACTAATGAGAAAAGTCAGAGCATCCCTGTGGGGGACCATACATCAGCAGGCCACTCTGCCAAACCATTAAGAGACATGAGCAAATTTAGATAACTGCAGGACTGTGGCTGCAGCCACAGACCTTAGAGCTTGTCCTTTCGGTTCTTCATTTTGCCAGCTCGCTCGGCAGGAGAGTAGCTCTCCGATCCACTAGCTGTGTCTCTGTTTGCTACAGAGAGGTTTTGTCCATGTTCATGTGCTGCTGAAGCCATAGAAAAAGTGAGCCTAGGAGTTGAGGAGTGACTTGGCCATCAGTGAAGAAAGCAGAAGACATGCCAGAGGCAGGAGCAGGATAAGGGTCCTTGGTGGGTTCTCATGACATTAGGTATCACACGTGGCCAGAAAACTACAGAATTGGAAGGTTACTAGCAGAACGGATATGCTGATGCAAAGCTGTATGTCCAAGTCCAACATTTCTGCAAAAACAGGCTCTGAAGAGCAGCCAGAGAACCTAGGTTTGTGACCAGAAGTAATAGTAGAGATGGTGGAACAGCAGTAATGCTGTAAGGAGGAAAATGCAGAAGAGGCAGGGAGGATGCCCATCTTAGGAGTGATTTCAGTTCCTAACTGGGAGGTACTGGAGCAATGTATGTGCTGGGTAAATATCTTATTTGCTTGCATTGCATTTAGTAGCCCCAGACATGAGCTAGTTGGCCACAACCCTGTGGCACATCTTCCCCTTGCCACAAGGGCATCAAAGTTTCAGTCATGTCAGGCTCTCTGCAAAGGCACAATAACAGGCCATTTCTCTGCCTTTTTGTTGTTGTTGTTGTTTTGTTTGTTTGTTTGTTTTAAGGGGTGTCCTTCACATTGTGGTTTTCCAGCAAAGCAGCTTTCATCTAGCAGCCATATTTTTGACTGCTCAACCTGAAGGGTTTCCAGTCACAGATGCTCTCAATTAGGGATGCTCTAGGACTCTTTTGTTAAACCAGTGGTTCAGGAAACCAATAATACTGAAAACTAAACCATTGAATCTGAAAGGAAGTGACCAAAAGAGGCATGTGATGAACAGGTAAAATGGGTAGGTCTGGAAACAAGCTCTTTTTATTTCTTAGAAACCCTCTTTCAGTCCCAAAAGGGCAAGTGTCTTTGAGCCTGATTTGATGCCACCCAGAGATTCTCACTGACTTCACAGCCTATGGTCTCAGACCCATGGTGACACACAGAAATGGCTAACAAATATCTTAGTCCTCCTTATTCTTTAAGAGAACATTGTGTCTGTCTATAACATGGTTTTCTTATTTACCATTTTAAATAGCAACCCAATGCTGGCAGACAGATGGACAGGATGAACTTAAAGGTCTTTACATGCCTAATGTCTATGATTTTATGAGTCATTTTGGTGAGAAGAAGAGATGAAATGTTTGAATGGAGCTAAAAAGACATGACATCATGGCTCTGTTTACTTTCCTTGGAATTAGTAATAAACTGAATTATGCTGAACCACTTATCATTAACAAAAAATCTTTAACTTGCTTTTTCTAAAATGTTTCCCTTCCCTCTTAAATCAATTCACTAGAGAAAAGCAAGAGGCTTTTGGTTTTATACACGAGACAGAACAACTTGACCATTGAACAAATAATGGAATTTCAGACTTCACAAACAAATCTCAGCCATACATACATCTAAACAGCAGCTGAAATATTTAGCTGCAGCCTTTAGCAGAATTTTTTTTTCTGGCTGCTTACTTGAACATCCTGTACTGCTAGGTTGGCTAAAATGCCTTGGTGAAATCTTCTTGACATTAACGTTTATGCCTTTCAGAGCAGTGCTTTTCCTTAGCCCATTTTATAATGAGGTGAGAAGCATGGACATTTCTCAATGGACTTCATTGTGCAGTGAAATTTTGAGTGCCACGTAATTTTGCAAAATGAGTGCTATTCACTCAGTAGGGGACCTGAGGCTGTTCTAGGACCCCTTATCCTTCATGTGCCTTACACAGATACAGGCTCCACTCCTATCACACACCTTTCCCTCTTGTCTTGCAAAACAAGTCCCCTTTCCTTGAATAAAACCATCCTAATCTCAACCCTGCTCCAGATGTTTGATGTGGAAAAGCAGGATGACTATGATCTACTGTTTCATCACTTTATGTAGTGGTATAGGGATATTGTATTGGGATAGGGCATAGGGATATAGTATCACTGCCTCTAGAAAGCCTGCCTCTTCACTTCAGACAGATCACTGACCATTGAGCATCTATAAGAGGAGGAAGGAGTTCACAGCCTCCCAATGCAAGCCTAGGTTGGCATGAGTTGACTTGCCCCTTCTACATAAGTTGAAACACTGGCAATGAGGAAAGTGTTTCCAGATTGTGTCAAGGCTGTTGCTTTTACTTCTGCTCTCCATTTGTTCCCCAAGACAATGATTCCAATATTCTGCTATGTAAGTGGCTCAGAGAATAGCTAATAAAGAGTTACCACTCATATAAGTAAAACCAGGCAGCTGTTTCTGTTGCTGCAAGGCTGTAAAACCAACCCTAGAGATGTCTTTCCTAGGCATTATACTTTGCCTGGGCTTATTCTCTTTCCTACGCTGCCTACTTCTGACCTTTCCTTCTTCATCAAAATGGACAGAAATCCTTTTTTTGTCCTTGCTGCTCTATATCCCTCACATCAACACCCTTCAGACACACCTCCAGCTCTGTCCCTGATCACTAAGCTGCTGCACCATCTTGCCCCACCTCCTTCAGATTTTCCACTGCAAACCCTCCCACTTAAGCTCAAAGTGCAGTATGTTTTCACATTCTCACAGGTAGAGGTTGAGGGTGAAAAAGCAGGCACCAGACATCAAACTCTTCAAGGTATCATTTTTATCTGCCCCTGTGAAAGAGGTCAAGTATGAAACATGCCAAAGTGGCAGTATTGCAAGTAGGTTTCTTGTTTACAAGGACTGGATAGCCCTTTGCTCCGGAATAACTCTTCTGAGTGCAGCAACAGTTTTTCATGGGAACATCCTTTTCATCTGACAGTTGAAATGATAAACAGAATTATTTTCTATTAAGGAAATCCTCTGAGAGCTCAAAAGACCAAATGGGGTGACCTTTCTGTAGAAGGGATCTGCCTGTTTGATGTTGCACAGCTTGGGGTTCTCAGCCTCTAAAAGGATGTAAGATTATCTATGCTAATGCTTAGTGTTAGCTCCAGTAAATGTCATTTTAAGGGATACTTTACACAGCTTGAATTTCCTGCTTACTGCATCATCTCCTGGTGCAAAACCCCTCATCTTCAACATCTGGCCACCTGTAGTCAAGGCTACCTCCGATATGGTGCAGCTTGGATGCAATTGCTGTGAATACAGCTAAGTTAGAGGGAAAAAAAAGCATGCTTAAAATAGTTTGGAGAAGTTTAGTGTGGAACCTCTACCTCTGAGTGTTGGCTCAGTGACTGTGTTTCAGCTCAGGATCTTGCCTGGTCTTTCCTTGTGCTGTATTGGAGATAGGGTGATTTTATGCTAATAATACTGTCACCACCCTGTGCTCATCCTGGAGATAGCAGATGATGCATATTCTGCCAAAGAAATTTCACAGATGTTGCAGTTTTCCTTTGCACAGAGCTATGACAGCAATCTCTCAGCTTAATTAGTGATTGCCAAAATATGTCACACTTGGTAGGAGGTAAATTATTTTGGCCTTATCAAATCATTTTTAAACATGCTGTTTCCTTTGTGGTCACAAAAACATTACAGCCTCAAATCAGCATGGAAGCAGTTACGAAGGGGAAAAAAAGTTCTTGTCTTGATAGTAGCGCTCTGTAACAAAATAATGCATGCAGGTTAAAAGGAAACTCTGCTCCAGGTTTCACTGTGACACTGCTCACTGTGAGACTGTTCAGGTCTGATGGACTTCCCAAAATGAACAGAAGCAGCTGTTTGCCCCAAATCCCGATATGACAAATAGCAGACCAATATAATAGTCACTTAGATCCTATTTGAAAAGGAAGCAAAATGGAAGCTTGAGAGACGTTCAGATTCTCTCTGCTTGACCTTTTCCCACCCCCCCCCCTCAAGAAATCATACCCTTGGTGCCCAATTCTGACATCTTAAGCATTTAAAGTGAGAAAGCTCAGACATGCCTCTGATGGACAGACCTACATGAGGACTGGGGGGTACATAGGAAAGTTCTTCCTCCTTGGGAGATAGAACATCAGTGAACTGGACTTATATTCAGAAAACCAGCACTGCCAATGGCCTCACTCAGACCTTTCCTCTCCCAGTGGCCCAATTGCCAAGAAGAAGATGACACCACAGGTCTTGTCAGTAAAGAACTTCTGGTTTCAAAGGGTTAAGGTGCCTGGAGATGATTTGGCTGGATACAACAATCCAACTTACCAGGGAGTATGTTTGAAACTGGCTGAATCACTTAGTCTACATGATTTCCCCTGTTCTGCATACCTGCTATGAAAGAAAACAGCCACTTCAACCCTTCGTAAGATATCTCGTATACAAGACTTAAACATACTTATTCCCCATGAAGAAAACAGCTTGAACCCCTGAATACCTTTGCTATGTGTAAACCTTTGTGAATCCATATGAAATAGGGCACCATTGACTACTAGTTTCTTTACTCTTCTCTTTAGGATCCTCTGTTGTTCCAAGGGAGCAGAGAGAACCAAACCTCTCATTGTCAGAGTTTTGTTTGTTAAAAAAAATGGTCCTGTTTGCAACACACCATGAAAAGCAAATTGATTTCCCTTTGTAACCCAACCACACTTTGATGTTCCCATTTTGATTCTCCAAGTTCTGAAATTTATATGATTCTCACCCATCACCCCAACAGCATCTAAGAGCTCACAAGAGGAAAAGAAGTTTGACCTGCAGATTGGTAGTGGTGTGACTGCACTCAAGAGGGCTCGTGTGCTTCTTCCAAGCTAGTTGCAACAGACTGTGCCAGCACATTTGTGTTTTCTGCAGGACAGATTATTCCCTTCTATACATTCTCTTATATTTGGGAAGATCTTTCCTGGTATAAAGCACATTGATATCAAGCTTGTCTGAACTATGCTGCTTTAATTAAAACAGTATAACTTCTGCTTGTAATTTATCCCTGATGGGCTTTGAAAATTGGATCATTCATTTATCCCAGGCCCTGGTAAATAGGAAATTTCAAACTGAAGGAACACTGGGCCCAAGAGGGAGAGCGTGACTCCAAGGCATTGAGAGGCTGACAGCAAGACTAGCAAAGCAGGAAAAGAGAAGCTCTGCAAATGGACAGAGCTTCTTCATCACAGTCTCCTTCCAACAGATGTAGATGCTCCTCCTCTTGTAAATCAGTAGGAAGCAAAACTGTGTTTCTGCCCTTTCTGGAATATGATCACCTCCATGTCAAATCTAAGTGGCTCGTGCAGCCTTCAGACCTGCTTACTGCTGCCTTATGCCCTGACCATTAAAGAAAATATAACTGCACCCTGTGCCACTATGAAATACATTAAAGGTCAAATCACCCTATAAATCTAGGAGAATGCACTGTTGTTCCAACAGTGAGTGACCATAGTTGTCACAGTAGTCCTAACCCAGCTTGCTCTTGCTACCAAGTAGAGCAGTAACCCTCTCAACATACTGGCAAAAGTGCTTGATGAAAGGAGAAACCTCCAGTAAAATTCGCTGGCTTTATTCAGCTTACTCCTCTTGCATATTGGCAGCAGTCATCTGCTCAAACACAGTGTGTCATGTATGTCCTGCTGCTTCAAGTGTGAGAGCTCTTGGAAAGAGGCATCCCTCACAGACAGTTGAATCATGCGTAGATATGTGAGAGCCCTTCTGCTCCTGAGATCACTCCTGAGATCACCTCAAGAAGAGTAGCCACTGTGGTGCCCCTCACCTATATATAGCATGGATGAAACTGTGGCTGAGGAGGGTCTCAAGTTCACATATGAACCCTGAGTTGAGACACTCGGTGTCTCATCCCATGTCACAGTGAAAAACTCCTCCTTGAACCTGACAGTTGCATAAATGTCTCTTCATTCTTCTCTGCTTTCAACATTTCTGCTGAGTAACTTCAACAAATGTGTGGAGAACATAAACCTCTGCTTGCAATCCATGAGTGGAAAATCAGCAAATAATATTAGCTATTCCCCAGACTGAATCCAAGGCCCTGAAATAAAGAAATAAAGTGGAACTAATACTGTTCATTCTTGTTCCAGATAGAGTGCATATTTGTGCTGGAAACCTCCAGTGTGATCTGCTTACTAATCAGCAGACAGATGAAGTGTGTATTATGATTTGTTTGTTATTGGACAACATACAAATTATTAGAAATGGGGGAGAGAGTCATAAATAATCACTTTTACTGACCTATTACAAATTCTGATGTCCCAAAATCAACTTTTAGAGGCTGATAAAGGGAAAATTCCTAAAGTGTTGACAGAACAAACGGGATATGGGAAGAATAAGAACCAATGTCTATATGATTTGAATATTCATCATTGTAATGGAAATCCTGAAAGCTCTGGCAAACAAGGAATTTATTTCCAGCAATTTAGGAATAACCACACCATGTCATGTGGCAAGAGCATCTTCACCAAGTTTACCTGAGAGAATCTTTCCAATGTAGATGAGATTAAGAGTTGATGGGAAAGGGGCAGGGTATCCTCAGAGTCCGTGCAGCTTAAGCTGAGCCAACTTGTCACCACTGTGGCTCAAAGTGAGACTAAGTGGATGCACCGAAACTTCAGCAAAGTTGATTTAGAGAGTACTTTGACCTATATTATGGCAAGGTCCTATAAGGTCACTTAAGTTATTTCTTTACAAGAGCTTCTGTGTAAGTGCAAGCTTGTAATTAATTGCTTCATTAATTGTAGTCTGTGGAAGCCTGCTTAGAACAATGGCATTTGTGCTCCAAGGTCAGGGAATGAGGACACATTCAGAAGAGTTATTGAGTGTGGTGTCTTGAATAAAATCCAGAAAGACCAGGCAGGGTTGATTAGTATTTAGTTAGTTCAAAGTACCAGGTGTCTCTGGAGACCAAAGCCCATTTTCTGGGATATCACACCTCAGGGCATTTGGAAATGACTCTGTCTGACATTATCAGCATGCCCTTGCCATAGGGAAGGAAAATGATGGGAGCAGTTACAAGGCCTGGAAATGGGAACAGGGAATTCTCCACCAACTTTTGGGCCGCACTTTGGGGAGCGGGCATGCTTCCCACCAGAGATCCCCCAGTGGATCAGTGAGCAAGGAAATATCCAGATCCCAGTTTGGACTGGTTCCTTGAAGAGCCCTAGAAAGGATAAAAGTTTTCGTCTTTCCTGCTCCCGTCAACACTTCACGGTGATGTACCTAACATGGGAATCTTGATGGGCACTAATGAAAACTCTCCCTTCTTCTCAGGGAAAAGGAAGTTAGTTACTAGTCAGGGAGGCTGTTGCAGTCTGACTCTCCTGCACATTAAATACTTTTTGCATCTACACCATACTTTGGAGACAGAAATACAACAGGAGCAAATCTCCTGAAGGGACTGCATGCACTCAGCAACCATCCCATAACTCTCAAGCACCTTCATTCGTGAGAATAAAGAATTGGTATTACCACTGGGAGTATTTTATATTTGGGAAGGAACTCAAAAGGCGACATGGGATGAACTAAAGGCCTATGCCTGTGTATGCCTATGGTATCACCCCGTCATTTATGCTCCATGGGTGATGTAGGGCACTTGTGCTCAGCAATTCCAGGTAATAACTGGTTTGAATTGCATCCTTTAGGTCTACATCCAAGGCAGGCAGTGGAGCAGGGACTTGGCTCCTTTCACATACCAGAAGCCCTAGTCTTTCATGCTTGCCCTCTCACACTCTCTTTGGAAGATGAGTCCCTCTGAGAATGAACACGAATTTACACTCAGTCAAGCAACCCAGACCCTTCTACCCTTCTCTGAGATAATACAAGAAATTACCTGATGTGGAAAATGTAATTCATAATTCATTGCTGGATATATTTTTCATAATGGGTATATTTTAACACCACACTGGCATGGAAGAAGGAGGGAGAAAAAAGACTTCTGCAGCTTGAAAATTTGTGTTCTTGTTTTTCCCTACAACCATACAAAATATTGAATCAGTTTTCTTACCAACAGTACATTGAGACTATGTGTCTTGATAGGTGCATTTTAATGCTCTGCCTAGCTCTGTGGATACACCTTTAGGCAAAGTATCCAACAGAGGCTAGTGTTGTTTGGAGTAGGAAATGGTCTTTGGGAACAATGTAATAACATTACATAATGAACTAATCTTTCATTTCTCAGCAAAAAAAATCAACCACCTTGGGCACAAAATGAATCAAGGGCTGGAAACAGGGTACTCCAGAGTCAGGTAAGAAGTAGGACCAAGACTGATTCAGACCAAGGCCAGAGTTATGGAAGGAGGAACTTGTTTGTCTGTCTGAACACTGTAGGCATCCTGCATTTCTGGTGTTAGCATTGGGGAAACTCTTCTAACTTGGCTTGGTATTTTGTCCAGGGCCATGGGAACAAAATACAATCTCTCCATCTACTTTAATGGGGTGGGTTTGTCTCCTGTTGGCCTTGTGGCTCTCAAGCTTTTTGGCTAACAAAGAATTTATAGCGGAGCACCTGGGCAGTGCCACTAGCAAAGGAAATTTGTCTCTATCATGTTGCTTCCAGGGTCCTGTGATATGACTTTTCTTCTGCATCTCAGTTTTCACTTGAAGTAATCCTTGCACTCAGTAGAAACGTCTATATGCTCATGAAGGGGACGGTGCTAACAAACATTTGCACTGCAGTAAAGCTTTGGAGCGCAACCAGCCTGGTGATGCATGCTGCTCGGGCACAGCAGCTAGAAAAGTGAACCCTGAAGGATGTCTTGCTCTTTCAAATACCACAGCAGTTCACACAACAGCCACCTGTCCCTCTCCTCTAAGAATGTGCCCTGCAGCAGCTCCCTAGACCCATCGATTCTGAATCAGCAGGTAATCCAGTATTTATTGTGGGTGGAAAAATTATTACTCTTAGAAATGCAGTGCAGAGTTTTAGATGCAAATTGCACAGCTGCAGGAAGACCTTTGTCCCTTCCTTTTTGGCTCTTTCTTGTAGTTAATCCCAGAATATATAAAAACCACTTCTTTTCTGCTAATGGAAAATCAGATAATCCAATGAAGAGTTGGAAACCTCCGCTAGGCATCTTTGAAACTAGCTAATCAGTGAATTCAAGCAGGAGTTTTACTGTAGCCTGTTTGAAACGCATATGGAGACAGCAATCACAAGTGATCAATTCATTATACTGAGCCTCCAAACAAAGTAGCAATTCAGTAGCCCTCTCCAAAATTGCAGACAAGAGATAAGCAAGTTGCTTATTCAAGATTAGAATACAGTCCAGGGTCTCTGGTATACAGTGCTGATTTATCTGAAATAACATGAAAAACATATCTGAGTACTCTGTAGGCTGCCCAAAGGTTAAACTTAAACATCTTTGCTGTTGGAAACATCCATTAATTTTACTGCATATGTTAAACATCAAATATGCGAGCCTCCTTTATTTTGTTTTGGAAAAGGAGCCTGCCACTATGCAAGATGAAAGCAAGCTCTGTTATATAAACAGCACCCAAAGTACTGCTCCAGAAGTAACACTCTGATTTCTTTATCACAGGGCAACTCAGGGAACATGATCTATCACCTTGGATGAGAGAGCGTTCCTCATGTTGCCCTGCCTTCTGATACAGCCACTGAAGCAGCACCCAAAGCTGAAGGTTTTTTGGCTACCCAAACAACTGAAGAGGTAGTGGGTTGGGCACAAACAGAGCAAGAAGCGGGGAGGAAGACAGTGTTCCCTTCTCCAATTTGCAACTGATCTTTTCTCACCCTTGCTTTTGCAGGGAAACCTACAGTGGGGAAAAGAGCTGTCCAAACCCAATACCTCAGTTGTTTTGGGACCCTTTGCTCTTCTGCGTAATTTAAGTCCATTCAAAATTTATCAATCCATTGTGGTGTTTTCCATATAAGTGGGACATACCATGAGTAGGAATCGAGCTGACACGATGGTCACAGCAAGGGCTGAGATACCATATCAATGTGTGCACAGCCTCCAAGCACGCATGGGAAGCGGTAATCTGGGAAGCAGAAATTAGGAGCAATTTCTTCTGATCATCTCAAGTCAGTTCCTTGGAAAAGTGCCTGTCTTATCACTTTGTGATGCTTCTTTGACTTAGGAAGTGTCTGAGACCGAACCAGTTAACAAAAAATGCTTTGGAGAACTTTGCTGGTGATAATTTTGCATTTCCCTCAACTTAGGAAAGCAAGATGTCAAAGCAAAGAGAGGACTGAATCCCTGTGAGAGCTGTCACAGAACCATCAACTTATTGATTGTGACCATTGAGAGCAGGCGGGGAGCTGCCGCCTTAACTCCAACAGCAAAACGTAAGAGGCAAATGCTAAACAAGGACATTTCAAAAAAAAAAAAAAAGGTGCCCAGAATACGTTATCACATCCACAAATCTGCCTGGATCTAAAGGTTAGGTATCTCAGACATTTGAGATCTGGGTAATTCTGTCAGGCTGGAAAGAAGTGTTTTGTTTTCCAGGAGGAAACTGGTGACTGCAGTCCACAGCTCTACAACCCTACTCTACTCTGCTGGAAAGTGCAAAATCATGTGCCCTGTTCTTTTCATTGGACTGGGAGTATGCTCTCTCTGTGTCCACTCCCAGAATATAATTCTCCCTGAAGGCTCTACCTTTAAAGTTGGGAAATTTAAATATTTAATTAGCACACCTGAGGCTTGCTAACACAAGTGCACAGGATATCCCTGCTAACTGAATGTGTCTTCACTGCCTAAGACTAAAAAATGCAAGACAAGATTAAAGGGTTGTTTAAACTCAGTGAGAGGTAAGTGCCTACATGCAAGGGTGTCTGGACCCCCTAATCAATTGTTGTGGAGAATTTATTATTCTATTCTTCAGTTGCCTCTGAATGATTATGTGAATTGTACAGACACGCTAGACTCAGTGGCAAGAGCGCAAATAATCTGTTGAAATGACATTATTCTGCACTGAAATAATCCTCAATGTCTATGAAATAATGAGCCAATAAATGAACATCAGAAAGTACTACCAGGATAAAAAGAGGGTGCCAAGAGGGAGTAATATTTTACACCCTTGGAGCATGACTGCACTGATACATCCCATGGCTCCCGCTGTCTCAGCATCATGTGCAGGGCATCAGAGTCTGATAGGGAACAATTCAATGTACAAAGTTTGCCACTGTGCAGGATGGTCTCATTAAAAGACCCCTCAAGTCCTCAAGCATTTCAAGTTGGTCTCATTTCAGGCCCAACAACTTCCTTGTAATTAAACATCTACATAACGAATTGAACCCTCCTGGGAATGTTACTTGTGAACTACCTTTCCAATTATTTAAAATCAGCTTAAGGGCTAAAGTAATCAGGCCATTCATTAATCTAATCCCCTTTTGTAGCTGTGATCCGTGTCTTGGAAATGTGACCGCAAGATCAAAGGGACAAAGAGAATGACAAGGAAAATACAAGATACTTAAAACATTCCATGTGCCAAGATATCACTGACAGTACGCTGAAATCAGCAGATGCTGACATGCAACACACTGCAAATCACCATTTTTAGTGTGCACAAACCTCTTGCATATCTACCCCAAAGGGAAGAGTTGGCAAAAGCAAAGTCTACCCATACTGCTGTCTGGAAGCCAGCTCCAGCCTGGAAAGCAGAGAATGGATGGGCTGTGAGTCGGTAATCCCAACTGGTTATAACATGTAATGGTTATAACAGTCTTATAACAGAAGCAGCACTGCTTCTGACAGCATCTCTAAGAGTTAAAGGACCATGAGACTTACTCTGCCTCTCCATCTGGGGCTTGTTTTTGCTTCTCTGAAATGCGCAGAAGTCGTAAGCCTTGAACACCCTGGACTGTGTGCCAACCTTTTTGCAAAGTCAAAGAATTTCATCCAAATGTCTTGAATCTGAGGCCAGGAACGTCTGCTGCAGAACTGCTCTTCTAAGAATGGGAGACCAAACACTTCCCCACAATGACATATGTTCTTGGCACTCCCAGCGGATAGTTTCTGTCCGTGTCTATGCTGAAAACAACAGCTACTTTACTTAATGATGGCACTGGCCAATATTAAATACAAGTAGAAGATAGCTGTCCTATGGTAGCTGTCATTCTAAGACCTTGAAGTGCATATCCTTTCAAGTGCAATGCTTTAACTGGAGGACATACATATGCACTCATACAAAGATAGTTTGCAAGCAGAGCTGCATGAACCTTTGGAAGTGATATTTACCCCACAATTTCCTTCATAAAACCTTGTTTTGAATTGTTTCAAAGGCTGTCAAACTTCAGTATGAAGTCTAACACTCCAGGAACCTCTCTTAGTCCTCCATGGCTATTTTTTGTGTTATGAATGCACCTAAAAATAGCTCAGCTCCTTCTCAAGATGATCACTGAGGAAAAGTGCAAGTCTTAGAACATATGGCTGTTCTGATGAAAACCTCTAATCCCTCTGTGATGTGATACAAAGACCCAAGAGACGTGGGCACCTGCAAATGAAGTCATGTAAGTGTGAACTGACCCAGGGTGAGTCTCTGGACTTACTGAGTCCTGAAGACTTGACTAGGCTGAAGGTGAAGAAGAGTCTGGGCAGCCCCGGAATATAAAAGGCATCCTATATCCAAGCAGTGTGACCAAGAGCAACAGCTCGGCTTTACACCAGGGATCATGCGATTTGATATCTTAATCCAAGACACCAGAGAAGGGCTTTCTCCTATAAGGTTTAAGGAGGTTAAGCTCACTTTTCTTTGAAAGTCAGCTCCTTTGTAAAAGTGTCACTACTTAGTCCAGGACATGACACAATGCTGAAAAACTGAAAATCTCTTTTGAAAATGCAAGAGCCTGCTATCTGCTCACCAGCTATTCTCATTGCTTTAGCTGTGCTATGTAGCACATCTTGCAAGAAACACTTGGCCGGTTACCCCACATATAACAGGCAAAGCAAAATACTCCGGGTTAGTTTTACTCTTTCTAGGGGCCCTTCCATCTCAGGTGCAAGAGGATGAAGCATTGTACCATACAATCATACTATGTACAGATATAGTTGCATGGCCACGGATATCAGCTTCTTGGTCTTTCTCTGTTTTCTGTCCCAGAAGTATGAGGCAGAGAGGATGAAAAAGGATGCAGTAGTAGAGCACCCACCGGTCTTACCAGAACCACCAGCTAGTTTGGTGGAGTATAGCAAGTCACACCATTGGCCAGTCTTGGTTTTCATAGTTGGGATGAGGTCCATAAGCCAGATTTCTAAAGAATAAACCACAAATAGTGCCTGGCTGTTATCTACATGTTATTTTCAGCAGTGGTTAGATGTCAAAACTTGATCCACAAAAAAAAAATTCTTGTGTCCTGAGCTTGTAATCTTTGGTCTCTAATAAAGATTGAGGTTGTATCGTCTTCCTCTTTTGAGCACAGACATAACGATCATACTGTTCTACCTGGTGACTGCCAAAACAGGTCAAAATACATTTTTTTCAAGGCTTCCATTTCTGAAACTTGATAGAAAGTAATGAAGAGGTTTGGAAATTATCATGAGGAAAGACAAGTGACTGTTCAGCCTGATCATATATGCCCTGCATCCATAAGAAAGCAGGAGAAATGCCTTTCACCGTTGCACAATTCCCTACTTTTTCTTAAGGACAATCCTAGCAATGACTTTTGGAGTTTTGCCTGCTTAAGAAATGCATGAGTGGTGGAAATAACCCCTCAAACACGGTATGAGGGAAGTAATTGCCACATGGAATAAGTGTGGCAGACGGGAAGTGATGGCTCTCGTGCATTTGGATGCAGTCTGCTGCCTCAAAGATTTCACGTTCTGCCAGCGAGGAAAGTGGGACGGGATTTAGAAAGCTATTTAAGCACCTAAGCATGCAGAGAAATGTCCAGTGGGATTTTCAAGGCTATGTCTCTGCCTTTGGAAAAAAACACTAAGCCTGCCTTAGTATTTCTCAGGCTCAGAAAAAAAAAAAAAAAAAAAAGACAACGATGTAAAAAAATTTACATTGCCCCAGGCAGTAAGGTTAAGCAGGAATGATTTAGGGGATGACAAAAATATTAGACTATCTGCAGGTTAGGGAGATTATATGGAAGCTGGGTGGAGGAAGTGTTACCTACTGCTGTCTCTCTTTTGGCCTCGCTGGCATCTCAGACTCTGTGCTGAAGACTACAGGGGTGGAGGGCTGCAGAGGACCATCCCCATCCCATAGGAGAGCAGATACAAAAGAAAGTCCATTCTACACAGGCAGACCCTGCACAGCTGCACTGATCAATACAGACAGGCTCCATGAAGCCTCAAGTCAGCAGCACATCAGTGAGAGCCTCAGTGGAAACACAAAGTCCTGCATGGAGCAGAAATAGCCCCAGCAGGAAGCACATTACTTTCTTGTAGCATGGAGAAAATTATGTTTTCAGTTCATAAAGAGCATCTGGGAAACCTTCTGACATCCATCCTTGTGCAGTTCTTTCACCCTGTGACATGGACATATGCAACATCACTGTATTGTCAGCTGCTGTGAGGTTTGAGCTGAGAACACCTGCTCCTTGGGATTCCTGTGCACTGCAAATCTATCTTCTGCAAATCAGGTCTAGAGTTGAAAATGCATTTCATTTGCAAAGAAGACCCATTTTTAAAAAGAGTTTGCCACAAATGCTAAATTCTGTCAAAATAAGCATCCAGCCAGTGATGATGCCTTTGCAGTTCCTATTCTTGTGATTTTTCTCCAAAATATACATTTTTTTTTTTTGTGTAGACCTACCCACGAGACTTCTTAAAGACTAAAATCTGTATATAGCTCAAGTAGCAGCAAAAAGGCTTCAATGCAAGTGCCAAGCTTTGATCTTTAGTTATAGCTCTGCCTTTTGGCAAAAGACAGGTGATGCTAGACTATCCTTCTGTATTAATGGAGGATCTCAAATATTATTCAAAAATTCAAGTTAAGAGACCTATATAAGTAGAAATCACATGCTAATGGGACATAACATTTTATTATCTCACATATAAAAGGTCATCCCGAATGCTGCCTCGTTTCATCCAGTCTCTCACCTTGTTTTCTGAAAGAGGAAATTAAATACTAAGAACTGCCTTAATCTATCATTATGCCTGTCAGTTTTACAAACGTCCATTAAGATTTTGCTATAGAGCAAGGCACTGCCAAGACATGCCTCTGTGAGAGGCCAGCATCAAATACTACCAAAGCCGGCTGTTGTTTCTCACGTCTACCTGACCTTCATAATGGTTAGTTATACAATTCCATTTTCCTGGATGCTGTTTCTTCATAACCTTTAAATACTCTCAGATTTATGGTCTAAAGTATGACTGTTAGTATAACCCTTGCTAGGTACAGGATTTTGTTTAATTTTAGGTATTTCTCAGCCATACAAGGTTTTGGTCTTCATATGAGCTGACTAGCCTCTTCCACTGAAATAATCTTCCACTGGAAAATGCCAACTTGTTGATTGTGGAGCTTTGCAGAAGTACTGGCTTCAGCAAAGCCTCATGGCTTCTCAAGGCCATGATGGACCTGCCAGAGGGGAAGACACCCAGCAAAGAGATCTCTGGCAACTTGAAATAGACTAATGTGTGCTGGACCAGGCTGAGTAAGGATTTGACCGTCTTTCTGTACGAGATTTGAGAAGGGACTTCTCAGCCTACTGACAGGTACAGAACTAAGGGAATGTCAAAGAGATGTGAGGCAAGGGGTATGTAGGGGTCGGATGATGATGATGACTATCTTTTTGGTGGGGAGAAGGGAAAAGGTTTCTACTTCCAATGCAAAAACAGAAATAGAAGTCCAAGCTCCTCAAAAACTCAGTCCTTTTTCCTCCCTGTATCTACCCAAGCTTACCTTAGTGAATCCAAGAGGCCAATTAACAAAGATTTATTTACTGTCTACCAAATGAATGAAAGCAAAGCACCTGTCTGACCTTTTTTGCTGATGGCTTCTTGTTTCAAGGAGCCACATTCAGCAGTTCCCCATCATTATGCTAAACCAATCCAACGTGTAAATTTCAATTTTTTTTTCAATAATCAAATCCTTCAGCACAATATGATGGCCTTTTCCTGACCTTCATGTGACCTTTACAACCTTTGAAATGCTGCTACTGAAGTAGTGTGGTCTTCCAGGTTCATTCACCCGCTGGGATCAGCCAACATACTGGGTCTCAGTGCGTTTGGCTTCTCTGCCATGATGCTTTTTAGCACTTCATTATGCTGTTTGTTTTCCTTTTAGTGGACTGGGCTGTGTTTTTACCATCTAGTTAAAACTAGCTAGCCATCTCCAGGCCTCTTGAAGGAACACGACTGCAGGAGATCAATGAATGCACTATTTTTCCCAAAACAAAGCAAATACAAGCATTGTGTCAATACTGCCAGGCTCAGTACTCTTCTTTGGCTGAAGCATCAGTAAAAGACCCTGCCTAGCCCATGTATGCAAAAGGCATGGCCATTAAAGCTGCTGCTGAACAGCTCTGCCTGAAGGACTAAACTGCAGAATGCCAAAGCACATGTGGTTCCCACCTGATTTTCACTTGTTACTGCCATTGTTATCAGACAAATTCCTGGACCTAAACTTGAGAAATAAATAGCACTCAGACAAGGAAATTTGTCATTTTTCCACTGGATAAATTGCAGTTGTCTCAGAGGCTTGAAAGTTCAATGAAAGACACTTCATTGATAGTAAAAAAATATGGCAGTGCCCTACCTTTTTTCTTTGATATTAAAGACTAGCGTTCTTCTGATCTAAAGTGCCTGGTCTGGCTTGAAAAATACCTGGTGCTGGTAAGTGTTCAGAGCAGGCAGATCAGAATGGCAGATTAGAAAGTTAATGATTTTGGGTGTGTGGAGCACTCACTGTAGTTTTCAATAGGCCCTGCCACCATCAGTAAATAGAAATATAAGTGAACATTTCCGTGCAGCCGCTGAGGAGACTATTAGATGAGACAGCTTTTGTGTCACGTTATGTTATCTGCCATGCTGAGACAGAAACTCAGTAATTACTCTGCAGGCACTTGGGAAGACATACTTGTCGAAACAAATGATGAGGCATTAGGTGGTTGTTAGGCAGAGGCTGGAAACCAGCAAGCTCTTCTTAGGAAGGAAACAAACCAAAGCACTATCACTTCTCTGGCAAAAAAAAAAAAAAAAAAAAAGTCGAACAAACCGAGCAATTTTTCATAGAGAAAGGTTTTCCTGGAAAACAAATCCACTTCTGAGAAGGGAAATATTTTTTTTATGCTCCTAGAAGGATATTAACCAGTTTTCTTTTCCAGATCACCAGCTCAGGAACTAACAAATTAATTTTTCCCATTGGGAAAGCTGAGAATTTTATATAGTAAAGTGGTTTCCGATAGAAAATCATGCCCACAGAAAATCCCTGGCTAGACATTGCATAAAGTGACATGGAACCTGACCATTGCCAAGCAAAACCTAAAATATTCTATGGCTTTCTCCCTTGGGAAAATATCTCACAAGACAAGCACCATTACCATGGAAATATATCAAGTTGGGTAAAAAATTGCACATGTCACCCTGCCTCCTACCACCCTGGGAGAATGTTTGTCCATGCTCAGGTCTTGTCTTGGGTCTTGGTGAGCTTTCCTTGCTGTTGGGGAGTTACAGGTACTGCTTGGATGTAAAGCTTTGAATTAGCAGGAGGCATTTTTGCATTACCTCATGCGACAGATAAAAGGCAGCAATTCCCAGTGGCCAGAAGCAGCAGAGCATGGAGAATACAGTGAGGCCGAGATGGTCTCTTGGTGGCATCATCAGGAAATTGTCTTCGCTCTCAGTGTCACTTGAGTAATCACTCTGGAAAAGCAAGAGAGAGAGAGGTGTGAAGGGCTGATTGATTATATCATTATTACTTCTTTGTCATGGGGCCAAGGCTGTGATCACCTGTGCATAAAATTTTCCCCAGTCCTCCCATTTGCATTTCTTTCACTAAGACCCCAGCTTTCCTCCAGTACCCACAGTGGAAGACTTCTGGCGTCTTATTTGTGATAGCCTCACCCTCGGGTCTCTAAGATTTGAACTGCAGGTGCCCTGTCAACGTGAGTGCCTGGGGAGTCATGCCCAGCCCAGTGTTGGGAAAAATGCAGAGATCTGAAAATTTCCTTACATTTCATGAATAACAGAAAATAAGTTTATCTATATGAAATGGAGCTCCTGAAGCATAATATCACCTATTTAATGCAGCAGGAGGTGTAAACTGTGTGTGCTCTGCATCTTCTGGGCAAAGATTAGCCTCCTGGTAGAACAGTATTGGCTACTCCTCCCTAGGTGCCGGACTCTGCACTTGCCTTTTTTGAAATTCCTGAGGTTCCTCCCTGATGAACTCCCTAGTCACCCCAAGTCTTGATGCCTTGGTAGAAGTGACAAAGCTCCACTTGGCATAAATTCAGCAAAATCCTGCTGCTCAAGAGACACCTCCTGAGGCTGTTGTACAATTTTTGAGCTTGGTGACTTTAATTTTCAGGACTGGTTGCTCAACTCATCATTAAAACCAATGAGCTTTCCTTTCAAGAGTAAAAGAAGAGAGAGTGGGATGGGGAAACTCATTTCTGAAACAGTCTCTCTGAACAGTGCTCTTTGCTGAATTTCATGAAAAGGAAGAGACAATAGAAAAGGCTTTTGATTATCCATTTTTTTGGCTGATTTTGTATCTGTGGAGACTACCTGTCTGATATTTCAAACTGCCTTTTCTTTTAGATGAAGATGAAACAGAGCAAAGATTTTCCAGATAACTTTGATCAAGTGATAAACCAGAAAATTACCAGTTATGCTGCTTTCTAAAGGGATTAAACACTCTCAAGGCAGTGGAATCATGACATTTTTGAGAGTTTTCACTTACAGAGGAGAGGTGGTTATTAGATTGCAAGAGAATAATAGCAGAAGTTTTCCTGATTATGCCAACATAAAAACTCTTACCAGGAAATATTAAGTCACCATAGTAATAGACTAATTTAATAGTAGATTCACACTGTGAATCCAATTTCAATGGTTGAAGTCCTCATAGGAATAGGAGGTAAAGGTACGTAATGGAGCAGATGATCTGACTGTAAGTCATCAAGAGTGACAGAACAATTTTCATGAGAAAGCTCTGGGCATTCTAACCAAGAAAGAAACCAGAAGAGCTACTTAAAAAAATAAACTTAATAAATAAATAAATAAATAAAAAGTTGTGTAATTTTGCTCACCACCTGACCCTTGAAGATTATTAGCCATGTTATTCTGTAGATTATTTTGCAATGGTTAGAAGCTTTCAGTCAGATTACTGAAATTGTGAAGTAATTATGAAAAGTTCAGACTTGAGTGTGTTATAAGAAAAGGAATATTACGGAGGGAGGTTGGATTGAAGGAATTAATTTTTGGCTAAAAAGAGAAAGAGGCATCTTTAGCTATTTGATTTGAGATTTATGATTTTTTTTATTATTATTTATGTTGGGTTGGAGGAGTTTAAGTAGTCTGAAATATATTACCCAATATGGGACAAGGGACACTGGGAGACAAAGAACAGCAGCAACAGCTGAGAATTTTTTCAGGATGTTGAGGGACTGAGTTCTTTGCAGATGGGACATCTGATCCCAAAGACTTATACTGCTATTATGCAACCACTTCTAACCACAACACACAGAGAATGTTTTGCAGAAGACACTTCAAATGAAGTTCTGTCTGGGAGACACATCTGTGTGCTTCAACTTGAAAGATGTATTCTCAGAATGGTACACAACCATTGCCAACTGCACTGCTCTCTCTACAGCCCATGTAAGGAGTTGCAATGGGCACAGACATCCGCACAAAAAGCACGGTAGCAGATCACAAAATGTTCGCACAAAATGTGTGTGGGCCACAGAGAGGAGATCTCCCACTTAGAATGGATCATTTGTAGCAAGATCAGTTACAACAACACAAACGCTCCTCGTCCTTGCTGACTGCTGCTGCATGTCCTTCTCCAGCACGCTCAGAGTGCAGCTGAGAAGACAGCGCAAGATGAACCAGTCTCTAGTTTCAGTTTAGCTGCAGAAGTGTTACGGTTGATGAAGAGGTGACCAGGAACACAGGCAAGACTAACTCCTGCTTTGCCAATCAGAAGGTCATGCCTCAGAGGACATCTTCACAGATCACAAATATCTTGCAGAAAGCACAGTGCCCTACACACATGGATGTTGATTACAGTGATGAAAAAAAAAGGAAAACAGCCTTTTCCCTCCCTCCCTTCCTCCTTCCCTTCCTCTTTCCCTCCCTCTCTCCCTCCTTCCTTCCCTCACTCCTTCCTCCTTCCCTCCCTCCCTCCTTTCCCCCTCACTCCCCCTCCCTCCCTTCTTTCTTCCTCCCTCCCTTCTTCCCTCCCTTCCTCCCACCCTCTATTTATTCCTCTCTTTCTATCTCAGTCCCTTAGCGCCTGCATGAGTAGATCATTTCTCATTACAGACATCTTCTCTGTTTGTCAGAAAAGCAAGAGAAACGCCAGTGACTGCAAGTGGAATAGATCAAGAGCAGACACAAAGGTGCAGATTTTTAACAGACAGAGTGCTGAACATTTTTCTGCAGTTGTCATGGATTTTCTTATTATTCAAAGACCTTTTTCAAATTGAGGTTAGCTATCCTTAAAAGTTACGTGTTTTACCTCAGCCAAGACATGATGAATGAACAAAGGCTCTTCAGGCAGCTTTCCACGGACTGCCTGTGATGTGCTGAAAGCTGGACTCAATGGTCGCTTAAATCCATCTAATATTAAAACTTAGTGACACTGGCAAAGTCAGACAGTAATATCTCTTGCAAATTACAGCTTCCAGCAACTTCTGCCAGATTTTCCAAGAAACAGTCTTTTTGGTTTTACCCCTTTCTTCCCTTCAAAGCAATGAGTTCAGTAAAACACAGTACATACAAAACAAATTTCTTGGGATGGCTGTATGCTCTGCTCCAAATACAAATGCTCAAGTTTTTGTGTGTCTGTTTTTGACAAGGACCAACACAAAGTATGACTCTAATATAACGTATGCTCACTTTCCTTCCTCATAAAGCCTATCTCCATATTATGGTTAAATATAGTCTGACTAGCACTCCTCACTCCTTTGCTTTTCTGGAGGCAGTCTTAATTCACCTGCATGGACCTGATAACAAAAGCAGCCCTGCTAGATGGTTACAGAAGGGCTGTGTTTTATCACTACTCTGTCTCAATATACTTTCAAGTTACTGAGCACTATCTGGATGAGACTTACTCAAGTGGTGACAGCTCCTAAAACCTGATGCCATCATGGATTCTTTATCCTGATGTTTTACAATCTTTTGCTCCTGGTATTTTACATTTTGCAGTTGGTTCTATTCAAATTTAAAGGTATTTATATGATCCAAAATCCTGCAAGTATGACCAGGTCCACACTGGTCTTGCTCACCATCTCTCATTCTAAAACGTCATGTTGATCAAAGAGCCAGACCTTCAGGATGTGCTTGCATGGGTCTTTCCTCACTTTGTATAACACAAGAGTCTCCATGTAGGCATGCTTTTTAACCTTGCAAAACCAAAACACATCAGTGGCTCAAACTCATTCTGCTGCCCGAGAACATTCTTCCTCCTTCCCCCTTGGAGTTCGATCATCATCTCCCTTGTGAATACTTTCTAGATACCCACAGCCAGACTATCCATGGCTCATCAGCAACTTGCATTCAGCACAGTGCCTCTGGAAAGGGATCAACACAGAGTAAATACACCACCAGCATAGAGTAAATTCTCCTTATCTTTGTTTGAGTGACACCCAAGCCACTTTGTTCCCTAGAATTCCTTGAATTCACGGGGAAGCCACATACATATCACAGCATGTTCATGTCCTGGCAGATGGGCCTGCAGCTGCAACAAAGAAGTGACTCTCAGCAGCTTATGCTGTGAAGCGTTAAGAAGGGTGAAGTTGCTGCTAATGCAATGTATTTTGGTGTCATTACTCATCGTGTCAGCAGAGGCCTCACTTTATGGTCCCCAACCAGGGAGCAGAGTATTTCCACAGTCAGCAGATATCAAAATCATGCAAGGGGCTGCTTATGGCAGGAGCACAGCAGGTGTTCGCCACCCCATCTCCTAAGGAGATGGTCTCACCATTGTCTTTTGGGGAGGACTGGGGAGATATGCCTCTTCCCTGAGACAATTTAGCTAGAAGAGTATGGTGGCAATTGAGGAGCAGGGGCTACCAGTTTGGAAGTCCAATAGCGAGCTTATTCTTCATTCATTGAGTCCTGAAGATCTAGGTTTTCTAATTCCATCCCATCTGTATTTGCACACTTCACGAGTCTATATGCATTTACAGGATATGCCAGCAATCCTTCCAGGTCAGAGGTTGATTTGCAAGTCCACACACCCACCCCTCCAGCCCAGCCTTTCATCTGTACAATCTCAGATTCTTCTGCTCAGATATATTCCTTTTAGGATTGCACTAGCTGCAGCTGTGGGCTTCATTCTCCACATAGCTTTCACCTGGGGAGTCATCTCCCAGGTGCTCAGCACCAGAAGATGGCTGGGTGCCTGTTCCCTACCACAGAAGAGTAACAGTGCACAGCTCAAGGTGGGGCTGGTGATACTTCAAGCCTGCTTGGGCTCTGAAGGTCTCAACATAGTTGATTGTTCTTGTTTTGCTTTATAGCTTACTTGCCTTCCTTTGACCTTCAAAGCTTATCTAGCATACTTTCATCTCTTCCTTTTGCAAGTGGCACTCTGCTGTTCCTTCACAGTACCTACCACCTACATGCTGGAGCTTGGGCACCTCACTGTATTATGTCTGAGTGACAACTTATAGAAGTCATAATGGAGAAGGGAAATTGTTCTGGGCCTTCACTACGATTAACAAGCTTTGCTGAAAGGCATTTGGAGACTGCTGAAGGTGGCTTCCCAGCCATGCTCCCTTCACCGAGGTCTGTATAATAAAGGTTAATACCCCTTGACATGGCTCAGTATCTCTAGACTCCTGTGGGTTCTTCTTTAAGGGAGAAAAATAAATCAAAAGCTCATGAAGCATAATCACTCTTGTGAAGCATTAATACTGTGCCTGTGGAGGCATAAAGCATGCCCTACAGGGTCAGACCAATGGTCCATCAAGCCCTGTGTTCTGCCTCTGACAGCAGCAGCAGGACATGGTATGTAAGAAGCATACATAAACCTGGCCACCTTGTCTGCAGCACAACCTCTGTGCTCCCCAAGCATCCACAGCTCTTGCGCGAGAGATTTTAGAAAGAACAACCTTACCAATTCCTTTTGATATCTGCTTGTGGATTCCTTGTCCATGAGTTTAGTCGTCTTTGAACCTGTTGATCCTCCACTACCTATTATGGCAGCAAGTTCACCAAATTTTACTACCAATTGTGTAAAGAGTGATTTTCTTCTATTTGTGTTAAGGCAATTTCTTACCAATATCCTTGAGAGCTTCCTAGTTCTACTATTACAGGTTTGGTGAACAAGAGCTTTGAATTCATCATAACCTTCACTTTTTGTGTTTTGTAGAACTTGCTCCTACATCCCTAGGCTTCCCAAAATGGAGAGTCACAATCTTTTTCACTACCCTTTTTGTAAGTGGGCTTCTACATCCCCTTCATCCTTTCAGTTGCCCTTTTCGACCTCTACTACGTCCTTAAGAAGTGGAGACCACAGCTACACACACCACTCGGAATGTGGGTGCAGAATATAGGTGTTGTGGGTGTAACTTTTATATAGTGGCTTGCCCTCAGCCTTGGTGTTAGTAGTATTCTTTATGATATTCCCCAATTTGTTGGATTGCTAGCTCACTCTGAACACTGTTCTCTGAGACTTCACATGATTTCTCTACAATCTCTTACCTGGGTTGTAGTTCCCAGTTACAAGCTCATCATCATGTCCACATGGATCATTTTTCTATAAATGTATTATTTTCCATTTATTTATACTGGGACTCAATTGTCTCCACATTGCCTATCCAGTTTTGTATGGTCCTATGAGAGATATTCTCCACTGCCAAGGCATCTGAGTACCTAAAAGAGTGTAATACAATACACAAACTTGGAGTTTTTGTTTTTTTTTTTTTTTCTTCTAACAACTCCCTTACGAGGCTATTGATAAAACTGTTGAATAAAATTAATTCTAGCAACGGTCCCTGCTGCTGCTTCTTCTCTATTCTCAAAAATTATCATGAAACCCTATCCTCTTCTGGAAGGCATTTGGAGGTTTATGTCCTGACCTGAACTCTTTAAAAGACAACATCACTCAGTTCAGAAACCCATAATTCACGGCTCCATATACAAATTTCATGTCCTCGCATAAGTCATGCCTCCATCATGCCATACCTATGTGGGACTCTGTCATGACCAGATTCCCACAGCAAGATATTTGAGCAGCACTGCTGTCCCATTCGTGCAATTTCATGTCACCTTGGAGAGCATCTGGGAAAGAAGAGACTGGCCAACCTAGGACTAAGAGGCCAAAAGTTGCATGGAGGAATCAGAACCATTATGTCCAGGGTTTAATTACCAGTCTCATCCAGTTTGAGCTTCTAAGATAAAATTGACTACCAGTCTTCAACTTAGCATTGACTTGCAAAACCGCATGTTAAAGCAAAGCTGGTTGGAGGCACAAGGGCAGCCCAGTGCTACCTCTGGAACCAAAGAAGTACAAAATACCTCTAAATAAAGGACAAATTGATGGGATACCAAACATCCAAAAAACTTCATTTCTCACCTGAGAGAACTAATGACAAGAAGGAGCTGTGACAATCACATTGCAACGCAGAAGAACGCAAGGATTCTGAAGGAAGAGAGAAGAATGATAAGAATGAAATACTGCACAGTTTGCTGTTCTGCACTGAAGCTGGGCTTTAAAGCCTGATGTTCCTGGGGCGTTCAGTGCTCCAGGCAATCTCCAATGTCTAAGTCTTTCTGGATGACTGCTGTCAAAGGGGGAGGCTTGGGACACAACAGCTCTGCTCTTCTCAATACAAAGCAGGATTTCCCAATTCTGTGCAAGGCTAGTGGCTGACAGCACTGAAATAATACATGCCTGTCATGAGGCAACATGTGCACAACCCCCCTTCAGAGTATTCTTTTTTCTTTCTTATTATTCATAAGAGACACAGCCAGGAAGTTCTTGGGATTGCAGAAAAGATGGATTAGATGGAAGAGATCCAGTTAGGATCCACCTTCTGACTTTATATATTTAGGCCCAGATTGGAGGGATGAATTTCATGGCAGCATGAAGCTCTTTGCATGGCAAAAAAATAAAGAAGGAAGATTTTGCTTGAAAGCACTACATTTCTTTTCTTCTTTTATTCCCCAGAACATTCTATTTATTTCACCATGCAGAGGCTGTTGCAGACATTGCTCAGGAAAAGAAAGAGGTTCCTTAAGAGAGAACTCTGATGTACTCCTTTCTGCCACACATATGAATAATTCACCTTGTTGCAGTCCTGCATGCCATCAATAGCTTGGGTTTCTCTAAATAAGCCAGCTCTCTAGGGGCTAGGAGGAAGACTAGCAGGAGTGTAGTACGAAAAATGATGTTTCTGGATAAAAGGTGGCAGTGCATTTACACATGAACTCTAACAGGATGGTATTTCAGCTAGGAACTCACATAAAATTTCGCTGGCAGCACACTTGACAAGTTGTCTGTCCATTAGTAGTGGCATAAAGAATTCATAAGATATTTATAAGTGTTCCAGCGATACCTAAATAGGGAATCATTTGATTTCAGGGTTGGACTCAGAACAGATAGGTTTAAAGCTCTGACAGGGTATGCAGCTTTCTGCTTTCATCCCTGATAATTGCTGGAGCAAAGTGGGGCAGTATATGCTAATGAGAGCCATTTCAGAAATGTTTTTCCCTCCAGACAATTATGATTTTCATAGGCAACCTGAATAACATTACACTAGGACCTGAGAAACTACTGCCAAAAAAAACAAGGTTAAGCATAGCCAAACTGTTGTTAGAAGTGGGTAGGGCACCTAGTTTGGATGTCTCCTGTTCCTCTGCCATACCTCCCAGAATTTTGCAGAGTCTCCAGGCTTCGAAAGGGAAGAAGATGCTTCCCTGCAAGCTCTGGTGACTCATTGGAGGCATTTCTGAGCAGATCCATCTTCAACGTGATGAGAGGTTACAGAGCAGCAGCCCATGCAAGCTGGCTGGGGGCAGCTGCTCAAACCGAGACCAAATAACTATCTCCCAGATAGTAGCTCTGCATCAGTTTTCTCCAGCTGTTGTGCCAAAGCAGATGTTCAAAGGTAGAAAAGCCTTACAAGAACTGAGCCTTCATCTGCTGTTACAAAGCAGCACAGCTCCCATCCTGCTATGAGCTGTGGTGTGGCAAGCAATGAAGCAAGATACTCATTACTCATGCTGTGCGTATGGCACGATCAATTTTTTCAAGTCTCTCACAGTGTGGATACAAAGTCTTCTATTACCTTCTCTTGCTCTTCTCCTTCAAAATGCTTCCAGCTCTGATACTAACCTGTTCATCTCACTTTGAGCCTATTAGTAATGTAAAGAAACATTTGCTTCCTGACAATAAGTGGTGAAAAAGAAAGCGATGCGATGAGCCAGACTCATGCTGTGTGATTCAGTTGTTTTGGCTCTCATTTGGACAGAAAGAGGCATTTTTATGTAATTAACACTCCACCATGGTTCAGTCTCAGCGACCATTGTCCTCAAAGACTTCTCTTCCACCCCTGGAGTACCAGAATCTCACTAACAAACCTCTGTGTTGGCCAAGTCCAGGAAGTCCTCATGCATCTGCCTGCATAGTTATAATATCTGTCCAGATGGGCACAACACAGCAGGCACCTCTTTTGCTGGTCTTATGCAGTTCAATATATTCTTCTTCTGCTCCTCATCTGCAGACTTGGCCCCTCTTGGGAGGCCACCAGAGCTGAGAGCCTGCGTGCTCAGTGCAGCTGCTCAGCACATTAGTCATTTAGACTGCCTCATATACTTCTTTCGTTTTCTAGGTGGAGAAGAGACACTAGTTCAGAACAGAGGAAGGCTTGTTGGTGTATACTTGGTGCATTTTTGCCTCCTCTGAGCACTTGGTACACGTAGGTCGGAATGGCTATCATACACCTTTTTGTTCATTAAAACAGTAACACTCGAATGGCTTAAGTAAGGTGGATCACCAGCGGTGGGAAATGCAGTACACACATTTAAGAGGGGACACATGGGACCTTAGGACGGTATAGTTGGACATACAGGATAGGAAGAAGGAGAAACTTGGGAAATCAATGCACACACCAGCACAGCAAGACACCCTGCTGTCTGAAAAGACATGGGTAAACAGTCTCCCTTCTCTCCTTGAGATCTGGAGAGGGGAAGGATGAAGACAATGTACTCACACCTCCAGCTCTACAGGTAGTTTTCTGGGAGCACATTTTCTCCATGAAAAGCTGACCTGAACCTCACGTAGTACACCTTTGACGAGCTACCCTGCATTGAAAAGATTGCTTGAAAAGGGAAAAAATTTTGGTAGGAAACTTTTTTTCCCCCTCCTTGTTCTGCCTGTTTTTCTGGCCTTTTTAACTAATGCTCTGGCAGTTATTAGAGGTGCCCTGCTGGATTTGGATTGACAAGAAGGGAGGAATTATTTTAGCTGCCTAAATGTCAGGTCAGATGTGTCAATAACACCATTAGGCAATTATATGCTTGCTGTGGTCACTCTCCATAAAACTACTGCGTGAAAGAAGCTAAGGTTAAAAAGGCAACACATAGGCATTTTTTATTTTTTTAAATAAGACTTTCCACAGACAGTTCTTAAATGTTGTAGGAGGGTATGATTTGAGCCAACACCATCACAGACCTCAGAGAGAAACTCTTTGTCTTTCTGAGAAGATTTTGAATACTGCATTGCTGGCACAAACTGGAGAAAAAAAAAAAAAAAAAAAAAAAAAAAAAAAGACCCATTTCTCTTTCTCTACCTTAACAATACAAACAATACAGAGGGAAAAGAGAATAAAAGAAAAGTAAGGCTTTTGTGCTGTGCCTGTGCTGAGCTCAGGTTGAGGAACCTGTGTTATAGGAGGTGAAAATAGAAGCTTTAGAACTTGTGATGTCTCATGGGAGAAGACTCCAGCGAGAAAGAAATACAAGAAAATAATTTCCCGATGTCATCTTGGACCTTCAAATTGGAGCTATGTCTTCTCTTCCAACAGATTATTAGGTCTTTGCTAAGCTAGGAGCATGTGACTAGTGCAGGACAAAATTTTTGGGTCAGCAGCATTATGTACACCCTTCATCCCTATGTACAATGCCAAACATAATTCTGTGCAATAGCTAGGCAGCTGGTTTCAACCGAAAAGAGAAAAGCAGTTTTTTGTTTTTTTTTAAAACAAGGAACGTATCATTTGAGAAAGAATGAGGTTGATTTCCACACTCTGACCCATTTGGAAAATACTTTAGTGTGAACAATCAATGAAACATAGAAAGAAACTTTGCATTTTGGGTCTAATAAAGTGTTTTCCTTCAACAGAACCAATTTTTGAATTTCAGAGTGAAGGGATTCAGTGTGGCAAGAAACCCAGAGACTTTCGCTTGTGTGTTCATTCAAAGAGAGAAATGTGTCATGGTTGAGCTTATACACAGATGACCAGCTTTATGCCCAACTCAGATCAAAAGAAAGGGATAATGTTTGCCTGCTCTGTAAGACACATATGTGGACGAATCCTTCTGGTCCTGACCTTAGAAAACATTTAAGAACATGGGCCGCCTTCTGCTTGTGACCAGCCCTTCGAGATCCTGGAAGGAAATGTTCATCCCTGTTAGGGACAGCAGGATTATTAGCAGAGCTGGGACTTCACCCAACAAGTAATGATCAGCACTCCTTCACTGTCCTGGCCAAAGAAGAAAGTGATATAGCCCATTCCATGGAGACTAGCACTTGGAAGCAGCACGCTTAACCACAGGTTCTTCCTCCCCACCAGCCTCCCCCGCAGATTGCAAATAACATCTAACCTCTAGCTCCTGGAAATCCTCTTCTTCCTCCACATCATAGGAGAGTGTGTGAATCTTGATGTCATCTGCTGAGAGGTCAATGAACTTGCCATCTGGGTACTCCAAGCTGTCTTTAGTGGGGGATCGGTCTTCGATGAAGGTCGTTTCACAGCACTCGGAGCTGATGCTCTCCCCCCATGAACGCAGCACGTTCTCCGAGTAGAGGATGATGTTGGGTCGGTAGTGAGACTCCACGGTCTGCTGCAACATGTTGGGGTCCAGAAGCTGTTGCACGGGGTCATTCCTGCCATTGTCCAGGCAGCTCTGCGAGGAAAGGCTCCCCACTCGATGGCCTTGGTACTGGGGGGTTGGGTACACAGAGACCAGACCATCTCGACTCTCTGCCACCAAGTTCCTCGTATTAATCAAACCATTCCTTTTCCCGGCTTCGGCTATCTTATTGTGCATTAGCACATTGTTCTGCTCAATCAGACCATCCATACTGGGAGGTCTCTGGGGGAATGGGACAGGTTGTCCTTATTTGATGCACCTTAGAAACAGGTCACACTGGAGCAGTGGCTCCCATTTTCCTGAAGAAGAAAGGAAATACATACCAAAGTTAGAACACAAAGGCTGAATAACCTATCAGGCCACCCTAGTCAGCTTGTTTTTGGTATCATCTCCTGAAGGAAATCCCCAGGTATGCACACACAATGCCCTACTCACCAAATATTCCCCCATTTACAGAAGTGAAAAGAAAGAAAAGGAATATCCATGAACTGGACTGGAGCACATGTCAATGTGTGGTTACAGAGGACTTCCTGAGATGTATTGCTAATAGGGTATGGTGGGGTGGGGGCCTTGCTAGAGGACAGTTTTGCTATGATGCATCTTCCAACCTCTCACACATAGAACACTGTCTTTTGGGGGACAATCTCCCCTTCCTCTAAACACTCGTAATAGATACTTTTTTTTTTTTTTTTTTTGTTGGAAGTGATAGAAGGATAAGAAGACCATTTTCAGTTCTCTGAGAGTTGCAATTACAAAATCCAGGCAACTGATATCTTCACCCACCAGTTTCTGTGGCTAACATCCACCCCTGGCAACGACTTTGCTACCCTTTGAAAAGCCAGCTGAAGGAAAAAACAAGGCTCTTTATAAATAAACTGAAAAAAAAAAAAAAAAAAAAACCCTGCCTGAGGGCCAGATCAGATCTGACCCAGAGGTTCTGATCAGATCTGAATGTGGCTTCAAATCCCCAGTGCTACTTCTGCTCAGGCCTCCAGGCCTGCTATACAGCAACAGATTTAAGGGATGTGATGGGGCTTGTTGATGTGATCATTTTCACTTAGATCCACCTGGGAGAAATGAGGCTATGAACAAGTCTTTCTTGAGCCCTGGGACCAACTGTTTTCTCTCCCACCTGGTTCCCTTTTGTGTGAGTTGCACTGAGCTGTGGGAAATCAAAGGGACAGTTCAGTAGGCTAAAACTACTTATTTCTGGCCAAAATAGCTCCTCAACAGGACGCCAATTTTGCTCCTGTGAAGCCAAATAAAACTGCTTTTTGAAGTGTGGATGTATCTGTCATATCAACAAGGAGCTCAGGATTTTGTTTCTATGCCTGATCCAAATCTCAGAAATGCTCCTAGCTTCAATCATATTCGTATTTGATTCTCTGAGGCCAAATCCTTAACATGAGATTAAACCTTCCAAAGTACTGCCTGGAATCAGAATTATCTACATATTTGTATAATTTCACATGTTTGCATGTAAGCATGTATGTATATAATAGATACACATCTTTTTTTGATATACGTATATGTACATATGTTTATAATTTTTATTTGGTACTTGCTCTCTAATTTCCCTTTGTATCCAAGATCCTTAATGAAGCAAAGACTAACCAAAGCCTAACTTCATTTCCTCAAAATAATTCTTGATTTTAACCGTCTGTGTTTTTTTTTTTTTTTTTCTCTTAGGCTTGCAGGAGATATTTAAACCATTGCTAAGATCTGGCCTTCTGGCCTTACATTGGGAATGAAGTAAGAAGCTTGTGTACTGTAGAATAAAGTTTATCTAAGTATTTTCCAGTGTTTGTATTCACAGCACTTGCTTTAGCACGAAGAAAATCCTTTTTATGCTGTTGGCAAACAGTTTGGGGCATGTCCTACAGAAGAACAGAAGACCATGTACTTCCCCCCTCCCCTTTGAAAGAAACAAAATTAAAGTGAGAAAGGCAGAAGATGAAGAAAACTAACATGGACCCAGCAATTAGAGCAAGCTCCAGACTTTGCTCTGTTCTCACCTAACTGCCTTGAAAAATGTGCAAAGGCACAAGTCCCCCTGGTGTGTAACACAATCTGTTGCTCCCAGAGTTCCGAAGTCAGAAAGACATCATCTGAATCTGTAAACAGCCTTAAAAGCATGCTTGGCCTTGGCATTGTCCAGCCAAACTGAGGTGGTCAGTAGAAACACTCTATGGGACTGATGCAGATGTGGGTATTGGGATTGGGGATTGGCATGTAGGGATTAGAAGATAGGCAAACCAAACAGGTCTTTTCCCAGGAAAACAACTAAAGATGTCAAAACTTGGTCACTGCATTGATGGCTCCAGCAAAGCATGGGTCAGGCCTTCCACCCCAATGTGGTCACATCATCCCAACAACAGAATATTGCCTGTTTTGAATGGCACTCAGATAAACAGAATTTTAAGGGAGTTTTATCTCAGGCCTTCAAGCTGTGCTGTCAGATTCCCTTCACATTGTCTCTATTCTCTCCTAGCATCCATATAATGCTGGGCTCTGAAATTGCAGGTCTCACCCCAGGCATTTCATTGATTGCTATGATGCCTTCATGGAAAATGCTGACTTTGAATGGGTGCAAATCATGCTCTGCAGACATGGTGATACTCAGACTACCTCCTTAGAGTACACAGGTTGGTACTTCATGTAGGATTGGGTGGTCATCTTGATTGTTTCTGAAAGGGCTGAGTTATGAGAAAGTGTAACTTTGGTCTCCTGGCCCCCTTTAAAGTTGTCTTGAAATGGAACAGTTCAAAATCATGGGAAATCAAAGATGTCTTTGGTCCTTCTCAAACTCCCCAGAGAAAAGATGGGGGAAGTAAGTAGAGGCCAGAGTGAAAAATGTTTTAGTATGTCTAAGTTACTTAGGACTTTTAGAAAGTCAATGAGATGTTGGCATGGTCAGGAGGACCACATCAAGCAATCCATTACTCCTAGATGTTCACCAGCCTAAGTGACACAGGAGCCAATGCCCTTTTTCCAAAAGCTGGTTGAAAGTTCAACCATTTACAAAGGTGTTTTGGCTCCAAAGTCTTTGGACAGATAAGATCCTGCAAAATCCTGAATCTAGACTACTCACAATGGCTTTGGGACTCCAAGACGTATATCTCTAGCATCCCAAGGAATTAAGGACAACTAGATTGCAGGATCAAGCATCCTCTCTATTCAGCCACACCACTACAGAGTTAACACACTCCATAATCTGTTTTCAAGCTATGTGCTCTCCCAGCAATACCTAAGCATAGCTTGGAGTGAAGAAGTGCCATGAATGTTCCTGAGCCTGATTCAATGTTCTCAGCCCTGCAAATGCATTGCTTTATGGCAAGGAGATGGTGAGATTCTGATTCCTTTTCATCATAATAACATAACAGCAGAAAATAATAATAACAAAAATAATAAATAATAACAACAAAGTAGCATTGATTTTTCTTTTCCAATTGAAGTTCCCAAGCAGCTTGACCATTAGGCTTAAATCAATAGCACCTTTATTGCCTGTGCATTTTGATCCATAGCTAAAACAAGATCAGTTATTGTCTAGAGAAGCTGAGGAATCTTTGAGGTGCCCAAAGATTCTTCATCAATAAGACCATCAGCACCTGCAGATGTCTCCTGGAAGTAATAAGCAGCCTGGAGGATGCTGGTTGGCCACAGGACTGAGTGGATGACCTCTGATAAACAATCTGAGGCAACTGCAAGATACCTTCCCAGTTGGGAGCTGACACTTGAACACAAAAAGAGAGTCACTCTCACTCCCTAGGACTCAAAAGGTTTCAAAATGATGCTGAAAAGAAAATGAAACCCATCAGAGGTTTAGTCCTTTAAGTAAGAGAACTGTTTGGTCTGTTCCAAAATGGGCAGCTAATCTAACTGGTTTGGTTCAGGTTTTTTTTGCCTTGATGTTGCTTGAATTTCTCCAAAAAAAAATTGCTTAGTGGGACTCAGAGCACCCTGAAATAATTCTGCTCTTTCAGCCTTGAGGGTGGAGCTAGAAGGGAAGCCTAAGTTCAGACTACTGACAAACACCACATCCCATTCCACCTATATTTTTCTTTGTCGATAAGACTCAGGCCTCGGGCGTTAAAAGTGGAGTTATTCACTATTCAGATCTTCTTTATTCTCCAGTATCTTTTTTTTTTTTCTCTTTCTCACTCTCTCTTTTTTAATAAAAAACTGCAACCAGTGCCAAGATATCTAGTCTGCACTGCTGTGGTTTATTAAACTATCGCTCGCATTACAGCAGAGCATGGATATGGTAGCTGAAATCAGGACTGTGTTCTGCTGAGTGTTCTGCAGTCTCCAGCTACAGTTACAGCAGCTGACAAATTAATTAAGCAAAGGGTGTGAGAGAGAGACATGCATGCTGTGGAGAGGGCTAAATGCTGTGCCCCAGGGCCTGGGAGACAAGGAGCAGAAGCTCTTCTACTACCCCTCATTTTAAAAATCCTTGGCTCTTCTGCCAAGGATGCTGTTGTCCTCCTACCTCCATGGGGCTCTCCCCTTCCCATAGACCTGGCACAGCCCCAGGGTGTCTCATCCCATGTTAAGGACCAAAAAAGTCTGTATGAACAAGGGGTTCAACTGAATTGAAATACCTTTCTCGCAACAGATAAAAAGAAATGATAATTCAGGCAGTTAAAACCTCAAGGCTCTCACCTGGCCACATCTGACATCACTGGTGCAAAAACAGGGTTTATCTGAAGGGAGGTTTGGAAAGCATGGCAAACCATGCTGAGACCAAAGGCACAGCTCCCCTGTGCTTCCAAGATTTAGGACTGTATCCCTTGCCTGAAAATTCCTGCAAAACATGAAGAGCATCAGCTGGGAGAAAGGGCTCAAAGAGCGGCTGTTCCTTTGTGTGGACATCTACCCTGGGTATAGGAAGAAGTTTCCTCCTCCTGAGGGCAGTTGAGCACCAGGAGAACCCAAGAACCACAAGCACCCAAGAAGACTGCAGTCTCCTTCTGTGAGGTCTTCAAGATACAGCCGGATGAAGCTCTGAGAAACCTGGCAGCATGCCATAGAGGACCCTGCTTTGGGCAGGAGGTTGAACTTTGGGCACGAGGGAGAACTCCAAAGACACCTACAGTTTGAATTATTCTATGACTCAAACCTCTCTATTCCTAGCGGACACCTCCCTGCTTCCCATGTTTGCAAGAAGACATTCACTGCCCCCCTGCTCTCCTGCCAACTCCCTGGTGCCACCAAACCTAGGGCAGGAAGGGACAAACATGACCCTTTGCAGATCTGATCCATCAGCAGAATGAGGTCTCATGAGCACCTGGCTTTCACTCGTCATGAGAGCTCTTAGACAGAGCTTTGGAGGCATCAGGTCTCGTGTTGCAAACTCCCAGGTGCAAGGGGTTTTTAATGGATAACACAGTAGGCTTCAATGTGGTTTAAAGTCTTTCAAGTATCTCAAAATTGTACCATCACTGTCAGGCCTTTTGCTTGAGAGAAATCACAGGCAACATATGGAGACTTCATTATGAAGTACAATATTTAAGGAAAGGAAGGAAGAAACCTTTCCCACTTGTATTTTCCCCCTTTGATTTAGCTGTGCTCATTAAAATGGGCTCCGTTTTAAGGAAACGCTGCTATTCCAGCAGCTGAAAATCCTTTTGACCTATTAAGTAAACTAGAGGGAGTTTCATAAGGCAGTGCAACTAATTCACTCTGGGAAAGCCAGGAATGCATGCATTAGTGATAGTTAAATGTTTAATTGAAAACGGTGGAACTAAAAAGAACTCCATGCTATTCCAGCATTACCGATAAGCATCAAACTCAGAGTGAGGCATGGGCTCGTCCTGCCCTGCAAAGAGGTTCTCATCTGTAGGGCAGATGGACTCACAGCGCAGTGAAGTGCCCAAGGTCACACCAGAGGCAGCAGCAGAGTTGGAAATAAAATCCAGGTCTCTTGATTGCCTGTGCAGGGGTATATTTAAATGTGAAAACAATTACCATATGCAAAATAAGCCTGTCTAAATAACTGATTGCTTGGTCCATTAGCTGAATCAAAGAATGGGAGGGAGAAAATTATGGGAATTACCTTGTGTTGATCTAAAACAAAACAAAAAATTACCCCTGCGACAAAATATTTCCTTCTGCAGATGGAAGCATCTTGCTTGAGACAAAATGAAATGTTATGTTTCCTTTCTTTGCTTTTAATCAAATGAACTGGCTTTTAGTTCAATTTGCCTCAAGTTTTTTCCAGCGAATACTTTTCTAGCAATTCTCCTTCCCAAATGTTTTTTCTGGCTGAGTTCAGTCTGAAATCACAATTCTTTTCATTTGATGAAAAAACTGTGCTTTACAGCTAATAAATGACTGACCTGAAAAAGAGCACCTGCCTGTAATGTAAATAACCCTGCCTGTTGTGGAAGGCACCAGTATAAAAAATACCTTGCCATCTGCACAACTTATGGCAATCGCTTTGCAAAGTGGACGCAGTCCAAAAATAAATAAATAAATAAATAAAAACAGGCTCCATGCCTTCTTTAAGAGAGAAATTCATTTCACCACTGCAAACAGGAAAGCCTCGGTGTCAGGAAGCTATCTAACTGCACCTGGATGTATGAATGCTCTTAGTTCAGTGCAGGAATACAAAACACATCGGATCCTCTCCTAACTCTCTAGCTCCACATGAGCCATCCTCAAAAGCTCTTCTGTACAATTCTCTGATTATGCCCAGCCCAGTAAAATGGACCTTTATGAGATAAGAAATACGGGCAAACGCAATGAAAAAGGTTTACTATCTTCACAAGCATGGCTAGGCTGAAGGATCTATTTGCTGACTTTGTGCTGCTTTCTGCTTTTGAAGCAAGTGAACCCAGCTCTTCAATGGGGTGGATAATTGCAGCCTTAATTGTCTGGAATGGCCTCAATACAAAAAAAAAGTCTCATCCACAGTATGTTTCGTTGCACTACTGCACGCCACAGAGATCATTCCTAGCTCCTGTCCAAGAGCTGTTCCAATGTATGGGGAGAGCTTGGTGATGGACCTCAGGCCCACATGTCAAGTGTGGGGCTGGGGTAATTCCTCTTGCAGATTTAACCAGGGATCATGCTTGCAGAGTGGAAATTCATGCACAGATGAACTGATTGTTTGACAATATGTGTTACTTTACTTGGAGGATGGGTCATATCCTAAAGAGATGACACCTGCTTGGTTCCTACACCTCAATCCAGATGGTTTCTGAGAGTCAATCCAACCCTTCTGCCCATTTTCAGTGATATCTGGTGTTGCAGTGCATCCAAATAGATCCTAAAGTCTCCAGCCTAGAATAAGCTGACCTGCGGAAAACCACAGGTAGGACAAAATACCCATTCAACACTTGCTCTGCAGGTAATGCACCAAAGCTGTGTTCTCGGCTGGGATTTAAGGTACTCCTGAAGCAAGAATGATAAATAAGGAGATGAAAGAGTAGGAGTAGAGTCTGGTGGCAAAGACTTCACACAAAACAGCAGTGTCCTTATCTTCTGCCCCAAGCAAAGCACCCCAGGGCTGGAAGTTGTTTTGCTAGCACAACACTTCTGTGGCACTATAAAATTGCTAGTGCCTGTTCGTCAGGGTGAGGATGATGAGATTAAGCAGCCAATGCTGGGTCAATAAAGTCAGGCTTACTCTCGCATTTTATCAGGCTTTAGAAGAATTGCAGAGCCAAGAATACACTGTGGGACAAAAGCTTTGTAGGACAAGTGATTTAGACATCACAAGTGTCTACCTGGGGCAAGCAGAGAAATACCAGAAAGTAGCATTGGTGTAGAAGAACCTTGAAAGTCCTTTTTTAACCACATATTCATCCCTTCCCCAAAAGTCAGAATTGGGATAACATATGGGGCCCATTACACTCTCTTTCCAATGAGATTGAAAGGGGCAGAGGAGCTAGGAGATTTCTGTGCAGGATGCATTTCGATGCAGCAGATCCACTATCATCTCAACTGCCCCATAGGCCAATTGAAGTGGGGAGAGGGGAGATCATTTTGCTGGAGAGGGCACAAGCATAGAAAGAGTGGAACGGGTGGGATATCACATGTGAGATGGGGAGCATCTCCTAGGGCTGAATCAGCTATTGCACGTAGCAGGCACCTGCTATGGGAGATGTCCCAAATCCTGAACATGGACTGGATGTCTCATGGGATCCAGGGCGAACAGCTCTCATCAGAAGGAGCTGAACCCTTTGCTTAATCTATAACTGTCTATAACTGGCAAATCATCCAGTTGCAAAGGCAACCTCAAGGATCTTCCGTTCCCTCTGTGGATTTTTAAGGGGTCTGAGCTTTACTCAATCAAAGCACATAAACCTAGATAAATCCGTGCAAATCCCACCCAAAACACAAATCCCACCCACTGGATGTGAACGGTCCATTTATTTTTCTGTGTCTCTGTGAATAAGTCTCAGTGCCTGAGCACAGAAATATTTTAGAACGAGGATTGGGGTGGATGGGTAGCAAGGGACCATTGCACATCCATATTGCGTACAGATACATACACAGAGATTCACATTTACAGTGGTGCTGTGCTTAAAATTAAGAGTGCTGAAGGCATGCATGGGTTCACACTTCTCATGTACTGCACCACTATTCTAAAATGCAGTGAAATGCAATGAAAATAACTCAACCATAGTCTGTCACTCTTCCTATGTTATGACACCAGACTTACCACATCAAATCCTTAGGGTCAGATCCTTAGATGGTATAAGCTGGATGAGCTCTACCTAAATTCTCAGGGTCCCAGTCGTGGACCTCTGCTGAGAACAGACATTTTGCTGAGATCTCATGGATCAAAGTAGTTTGCAAGTTCTGCCAGAGAAAAGATGCTCGGAAATGCTTGCTCTGATGGCCAGAGGATGTGCATTCAGACATATATTTCCATAAACATACACACATTCTTCATTCACTTTTGTCTAAGCAAAGGCATTGCACATGCAGAGTGTTTTCCTCTTATTTAAATCTCTGCAATTCTTTTCCTTTTCTCTTTTTTACCCCCAGTGGCAGAGTACACATAACGACCTGCAAACAGTCTGGTCTCCAAAGAAAAGAACCCCAGATTTGTAAGTTTCAATACTTTGTTTCCAATCTTAATTTAATACCCAGATAACCAGCATTGAAAGCTATTCTGGACCGAGACATTTACAGCTGATTTATACATGTCTGCAGATAGGAACTTATACTGGTGAGAAAGGCAGAAAAATATCTTGCCCAGCTATTCTGCACCCTTTCTTTACTCCTATCCTTAGAAGCCAAAACATTTTCAATCCTGCAAGCAGCATTCATCAAGTGAGATGTATTATGGTCGTGCCCACATACACTAGTACTGCATTACATCTGCATTTGTATAACGAAGAGCCTTGCCATGAGAGTGATTTATTCCAGAGCATATGGTACCAGCGGTGTGCAATGTCTGCTTGCCCACTTAATAAGAGGAAACTTCATTTAATTCCCACAGATGTATCCATCTGACATACACCTTGGCATGAACTCTAGTCACTAAGCTGCCAATAAAATGTCACCTTGCCCAGCAAAATGAGAAGTGACTTGTTCTTTGGAGTGAGGTAATTTGAAGCTAATATGGAGAGCATCTGAATGCAGCTACTCTGAAGACGATAGCTCATTAACTCTAATTAAGAACAAGTCATTTAAATACATGAATGTAGAAAAGTGTGTTCTCCGCTCGCTGCCTGCATTTTGTCATACACAATCATCCCCCAGAAAGTACCAGTTAACTCATCTCCTTGTCTTTAAAGATATCAAAGCATCTTTTAATTGTTGTTAATGCACTGTTTATGAGGGATTAATGTCTAATTGTGATTTGAATATTTCATCTCTCCGGAAAGTTTAGATCTTCTTTCCTGGCTCCTGCCTCTCACACTGCATGCCAAGGCTGCAGCCTCTCTTCCAGTGATACTGAAGGCACATTTCAACAGATTGCTCTCTCCAAAGCAACTCCTGCCACTAGGTAGCCCCATGTTTTTAGGGGGAAAAAAAGCCACCGCAGCCTTAAGTCATCTCTGTCTGCCATGCACTTTGGACCAGAGATCACAACCAGTTTGGGAAGGCTTGTGTTCCTGCGGTGCCCATTCCAGAAAGGTCTCAAAGCCTTTGCCAGCCTCTACCTATGGAAGAGTCCTCCTTATGGGTTGCTTTAGCGATATCCTATCCAGGCCAGAGGCAGGCATAGGAGACTTGTTCAAGGTCACCCCTCTCTGCCATGGGAGGGCATGGACCTCCTATGACCCCACACTTGTTCCCTCACCTTAACCATCCTTCTCTTCAGCTTAGCAGCCACTGCCTACAAGCTAAAGGCAGCCAGGGGTTGTCGGGGGAGAAGGAGAGGGAATTCAACCGTGGGCCTCTCGCACTGGGTAGTGGGGACAGTGGGCAGCCCTGGCTGCCTCAGTCTGCCCCAGGTCCAGCTCTGCTCCAGGACTCCTCAAGGGGACCACGCATCCTACACAGCTCCTCTTCCCCTTGCCCAGAGCACCTGGTGCCAGAGGGGAGGCGAGGCGGGGATGGGGAAGGATGCCCAGCTACAGTGAGCAGGACGGGGTTCTCCTGGCGAAAGGAAGAAGAGGGAAAGAGGGATCCCACGTAGAGCCTCCCTTGCAGCAGCCCTGGTGGGAAGAGCCGGCTCCCTGCACCGACCCCAGCCGGGGATCCCGCTACGGGTCCCCCCGCGCCACCGCTCTCCGCACGCGCGGCAGCTCCGCAGCCCCCGGACACGGCCGGGCGGGGGCGGGGGAACCGCCATGCGCTGCGCCCCCCCGGGGAGGGTTCCCGCCGGAACCGGCCCCGCGGCAGCGGCAGCGAAGCTGGGGGGATGGGACACAGATCCGAGGAGGGGGGGGATCCCGGAGCGGGGGTCACTCACCTCCCTGCAAGGTGACCGCAGCGCGATGCGCCCTCGGGGGCTGCAGGAGGAGCTCGGACCCCGGCGGCTCAGCGGGCGGGCGGCCGCATCCCGGCGGCGGCGGCAGCGGCGGCGGCAGCGG
>VZSV01000255.1:276345-320882 GCA_013398735.1 Nothocercus julius | reverse complement strand
AGCAGCAGCAGCCCCAACACCTTCCCTCCGCATCCCCATGCCCAAACCACCCGCCTAAACCCACACAGCCGCAAAACGCTCCGATCGCTGTCCCCAGCCGCCTCCTCCTCCTCCTCCTGCCGGCCCTTCCTCCCGCGTGGGGGTCTCTGCCCTGCGATGGACACAGCCGCTCCCCAGGGAGCAGGGCCAGGCTCCGGCGCCTTCTAATGAACTTTATTTTCTTTGCTCATTTTGCTTTTGGGCCGAGTGACAAGCACCTCGCGCTGCACGCCGCGGTGGCTAGAGATTGCTCCCTGCTTTCCCACTAGCTGCATCAGATAAAGGGAAGCAGGCGCCGTTTATTTCCTTTCCTCATCCATAGCATCCCGCCTGGCAGCCAAGTCATTTGCCTAAAAGCTTCTCTGTCACCGTTGCTTCTAGATGCTTTAATATCTGTGGAGGAAACGCTATCAGAGGAAAATGCTACCAAACAAGAGCCCGATGTGGATCATCGCTTTGCTTTGCCACTGCAGGGAGAGGAACTCAAAGCCTTATATTCCCTGTGCATTTCTTTTCTTTTGTGGTCTCCACCTCTCCACTTGGGGTAAGACTGCTTTCTGCCCTTGCTTGCTTATTGCCTGTTATCTCTATTCCCCAAATAACCCACGCCAAATCTTTGCTGAAGGTGGAGGTTTAAGTTTTAAAACAAATAACTTGTGCTTCTATCAGAGATTTTGAGCAGAAAAATCCCTCTAACAACATTTCCGCTCCGCCCCTTTCACAACTTTAAATTCTTTTCCATTGGGCTCAAGCTTCAATTAGAGCAAAGATGCTTTCTCGTCTTTCTGAGCCAGCAAAGCTCCTTCCTTGGAATATCTCAATTTCATCCCAGAAAAACAAGCAACAAACAAAATCCCTTAAAACTTTGTCTCTTTGGTAGTAACAGAAAGTCCTGAATAACATTTGAATGCCCAGAAGAATCCAAAGGTTTTTCATCCATTCTTTTTTGTTTGTTTTGGTTTCTATAAATAATTAACAGTTATGGCTTGATAAACTGGATTTAGCCATTCTTCTGAATATGGTAATAATTGGACCTTTCCCACAGAGGACAGACATTCCTTTTGATAGAGCCCTATTTCCCTAATGGAAAGATAAAAATGACTTCCTAGCACAGCTTTTATTTCTGGCTGCCCCAAAAACCTGCTTTGTTGAAATGATCATTGCATCCGGGATCCTGTCTTGCACAAGGGACACTCTCAGCTGCATCATTTCCACTAGTGTATAAATTAATTAATTAATTAATTAATCTCTTCCAAGCACGAGGCTGTGTAAATCAGCCCCCTGCCCCTTTCCTCTGCCTCACAAAGTATCTTCCTTATATGTTGAACTCAGCCCTGATGCTGGCTTGTCTCTTCTTCTAAGCCCTCATTTTGTTTCCCATGTATTCCATGGTGTTCACAGAAAGGTTTTGTCTCCTGGCTTGCTCTGAGCTTCACTGAGATTTTGAGCCTTCCTTAATATAACACAAGCCTCGAATTAGTGAGATCAGCTCTTTTACTTGGCACTAGAATGAGACAAAATACATTTGCATGCGAACCAAATGGCTTATCACTGCTGCAATGTCCATTCTTATGGTGAGACATTACTGGCTGGGACACCTGGTGACCCCTAGTGAAAAAGTATTTCTTAGTGACCACATGCATCTTTGAAATAGGAGGCAAGGCAGCAAAATTCCCCAAAGGATTTGTTAGGTTTTTCATTGAAAAATAGCATTTACACAGGACAGAGCAGAGGAAGCATTTCTGGGTCATCAAGGGCCATCTGTTTTAGGCAACCCTATGCTGTGTCCTGTTTGTTTCCTTCTAATTCTTCCAAAATTCTCCTTGCATTCTCCTTGCAGTTATCAAGATAAGGTTGGGTGATGTCATGGCACTAATCATACCCAGTAATGCTGTTCCCCCACCTTTCCTGTCCAGCTAGGAAAAACTCCTTACCTGCTAGGGTATCTGACCCTGCTTGGAGGAAAGGGCTCCAGGTGATGGCTCCTCTGAGCCTCTGGGCAGGCCTGAGCTCCTGAGCAGTGGGTAGTCCAAAGACTTGAGGAATTCAAACACTAGGAATAATCGTTGCAAACAGAGAGGAAAGCAAGGCCATGGAGAGCACAGGAAGAGAGATGGATAAGGATGCAGGGCAACCCAGGTTGGCATGGGAGACTCCAAGGATCCCCAAGTCCCCTACTGGCTGGGATGAGCTAGAAATCTGGGACCCGTAAAGACAAAATGCTGCCTGGAAGCAGAGATTACAGGAGACACAAGCAGCTTTTCCTACCTTATTAATTAATTAATGTATTTATTTATTTAGCAGAAGGTAAGGAAGTGATGACCATTTGCAGTCATAAATCCTTGCAGCTCCGGTGGAATAAATTCAGTACTGTTTGCTCTTATCAGGGCTGTTGCAAGGAACTATACTGACCAAGCACCTGAACATGGGCTTTCATGGCCTGAATGACGCTGCCAGAAGCATGGATTCCTGACCAACATCACTCTGTCCTGATTAATTGCTTTCTCCTTGCACCTCCAGATGCTCTGTGCCACTGTTAGCAGTTGCTCTGCAAGAGCCCTCAGAGCCAGGGCTGCTCTGAAAGCCTCCTGGGGAAACCCAAGGCAAAACCAGGGAGGCATCACAGAGTGTGTGTCCCAGTTCAGAAACCATGTGATGAATTCTACAGGACCCAAGGGCAAACTTGGGGATAGTCATAAAGATTTTGAGAAAGTCCTTAGACGGTACACTTGTTGATTTGCTAAAATTGCTCACAGGAGCTGGAGGGAGAGAAATGTTTGCTTGTAGTTCTTGGCTCTCCAAGAAATATCAGAAGCTCCTGGGTTGGTGAGTGCTCTGGTAGACCTTGGACAACGCCTGTAGTGAAGTGGAAAGAGCAAGTCCTGCAAGTGCATCCCTGAACTCTGGGAAGAGCAGCAGCACCACCTATCACCAGAGAGGGAAGAGGGAGGGAAGACAGATAAAAAGCTGCTCCTCTGCACTGTTCCCAGGACAAGGCTGGAGTCAAAGTCTCCTTACCAGCTGAAGGGAAGCATCATTCTTCCTGCAGAAGAGGCTGGCTCACAGCCTCTCCTGAAAACTCTCTCCCAAAGTCTCCGACTGACTCAGTGTTTGTCTATGATCAAGTGTGTTCCACTGCAGAGAAAATAAAATGTCACTTGCTGCCTCTAAAGCAAAGGTTGGGTGGTAGACTGCCCCCCTAGCCCCACTGTAGGCTATCTCAGACAGAACAGGGACAGACCCCAGCTAACCTGGCAGTGGGAACTTGTTTAAGGGAGGTAGCCTGGCTGATACGCTCAGGCTTAGCAAATCCGACCTGTGGTTGTGGAGTGATCTCACGAAGGTGCAGGATATGGGATGTGAGATGGATGGAACAGATGGATAGAAGGCTTACAGGAGAAGGCCTGATATTTGGAGGAATAATGACTCAGGAAAAGATTTAAACGAGGCTGCAAGAGTGCCAGGTTGGCTCCCTGTATAGGGGACATTGCACAGGCCACCTGTGCTAAACATGCAAGGCCACTGGCTTGCAGACGAGCACCTTAGAGTTCTGTCTACCCAAAACCCTGGCACAAGAGATAGTGGTGGGGACTAAAAGACATTTCAGCTTGATTATAATTCAGAGCAATAGTACAGAGTGGATAGTGCTCGGGAAGTAGCCCAAAATCTGGAATCTGTTCCTGCCAAAGGCAATGAGAAGCTCTCCATTTAATTGGATTAGACCCCAAAGGTGTAGGCAAGAGTTCTTTTAACTTACTGAGGGAGAAAAAAAGGATTAGCTCAGACAGAGCTGAGCTGTGTGGATGCTGGATTTGGGGTTGGTTTTTTTGCCAGCTGTTCAGAAAGAATAAAAATGAAACTTGTTTTGGGTCAACCCAAGAAAATGTGGCTTCTGAATGTCATTGTGTAAGAAGATGAAGCAAACACATTAAACTACTTTGAGATGACCTTTAAGATCAAGTCCTCAGCCCAGTCCCCAGAGGGGCATGCCTGTGTCTCTTTTGCCCTTGATGAGTTACATTAATTCAAGGGAAATGACCCAGTTTCTCATAAGTCCAGGACCTGAGAGATTCAGAGACTTGGGAATATCTTACTCCTTTTACTTTGCCTTCTGTGCCTTCTCTCGCTATGTGTATTTCTCTTGTCTGACTTTTCTGGGATTCTTATGGAAAGCCTCACAGCCGGTACAGGCACTAATGCATCCCTATCCATAAGACAACTCCATGACAAGTAAGAATGTTTTCCAAGGAGAGGGATTTGTACCACTTCTTCTCCAGTGGGAAGGACTCGGTCCTATTGCTCCTTGGGATGGCTGTTGAGAGCTTTCGACAGGTGAGACCTGCTATGGTACACAGACAGATGACTAGGTATGGTTTTGGGTTCAGCTCTCTGGGCAGACTTTGAGAAACTGTGAGGAATGACATGAGAAGGAGATAAACAGAAGAAACAATGGAATGAGAGGCTGACAAAATTGCAGATAACTACCTGAGGAACAACTGGCTTGCAAAGATCATTGAGTTATTCAAGAGACAGCTCTGTTTCACCAATAACTGAAAGCGAGCAGAGTCTTGGCAGACCAATGGTGCCTAGGTGGCCTTATGAATAGTAGCAGGTAAGACCTGGTTTCCCATGTGTACACACTGAGATATCTGAGGTTAGCCACTGAATGGACCAGATTTTTAGAGTCTATTAGGAAACTCCTATCTGATTAGCCAAGATAAGATAATCTGTGCAGTTCAGGTCTATGTGAGTACTCTTGGTGTGTGTGTGGGTGCTCCTGTCTTGGTCTGTGATTAGTCTCACTGCTGGCTGGAGTTGCAAGTGGAAGCAGAAGCAACTGCATCCATCGCACTGAGGCACTTCATCTTCCAAGGACAAGTACAGGGGAGGATCTCCTGCATTTTAGCTGTTATATATGGATTCAAGTGAGGAGGAAAGCAACGCTGATATGAAAATTTGTGCAAGGGCAAACTTGAGGAGGAAAGAAAAAATGATAGGACATTACATTTGCCAAGCATTATGTCCATGAAGAGATGGCTTGAATAGCCCTTGATGAATGATCCCATGAACTTTTCACTAGACTCACTAAAGGAATGAATCCACCTGGCTGGCAAATACCTAGTTGCCTGGAATGGTTGTTGAATTAACTGGTATTACCTTAAAATGCAGAGGGGAATGTAATTTTATCTGGCTTATGAATTTCCAGTCCTTACCTGCATTTTATATATGAGGAGGCTTTTTCTTCCCTTGAAGTGACTAAATAATGAAGACAGTTTGTCTCAAAGACAATGTCCTAGCAAAAATCCTGGGCAGTGCATCCATGTGCTGCCTTAACACTGTAAAAAACTCCCTGACTTCCCACCTGGCTCATGTAGGACCCTGCTTAGACTATGGAGCTGCTTGCGACAGGTACCAGGCCCAGTGTTCCTAAGGATGAGTAGGTGAGATGCTCATGAAATCTGGTCCCTCAAAGATCTCTCTCATTCTAGGGCAAGAGTGATCTCAAAAAACAAACAAACAAAAAAAACCCGCATTGTCAACATATTGTCACCTGCTCAGGGGGCCTGGAGCCCAAACTGCTTTTGTATGTTCCACTTTGCTCATCAATGTCCCCAGAAAACATATGTGGTTTTGGTTTGTTAGTTTTTTCTCCCATAATCGTGGGGGGATCACCTAATGCTTATTGTTCTCTGCTGATACCTTTGCATGTTCTCATAGGCAGCAGGAGTTTTGGGATCCCTTCTCTCTCCTCCTCCCTCCCTCCTCCCCAAAAAAGGAATATCTGTAGTGGGAAAGGAAGACATTCTCCATGTAAACGCAATGTTATAGGTAGCCAGGGACCCATCGTGCCTTTGGTGTTCAAGGAAAAATTCCCATCGGAAATCAATGGAGGCCTGTGCTCCCAAATTAATTGCACGCTTCTGTCCTTAGCATCTGGGCATGGACTCAAAAATGACAATCCAGCAACGCAGCACTGAGCTGCTCCTGCAAACAGTCACCATTAATAATGAGAAATACTAGGAGAAGTGCTCTTTGAAATTCAAATCACAAGAAGCATCATTTAAAAGGGAACTCAGGAGAAGCAGATATATCATACACCACACATTAATTGTCATGCATGTGTCAAACTTCTGTGTATTTCTGTTACTTAGGAGCATTAAATTTATTCCCACATTATTAATACCATACCTGGGATGAAGTAATTAAACTGGCAACCCATTTCTTTTGAACTAGGGGGCCAGGTCTTGAGCTTGTATAAATCAAAACAGCTCCCTGTTCTGCAGAGACTTGGATTTACAGACAGCTGGGGAGCTGAGCCGTTGGTTTTATAAGGGAAGACCTGAGAAAAAAAGAAGGTCTTCTGCTCCAGAGTAAGGGAAAGTGGGGCTGATATTCCTGCTGACCTGGAACCACTCCCAGAACACTCTGCAAGCAATCTAAAAACTCCTCCCAGCAGATTTAACAAATTAAATTTGGAAGGTTAAATATTTAATAGCCTGCTACTGATTTGTTCCAAGTGGGCAAACACAGTAGCTGTTATATCCTATTGCTTTTGCAACTAAACTCATCAGCAATATTTCCAGACCTGTTTTGACAGAAACAGCCTTTTATGTGCGCAGGACAGGAGTTGTTGTAGAGTGCATTGCCCTGCCCTCCCCTTTCGAGCTTCCTAACAATATTTGCTTTTTGCTCACATTTTGGGATGATTTCTGGCTATCACAGCTGACATCAAATGAATCTAAAAAGGTTTGCCATGCAACAGGCTTACTGGAAGATGCTGCAGATGTGACAGCTCCCATGAGCACAGGAGGAGACGGAAGAAAATTGTGGAGGAGCTGTTCAGTGCTGAATATGTTGAATGAATTCAAGAATAATGTTGAAAAACTAGAAACTGTGTCTGGTTAATGGAAGCTTGGAGCTTCAAAGGGCTGTAGGATAGAACAGGGTGAGGAGAAGTGTCACCACGTTTGCCCTGTTCTTGGCGATTTCCCTCAGCACCTGCTTTTGGCACAATGTTGGAGATGGCCTGACCTCTGGTCTGATCAGCGATGATGACCAATGATGAGTGTCCACAACATCCCAAACTGTTAGAGATACGAGGCATGCAGTCTTCTCACTGCATTGGCATGAAGACGTCATGTGCAGACTCCACAGCCACCCCTTCCAGGTGACTGATTTGAGTGCCTTTTTTTTTTTTTTTCCCCTCAGGTCAAAATTTCCAAAAGTTGCATACTCTTTTTTACTCAAGGCTGAGCTTTACAGGCATTATCTGGCCCTTAATTAAGAAATGATAAAATAAAGTTTTCCATTAAAATTTCTTTTGAGTTGAATTTGTTTGCATTTTTGTTTTGCTTTGTTTTGTTTTTCTTTTCAACAGGAATTTGTTTTCCTTCAGCTTCTAAATGGGAAATTCAAACCCTCCCCAAAATGCTCAGCTGTTCGAATATTCTTCATTGTCACTGAGGGAAAACTGAGGTGGCCCAGGTTTGGGGAATAATTTTGGAAGAAGGCTCACAGTTTTTGATGAAGAAATCTTCCATCTTTTATGCTGTTCTGTTCTGAATATCAGGTAGATAAAATTGCTCATACAAATAAAAAAAAAAATCCCAGATCAATTTAAATGAGATACATCCCAAGTGTTTTGTTTTGTTTTTTAGTAAATAAAAAGGAACACACAATGTTCTGTGCCTTGAATATTTCTATAAGATTTCCTTCTGATGTAAGTGACACTGGTGCCCAAATCTCTTAGGAAACTTTGAATATCATTCCCCCCACACACTTTTTTTTTTATTTTGTTGCTTAGCTAAGACAGTAGAAGCCTCCTAGCTTCACAGCTCCTTAGCAAATGAGGAAAAAATCACCCTGAGTTTCTTTTACATGAATGTACTTCTAAATGGTAACTTCTTTCTACGTTCATGGGGTTGACTAATGAAAGACACTTTATCACCTGCTGTTTTTTTAATTTGAAATATTTGAATCTTTTTCCTTCTTCCTTTTTTTTTTTTTTTGACAAAGTACCCATACTTTTTATGGATTTTTATAGGTGTCTTATATATTTATCTTTGCTTGATTAGTGCAAACCTGCCTTTACAAAATAACTTATTCCCATTAAATGCCTCTTGCCTTCAGCCAGTTATTCTGTCAGCATTATCCACCTATTGTAATCTACCTGCGCTATAAATCAGGCATAAACGGGATCTCCTCTTTCTTACATATCTGTGTAGCTCCAGAAAGGGGTCAGGAAGCATTTAAGCTTTGGGATTTCTCTCAATACTTCATACATGAGGAATCATGATAATATACAAACAATGACTGTTTTGTCAGTTCTTTTAGCCCCCAAATCTCCTTTATTCCAGGGATATGCAGAGCAGGCTCCCATAGGGACATTTTCGAGCAATCAGCAAGAGGAATATATAGAGCAAGCTATACTGAGCACACTAGCTGCAAAAATCAGCACAATTCATTCAGGACAGTTGACAAAGCAGAGTTATTGCATCCAAAGTGGAATGTTACCTCAGAGCAGGTCAGCAACACAAAGTCAGACTGAAGTTTACTCAGGTAAACTGTTTATTGAAAACCATAAAAAGTAAGAACAATTGCCTTAGCATGAAGAGAGAAATGAGATAGATGACTTGTCCCATATGCTTGGTCTCCTTGTCCCACATACTTGTTTTACCTCTCCCAGATTTGGATAGGGACTTCAGAGGCCATAAATTCAGGTGAGTTTACATTTGTTTTTTCTTTAGCTCATCTTCCTTCTCTGCCCAAATGCCTCCTCTTCCACCATAATCAGGACCTGATATCTTTCTTTAGGCACATGGGGAATTTCAGTAGAATAATTCTCTGGGATGCACTGAAAACAAAATGGGCTCATTACTAGGACTAGTTGAAAAGATGGGAAGAGATGGTACTCAAACATCTTGTTAAAATCCCCAGGAAATTCTTGCCTTTCATTCCCTTGAACATCTGAAGCATCAAGGAAAATATTTGCCAGAAAGTCAAACCTGAAAAACATTAAGGCATTCGCATGTTGTTGGGCTGTTTGGTTTTGGTGTGTGTGAGAGGGCCTTTCTCCACCCACCACTCCTTTACTGCTAAAGAATCTCACTGTTTGGTTCCTTCAAACCCTGGTGTTTCAGGTGTTTCAAGTGCCAACTGGAGTTTTCTCCAAAAATCACTTCTGGTCCTTGCTAGGAAGCTTAGCAGATTCACTGGCTTCTTTAATTCACTTGAGCTTGTTCCCCAATGACCCTTGAGTACAGTTTTGATCTAAACATAACCATCAGTGGCAGACAAATTGTTCATCACCCAATATAACCAAGACAAAGAGATTTAACCACAAGGCCTCAGCCACTGCTTAGGATATCTGTTTGGGTTTGTGCAGCTGATGAGCTTCAGAGATCTGGGAGCAGAGATGGATGCACTCAAGTGTGCGTCATCCAGAAATGTGAGCTGCTAACTGATCAACACAGACACTTCAAGCCTTGTTTACGGGTTTACAATCTGTATTGAGTAAAATCACGCTGCCTTATTACTGACAAATGCTATTAGCAACTACTATGGAAAGCCTCCAGCCTCAGTCACTCCTCTGGGATTTCCAGATCTTGGATCCACATATTCACACTGGGAAGACAGAGGATAACATTGCATAGATCTTCATGCATGATGCCCAGTCACAATGTATGTTCCACATACCTTCCACTAAGAACGTGGCTATAGAAGTCCTTCAGGGTCTATCTGGCAGACAGTTGTCCAGAATACATTGCTTGGGGCCAAGATTAGTAATTTCTTTAATGGATCCTCAGTGAGTCTACTGTTAATGTGCACATTCTGCATTAACTTTTGGGATGTTGCATTTTGAATCTTGGTCCGAGTTCAAGAAACAGGACACTGAGTGAGACAGCTGGGGCCACAAAGCATTTGTGTGTGGATTCCCCATGCTGTGCCAGCTCATCAGAGAAATCTAAATCATTTGCATATTTTATGCGATCATTCTGACATTATTAATTCTTGCGTTGCTTGAAACCTGGCTTGAGAGCCAGACTACAGCAGAGGCAGCAGTCTGCTTGTGTTTCAGCTGTGACAAGAAAGGGAAATCTTCTCTCTGTCTTGCCTTTGTGTCTATGTGAAGATCACATATTATGTTCAGCAGGTTATTTAGGCTGCTGGTACCTTTTCTAATGCCTCTCTGTCTATGCAATCTAAGCAAGTTCCATATCTTGGAAAGGCAGAAAAAAGGGCAGCTGAGTTCCTGGGGTCTCTCTGCCAATAGCCATAGGACATAGAGCACCCATGGTTGATCAATCACCAGAGAAAGTCAATTGCTCTGGGTGGTGTTTATGAGTCAGCAGCAGCTGAATTTTGGCCAGAGAAAGTAGGCATGACATTCCAGGAAACACAGCATGATGTGATTGGGCAATAGCTGCTGCAGTATGAGTGGACCTTTGCCATCAGCAGTGATTACATGGTGCCCCCTTTCTACTCAGCGGGGACCTTGCCAGATCCCTCGGCTCTCCAAAGCAGTTCACAAAAGTGTGAATGTGGCTGATTCAATGGTGTAGGTTTGTAGTTCTGCCGAAAGAGTCCTGCTCAGTTTCTCTGCAAAACTGAAGTTCCTGTTACATAACCTTTTCCACCAGTGGAAAAGTCACTTCTGCAGTGAAGTGATCTCAGTCACTTCTGCAGTGAAGTTTTGATATCCAACACAGCAAAGTATTGGCCGAATGAAGGGGAAAGTGCTCAGTTCACCTTCAGAGACTCCATCACAACAGTGCAGATGAGCATCTAGTCCATGGATAGGGAAGGAGCCACGGACAACAAACGTGTAGCTGTTGTCTACAAGGAAGCTGAAACCTACATATTAAGCCAGTCTTTATAGAAAACTTCAGTGCCTGTTGGCTTTATATTTTCTGGAGCATTTTAACTTCAGATCTATCTGTGTCACAGCGGACTTCATCTGTAATGCACAACATGACATTGATCATCCGAAGACATTTCATAGACTTTTGGGGCCTGGAGGGTTCATCTGCAGAAGATAACGCTAGGATAAAGCATTCTGTTCTTGAACACTACAGAGAGTTCAAGTGGACAGCAGGAAGGAAGGTGGTACTCCAGGAAATAAGGTTGCACCTGAGCAGTCTGTGTAGGACACAAGCTCTGCTCTAGACCAAGACATGGTTTTTGCATCTCTTGGTTCTGCATAAGAGCTGCATCTCTCCCCAGTCCCTAGATTCAAACCCTGAAAGTGTTTTCAGGTATATAGCGGAGCAGTGGTTGCAGCATATGGACTTGCCCTCACTGCTGCATTAAGCCAAGCTGTATGTTGAGGCTTAGAGTCCAGATGAGTGCTGGAGTCAACATAGTCCTAGTAGAGGGGAGATTTTTTGTATGAATGGCTTGCTCTTCTTTTTCCTTCCCTCTCCACAGACACAATGTCTGTCCCAGGATGATTGCTAAGCAGGAGCAAATGGAAGCATGCATCCAAGCGTTACACATTTCGTGCTATTGCCTGATGGATTTTAACTGTGCTTACGTGGCGACGCACCTCTCAGGACTTGTTACCTAAGATCAGAGATGTATTTTTTTTTCTTTTTCCTAATGTGGCACTGTGGGTGTAAACCTGTTGTGAACAACTGGCAGCTCCAGAGCTCAGCTGCAACAATATTTGCCCCCAACACCACTAGTTCTGCCCCTCCATTCCATGGCCTGGACTGGGAGAGCAGTGGGACATATGGTGTCTGCGGTCATGGCAAAGTCTGAGCAGTTCAGCTGCCGTCCTTCCCCTCCAAGACTGTCTTGAACAAGGCTAGAGAGGGGACATAGCTGCTATTCGGGTATTAGCTGTCTCTCAATGTTTTCTCATATCCTTCTCCACTTCAGTGACCTGGTGCTTAGAAATGCTTCAAATTCTAGGCCACTAGCATCTTTATCCAGTGGAAAAATACTTTGCAGGACTCCTCTTGGGATGGAATAAAGCTGTCCTTGCCAGTCTTAAAAATGGCTTTCATGTGTGCTAAGGAATATTTCAAGCCTGTACATGCTTGGAATGTCATCCAGCATTTGTGTTGCACAGAAACCTACAGCTATGGAAGGCAGAGAAAGTTTTGCTACTGACTATCCACCAACGATGTGTCAGTCTTAACCTGCCTATATATTTTGGATCACACCAAAGATCACATGGTCGCTGCTGGAGGTGTGGAATTGCCTCAGACTGGAGATAAGGCTTCTGCTTGCCATAAAATGCAACTTCCTTCTAGTGCTGAACTAATCAGAGGAGTTCCTCTGGCACCAAATTCTTGTTTCTGCTGAGCTTGAAGTTTATTTTTTGCATCTTGGACATGAAATCTACTTAAAATGCTACATTTCTTATAGGGTTCCTTCTGTGAATTTTAAGAATTTCAGTACCAAGGTTCTTTTCTTTCTATTAAAGCATGTTTAAAAATCGCTGCATATTCCTTTTTTTTTTTTTCAGTATTTATGTTATGTTTTTAAAACCACATGCTGTAGTCAACGATCAATATTTTCAGTGCAATTATTTCCAGGTGAGTTCTTTGGAACATTTGCTTTTTGTGGCGCTCATTCTTTCAGCTCTCTTGGTTTCGAGCTCATATCTGAGGGCCATGACAGAGCAGAATCTTCAGCAGTTTTTTGGAAGGTGATTACTCCAGTGCAAAACTATTGCTTACAAGTGACAGGGTCTTTCTGGGTCCTGCAGTCATGGGAACAGCAACTTCTTTGCAAGCCAAAATCTGCTATGAATCATCCATAAGGAACTCGGCTGGGTTGGGGTACCTGCCTAGGAGGGATATTCCAGCCTTCCTCTGATTCCCTGTCCTTCCCAGCCTTTGGTGAGAATTTCAGAAGATCAAAAAGAAAACCTAGTAACTATTCTAGATATAAATAACTGAATATATTAATAATTCGCCTCACATTCAGCTCTGAGAGGCAGGCATTATTCATTATTTTAATAATAAGGATTAGAAGTATTAAAAATATACCAAACCATTCAGACAATTGAAAATATCAGGAATATAAACTTCATCAAAGGATGCTTTCCAAAGACTTTTCACAAAGATGTGATAATTTAGACGCAGGACCTACACGACTGAACTCAGTGACTAACATTACTCAGCTCACCAAAGTAGGTGGTGTCCTCTGAAACCTCTTACAATTTTATTTTATATGTTAACTATTTTCAATGAGTATTAAGAGATTATTTACTTTTTTAGTAATTTTTGTCCTGCAGAGTTTATCCTGCATATCAGCAGGCACCATGTCTGCCTGAGGTGAACACTTGACATGACTGATGGAAGGAGAAAACAGATGCGACCAACTAAAAATCCCACTGTCCCTGGAGGAGGAAACAGGCTCTCAGACTGATGCTGGAGTGTGATGGATCTGCCTGCCTGACCTGAGTAGCAGAGAGATAACCAAAGGTTATCTTGGCTGAGTGATGTGACTCAGTGAGCACAGGGATGTGATCTTGCTGGAAGGCTTCTTGCATGAATACAGCAACTCCGTCAGCCCTGCTGAGCTGGCTACTAAGATGATCTAAGATGAAAAGAAAACCCAGAACCAATTTTTTGCATGTAACTAGCCAGCTCAAATTCAGTCAGTATTGCATGCTTTTGAATAAACTGAAATTGAAATTGTATTAATTGGTTATTTTTGCTATTTATTTATCATATTACAAGAATCAGAGGGAATCCACCCAAAAGTTCTAATAGTATTAAAATATGACTGTGCTGAACTACTCACTCTCCTGCACTCTGGCTGCATGAACCAATTTTATACCAGAGGAATGGAAGCAGCAACTGTGGTCTTCAAGCAGTTGCATGGGACTAGTTGGAGCTACAGCACAGCAGCAGGCACAAGAAGAGATACAACACATCAGAGAAGAATCAGCAAAGCTTCACGTCACCAAAACTGTTAGCATCCTTTGGAGGACTCTAGAAAACAGTGAGTTTTATCCAGTCTATGTTGCTTTAAAAATGTAGTAGACATGATCCATCATAAAAGCCATCAATGCAAAAGTGGGTCAGTTAGGCTGGATATTCATAAGCAACTCAAGGCAGGGAGTTCAGTATGTGTTTTCACAGTGTAAGGAGGTTGCAGCAGATTTTCCTTTGCTGACGTAGGCTGCCCATGATACATAAGGGGCTTAGGGAGGAAAAGGAGTAGGGAAATAGGCAAGACTGCACATGATACATAATTACCCAGGACGGTCAAATCTTAATTGTAGTTAAGTGAGTAGTGGTGGAAGGATCTCACAGTATTAAGTGGTTTACAAAACAGCAAAGGAAATTCAATGTCAATAACTGAAAAGAAACCATGGCACGGGCAAGTAATCCTTGAAATTCATGCTTAATGGCACTACTGGTACCCTGGCTGGTAACACTCACTGAATAGCACTTGATTTTGAGAAGTTGAACTAAGAAAGTCTAAGGTTCATTAAGAAACCATTTTTTCCATCCTACTGGCACATACTACCATTCTCTTCAGCATCCAGAGCCTCATTCATAGTTTTCTACCTTCTCCTTCAGAATTTTTCTAAAAAAGCACAAATTCTCCCTGGGACATGCTCTTTTCTCAACCATTCTTCACCATCTACTTCATCTGTTGACTGTCTAATATATCCCACCAGCAAGATCATGTTTTTTCAGCAAAGATTTAGCCAGTCTGTCCTGTATTGTTTAAATAGGTATCACTATATGTTTCTGTCCCATCTTAATTTCACTGTTTTGTCCTTAGTCTTTCCCAGCAATATGCAACCATTTCTTGCTTGACTACTTGATCATTAACATACACTGCATGGCTGGTGCTGTCATTATTCTCATTATTTCCATAATGGCTGGAGCAGGAAGAGAGAAGCAGCTTTAGGCATTGTACAAACACAATGATCTCTGACACTCAGGAAAGCTCTAATGTTGCTCAAAACAATCCTGAAATCATTTCTATGAGTAACCTACTCTCCCTCTAAAATATTCATTTTAACCATCAGAGAGCCGCTACCAAATGGCATGTGTTCAGTCCTGCAATATTTTGACAGAGCTGTTTTGCATTAGCTCTTCCCCACCACCTCATCTTCCAGCAAGTTTTATTGGCCGCTTTTCAGCAACAGCAGTTGAATCCACAGAAAGCTTCCACTTGTCAGAGGTTTCCCATGTGCTGTTGGGAATCTAACCTCATATTTAAGTACCACACTAGCAGTATATGTGTTGTCAGCTTTTTTAAGAACACTACCATCCATTTCACAGTTCTACAGACACCCTCCCCCTGAAACAAACAAGCAAGCAAACAAACAAAACAAAAAAAGCCTCTTGGCTTTTCTGTTTATGATCATCAGCTCTTCATGAGCATTGCTTCTTGGAGCACCTTGCAAATACTTCCAGGCAGCCACGGCTGACTAATTCTGTGCAATAAATACATTAACACTATGTAGTCATTTCACTTAGTCCGTTGTCAGCACAGGGACATAATGCTGAACCCCAGCAAACATGATGCGGTTTGCATTTTGACATAGAGTCAGCACTCATCTGCGTAGGAAATCCAAGGCAGTGGCTGAAACATAGGAACAGCTTATAAACAATTGGGCTGTGCTCATTAATGCTGATTGATCATATTGTTTTTTCCTCCTCAATTCATTTGGGAGATTGACCATTTTGAGTCATCCTATGGAAGCATGGATGAGCCACAGATAACAACCACAGAGTGGGGCCAAGGCAGACATGAAGGCAGCATCAACAGGACTATGGTGTGACCTGCAAAGCATGAAATACAGGTGTTGCATGTTTTCTAAGCTTTCATGCTAGACAATGCAAGGGCTGGAAGAAAGGGAGGACTCCTGACTTTCCAAAACCTGGGCTCTGTCCCTGGCCAAGCCAGGGGATTATTCTCTGACCAAGATGCTGCTTTCCACATCTGTAAAATGGAGATAATACTCTCAAGTGATACTGGAAGCCCTAATTGATTAATATATAGAAGACACTATATTACTGCAATGTTATCATCGCTAGAAAATAAGTGGAGATTAAAAATAGTGTGGTACATTTTGACAGCGCTTTTGTTATTTTCTTTTTATGTTCAGTTCTTCTGAGTCTGTCTTTTTCCCTGTTATAGAATTCTAATTAACATTCACGTTATCATTTCATTACTGGGTCCAAATTTTGATACTCTGTGGGCAGCCACTAATCTTTCAGTCCTAAATGTGATGGAGGTTTCTTAGTGTTAGGTGTGCTCCAGGTATACCAAGATACAGACCCTGCTCTCAACACTCTGAACAGAGGCAGAAGAGGGGAAGGAACTGGGTCATAGTAACATAGGTTGACAGGACCTGAGTCCCATAACCCCTGTCCTCTGCTGTTCTACATACATCTCTCTGGTGGAGAGCCGACACCCTCCCACCTGGGACCCGTCATGGAAGCAGATAGATGATCCTAACAAAAAACATCTCTATCTCCCCAGACTTTCAGGGGCCCACCTCCATATGGTGCCACATTGGTGTGGCTGACAGAGCAGCTCTATAGAGGCAGGATAAAATAAGAATGAGCATCCATTGAAAATCTGGGTGCTCCTCTATAAGTTTATATTCACAGCGTAAGAATTAAGCCCATAGTAGCAACCATTTGGGAACAAAACATGCTTAGTACCTTGGCTATGATAGCATCGAGATTTGCTGTTCATTGAAAAGTGTGCAGATGGGGCAAATATGGAGCAACAGTTTCCCAAACATATTTATTTTATATAAAACATTTCTGAATGCCTGTATGTGCAATGGTTTCATTGTCAGAAGGGGTATTTGGGAACAGAACCATTGTCTTCACAGAACCATGGTCTTCAGATTGAGGAGGGAGGTAGGTGTGCAGGTGAGGAATGAGGGCTTCAGAGCATCAATATCCTTTGTGGCACCCTGTTTTGAAGGGAAAGAGATTTTAGCAGTAGGGACAGGAGCCAGGCACTGCTGCTTGCCCTTTGGGTCAGGAAACATGTCAGGCCACTGTTTTTTTCACTTGAGATGTAGACCTTCGGAGCTACCGTGATCATAAAGATAGCAAGTGTCGGAAAGGAGTCCTTAATGCAGTAACTGGACATCCTACCCGAAGTTTCTCACTGCAAATACCTCCTGACTTCGAAGTGCCAAGCACAGCTTTGGGCAAAACATGAGATAAAGGAGGTTGTGGGAAAGGTTTCTTCCACTCTTTTCTTTTTCTCAGAGTTGAAAGCGACAGTGCAGAGCTGTTGGCACTTGCATGACTGACCCAACTATCTTCATCAGGCACACAACATGAAAGTTTTAATAATACCATTAATAATTATACACGGCGTGACTTCTATCAGAGCCTCCCATCCCGCGCACTCTGTGCCAAAGGAGCTCTGTGAAGCAGAATTGTCTTTATATGAATTAATCATGGTGTGAACCTCTGTGGCTGGGCTTTGTTCTGCTTGTGGTATCACACACTAGCGGCATATTGAAAGGTGGAAAACTTTTCTCTCTCCTCTCTAAATTTCAGCAGCTCACTTACGATAAGGTAGAATATTAATGCTGTGTTCAGCTGTCACCTGATATTCTTGAAATATCTGAAGACTCCTGCAGGGAAGTACAGAACTCCTTAGAGAATGGAAGGATGAATGGGGAGATAAAAAAGTTTGGAGAAAGGGTAATTCACATATTTGTTCATGATTTGAAGCCGGGTTCTCTTTTTTTTTTCTTGCTTTGTTCTCCATTAGACATTTGTAAAGACACTGATTTTTTTCTGAAAATCAAATTCCCTGTCCCTGAGTTCTGCTACTTAGTTTTTAAAGGCATCCACAGCTATCCCACCTATCCCACAGATATATAGACTTCTCCAGTGACTCAAGCTTTAAAACCCCTTGGGATGGATGTAAATGTTTTTACTGTGTTCCAAAACTGGATTCTGCATGAACAACTCAGGATGATGGGGTTGTCCAAACCCAGATGTGTCTTATAGCAATGAAAAAAATTAGCTTCCAGTACTCATTTGACGTCATGGTTGTTGAAGCTCAAACTGAACACTGGACTCTGGAGCCTGGTCTGCATCCTTGAGTCTCAGAGCTGTTCTCCAATCCAGTGAGAGTGTTTCTCTTGGCTTTGATTTCTGCAGATTCAACCCCAGAAGCACATGTAGCAACCCTCTTCATAGCTTGGGTGTTCTAATGGAGAGGTGAATTAAAGTAGAATTGTGTGAACTGAAGCACAGTGAATTCCAGGTTTTACCAGCCTCGGCAGAATAGATAGCAGGCTCTATGTATTTATCGATTACAGTGTGCTTTACATCTTGGGAAGGGGTATTCAGAGCTAAGGGTGGGAGTATTTGTTATGTCTGGTTCAGCACCCAGAGTGAATAAATGATAAGCAATGAAATGCAATCAGACTGCTAAAAAGCTATTTTGAAATAAGCTATTTTGATTTGCTTAGATGCAAGAGGAGAGAGGACAGGAACTAAGCACAGCTGCATGCTTTGTGCAGGTGCAGAATGGCTGAGGATGCAGAGAAGAGAACTCTGGGCTTGGACACCAGAACCAGGAGTTGAGCAATGGTTTGAATAGATCTCTGTGGGCAATCAGCTTGCTATCCATGCCTAGAAGAATGAATACCCAGAGCATGTTCAGTGACAATTTTCTTCTTTCCCAGAAGAAAAGATGAACATCTTTACTTTTGCCTTCATCCATTCCACTAAAGGGAGCAACTTTCACACATCTCTTTCCTGCCTGAATATAAGGTCAAGATTCCTTGGACATTTTACTGACTTAATATTCCATATATTATTCCTTCAACATGATTATTTATCAATTTGCTGAATAGTTAATATTTCAGAACCATATGGAGCCTCATTTTACTATCTTTTATTTATTTGTTTTGTTTCAACATTTCTTTCCTGAAGAAAAGAAACAACCCAACTGTAAACGCAGAAATGATGGAATGGACTCCAAATTATTTTTTTCTTTAGTTTGTCTAATATGAACAAAACAAAACCCTTTACATTTGGATGACAAGCCTGATTTCTATTCTTTCGTTTTTACAATGGAAGGATTTGCATGGGGAATACAAAAGAAAAACCCAGAACTGTATGTCTGCTGTTTGTCATAAATTTAACCCTTTGCCCAGCAGCAACATTAGGAGACTATTCTACCTTTACAACAAAGCCTAGATACCAGTCCTGTTATTGTACTAGCAGAAATAGCTCTTCAATGAATGAGAATCAGACCCAGTGTATCCCTGTAGGTATTAGAAGACACTTGTGAGAATGGAGAATTTTATTCTATCTCACTTTTTGTTAAGCAGTACGGTGGCGTTGGTCTTGTCACGTTGGAAATTAGAGGGAGGACAATGCTTCCACCTCAATATAGTCCATTAAACTTTGTAGTCCAAATGGTGGTCCCAAAGCTTTTGGAAAATGGAAGGAGACAAAGCTGTGTTATTCTTCCCATGTGAGATACTATTACAGTTTTGTGTTTCATATACCCCGCATGAAAGCTGCAGGACACCCACTGAAACATCCATTTTGATCACACCCTCTTTCTAGGCGGCCATGATCAGCAAGTCCTGGTGAGTCTTGACTAATTTTCCATCTCAGCTCTCCAGCAGCAGTGACCACCTACATTGCAGAGTCCCTAGAAAGACTTTGAAGTGGCCCCTTGGGCATTCCTTTTCACAAGTCACTACTGACATGGCTGACCATGGTGAAGTTTGTGCTACAGATATAGTGGCAGAGTACGTAGGGATGGTTAACCTGTTTGCACAAGCAGGGCAGGGCTTGAGACAACCACTGAGCCCCACTCATGCAGCATCCAAGCACAGACACTCCCATGCAGGAGACTTGTGTGACGGTTTTGCTAAGCAAGAGGGTAGTCCTGAGATGATATTCCATGATGAGACCTGAAATATGTTAACAAGGTCACAATTTTTTTTTCCTAGTCAGTTCAGACAAAACCTAATCTGGAGATGCCCTAAATCCCTCGCACTCTTCCTCTCTTCCTTCACTCCAGGGCAATGCATGTCAACCTCTAGGCAATGTTGAGGCAGGAACTCAGCCTTCCCCAGAAGTGTTTTTTTTTGTTTTGTTTTTGTTTTTGGTTTTGGGTTTTTTTTTTTTGCTGCACTTTGGGACAACTTTCTCAGCTAGAAGACAAAGGGCTGCAAAGAATGACCCTCTCTGCCCTCTGCTTTTCATTTCTAATTTGCAGGGAAACCCCTTGCATATCTTGCTGGAAAAAAAGCAGCTTGCACTCATTCCCTCCCTGACGTGCTGATTCTACCTGTCTAGTGATGGTAATGACACCTCTATCCACTAGCCTGAGCTCCAGGATTCATATGACTGAGTGAGAGCAGCAGCTTTTATTTCCTTACAGTATTATATTTCTAGCTCATTTGGCTGCAGGCATCAGCTTGTCACCAAACCCCTAAGGAAAAGGAAAATCCAATGCTTCTTCTGTATTTCAGCCTCACAGTTTTAAGCGAATGGAATCATGGAGATTTGCTATCTCCTTTTTTTTTTTTTTTTTTTTTTTTTTTTTTTTTTTTTTTTTTTTTTGCCAAGGACTCACAGAAAGTGTGTCACACTCAGTAAGCTGGAAAGAGTCCCAAGGCAGCCAGGAAATGGGATGTTTCCCTTGCTGTGCCAGTCCCCTTATGCCATGACACCAGCAGTAAGCCCTGCTCTTGGCTCTGCTGCAGGGCCATATGGTGTGAAACAGGTGGGAAAAGCCTTCCCCATCTAAGGAGATACCTTCTTCTGCTTTTAGCTCTTAAGGGATGGCTCTTGAGGGGTGTGCGCTGCAGCTTTGGGCTCCTCCAAGACAAGCCAGAGGATACAGGTTTGGATGGCTAGAAGCCTAGAGGAGGAGGAGATTTTTTCTCCCAATAAAAGTTCAGATTCAAAAGTTCCCAGGAATAAAGAGAAAAATGGGCAGGGTTAGCATAGTAGAACAAGTTTCTCAGCAACAAAGTGGGTTACTTAGAAAAATACTGCTAAATTCCTTTTTCTGTCATTGCAAAATATCTGAAAAAGTGTTTGGAAGAAAACGCTAATGTTATGAGAAGCCCCAGGCAAGAACGCACTAAAGGACATAATTTTCGCTGCTGTTGGTGGTACATCATGAAAGAGTGTGGACAAAACAGCAAGCACCAGTTGAAGACGAAGATAAGGACAACGGTATCTTCAAAGAACCGGATGAAACTGGGCAGTGGAGCCAAGCAGGGCTCCTTGAGCCAAAATGAGACCACACATGGAAGTGAGTTAACCAGTGTTCAGCAAAAGAACATGGAAAGGTGACCCCAGGGACCAGCAAAGGGACAGAGGGTGCACGCAAGTGAGGGTGAAGTGTGTTCTAACTAGTTCCAGGAAATAGAATGAATGTGTGTGATCATTCTGGGAAATTTAATATATACTTAGATAACAGAGAAATAGAAGCTTTGGTTAATGCAGCTTACGGGATGCATGTTAGGAGGCCCTATCCCCGCTTGCGTCCGGTGCCATAACAAAGGGAATGTGTGCTTCTTAATACTACATTGGTGCTAATAGGTTTATTCCTGATTTTCAATGACACTAGGAAAAATCAGCAGACAATAATGGATGAAGAAACAGGCTCTTCAACCAAGATGGTTGCAGACGTGGTGGCATATCACAGAAGTGGATTAAAAGGTATAAACTTGAGAGCTCTCAAGTCCTTCTTCATGTCTGAAGTCAGAGAAGCATAACACAGGCAGGGGAATTGAACTACATAACTCTGGACACTAAATGTCATGGACCCTATAGAAATATTGGTTTTATGGTACTTTATAATTCTTATTCCTTCCTCTTGGCTAACATATTTGTGCTTCACAAGCAATAAATTACCAGTCTCTTTTTTTTTTCTTTCTCTCTCTCAGAGGACCAAATTACTTCTTTACCTCTTGCTATGCCAAAAACCTTTGCTGCCCATTTCCTGGGTACCAGCTACCTTTTCTTTCCAAAGGTGTCACCAAATTAATGAATTAAATTAAGTTCGGAGCAATCATTCTCATTTTGCATTTAGCTCTGCAGATTGCACCTCTATCTCAGACCCAAAGATAGATCTCTGTGCGCCTATATGTGTACAAAAATAACTAATTATCTAAGTACAGAGGTTGGACCAGGTGAGCTCCAACCTCTGTGGATCCCTATGAGTTCTGCCCACCCTCTAAGAGTGCCTATGGGTCCTTTGGCGCTATGAACCCTATCAGCATGTCACAGTATCAAATTGCTGCTCCAATTTATTCACCCTCCCATATCTCTCACTCTTCACTTCCGCACACCCTCTGGGTTTAGCCAGGTCTGCAATACACTTGTGAAAGCATTAAGGGAAACCTCAGGCATGGTTGGATGACAGTTGTTTTTGACTAGCTCATTTAGTTGCCAGAGGATGCCAGTTTTGAGAGATCACACTCAGTGCCAATTTGGTGGCAAGATAAAGCCAGAAAACAGGGAAAGAAATCGAACAGGCAGAACCGTTCATTTGAACAGTTTCATTTAAGAGCTGTTTCGATTCTTCCCCTCCAAACAATCTTTTAAGGACAAATTTAGCTCTATGTGCTTAAAATAAATAAAGAGCAATTAAAGTGAAGAATCGCTATCCTATTTCAGCTTGAATCAAGTATTTTTGTCCACTGAAACTATTTGAGGAAACCTGGAGATTCATTTCAGGCAACTTAAAAAAATCTACAGTTATTATTATTATTTTAGTTTAGCTACTGAACTGAAAAATGATTTATTCGCACAGCTCTGATTAAGGCAGAGAGAAACTTATTTAAGCACTTTGATTAATTATGTTTCTATTCCCAGCTGAGCGGAAGTGGGAATTCCAAGTCGAAGGAAAGTATTGCTTCTCTTTTTTCCATTACTTCGGTAAATGGCTTTGAATACAAACACATTCCCATCCACCAGGGAAAATGGGAATGCTAATAACTTTTCAGCCGTGTTTCACATTTCATATGATAAATAGCCAATCAATATGGTTATAAATTTCCATTTTTTTGCTCAAAATGTTGGATCAATAGGGTTTGCAGTTGTGTCCTGTCAAAGGTTTGATTCAGTGTGAATCTTGCAAAAGGTGAACCTTACTAGAGTCATTTCTATTCTCTTTAAATTGCATTTGAACTTGCCTTGAAGCAGCTGTTTGATGTTGCACAGGGCTTTGCTCTGTTTCTTACATCCAAGTTTTCTCCAAATAGGAAGAAAACTGTCCTAAAGCCCTACAGCCCTTCCTGAACCCAGTCTCGCTGAAACCCAAAATGTGCATAATTCCATGTTTTTAGTGACTGTGTCCATATGCATAGTGTGTTGTCACAGAGAGTCACGGAGTGGTCACGGAAAGCAGCATATCATCATGGCTTTTCTTTCTGGACCTAACATACAAACGATTTTGGGGGACATGTAAGAGCATAGCAGGATCCTTACACATTTCAGTACCCTTGGGAACTCATGAGGAGAGCCAATTCACATGTTACTGTCAAGGTGCTTAGATACTTCTGGGTGCAGAAATAGGTGGTTTTCCTTAAGAATGCAAAAAAAAAAAAAAAAAAAAAAAGGACAGAAATGGTCATTAGCACATCCCATATGAATAACTCACAAACCCTCCTAATCTGTTGCTTTTCCTGTGTTTCAGAAATATACCTGTATGTCGTCATGTTTTCAATTGCATATTATGTTTATAACAATTCATACCACCCAGGACCAAGCTGGCCCCCATCAGAGATATGGTCCTTATGTTTCTTCTGCTCTGCTCCAGCTCTCAGAACTGGGAAAGTAGATAGGCTGAAATGTGAATAGACAGATAATACTAAATTCTGTGCTGGTCCCTATAGGTCTCCGTGCTGGTGATGTACAGATGGACTGACAGGCAGTTTCAAGTGAAGCCTGATCTCTGCACACCTACATCACCTAGCCAAAGAGATAAATAATTTCAGTTTCTCTGCTGACCTTTCTGAGTAAATAGATATTTTCAGCTTCTAGCCCAAATTCCTCTATAAGACCAGTAAATAAACCAACAGGCAGAGGGACAAGTGAGATTCTACTTTGAACTCTCATGTACTTCCAAATTTAGGTTAACAAGAGGTTACTCATCTCCCTTTTTCTCCCCTTCTGCCCTTTTGTCTGGTTTCAGGTTTCTGCCACCTTGCAGGTGTTTTACAGTTGAAATCAGGTTCCTCAACCAGAACTAAAATTTCAGGACTGGATGGGACGTGCCCTCAGCGCTATCCTCCTGTGACTCAGTGCTGCAAACGCATGCAATGAATCAGCAGAGGGGCTCTGGATGGGAGAACTTCGCGCAGGCACAAAAAAATCTTGCCCTTAACTTCACTTTTGTGCAGGGAAGAGACTCCCTGGCCCCCTCTGTTGCCCCACAGTCCCAGCTTGCTGGAATCTCCTTGTCCCCCAAAGCCTAGCTCAGGTTTGGGGGTGGCATGACGGTCATCTTGTGATTCACAGCTATCTTGGAGATGGTTATCTTACATGATCAGCATCTCCTTCCTCCCCCTCACCTTAGACTGCTGCATACTCCAGTGCTCACAGTATAATTCTCTCATGATGGTTTTGAGTTGGCCATATCCCTTAGAAGGGTTTATTTCAGAGCCTTGCACAGGTCTTCGTGTCAGAATATACTCTATTTATCTTAGTTTCAATTTTTCCCGGGGTCTCTCCAAGTAAGTATGGAACTTGCCTCAGCCTCCCTGGAATGCTCATAACCACAGTAATAATAATTTCAGTCCCCCAACTCATCAGGTTAACTTAACCAATTATGAGATGCAAAATAAATATATAAAAAAACTAAGGATTTATTATGCATCTTTGGGGAATTGTGGCATCCAAAGAACCCTCTTTTCATGCACAATTGCTTAGCCAAGGGCTGGAAACATATTTAGTTAACAAAAGTTGAATTACTTCTGTCATATCTTGGCTCTGGGGACTGTATCTTTATGACAGACACTAACAACCAGATGAGTATATTACATGGCAGTGGCGCAGTGAAATTCAATTAATGTTTGCTGTGCTTCCCAGATTGAGAAATAGACATGCCATAAATGTGAAGGGTACCATCCCTCTGGTTCTGTGTCAGTAAACAGATAAAATTTGATGATGTTTTGAAGTCTAACTATCCTTTCTTGAACATCCTTGGGGCTCCAGGCAAGATGGGAGAAGGCAAGTTCTTCCTGCTGCAGCAACACAGATCCCTCCTTGCTTCTTTTCTTGTATCAGCAACAAGTCCAGACTCTTGGGAGGTTGTTTTTGGAGCAGCGTGTGAGATATGGTAGTTTCAGAAAAGGTGACAAGGAGTTAGGAGGACTTCAGAACTATCCTTCTGCTATTCCATATTTCACAGAGAAAATAAAACTGTGACTTACAGCACAAGCCTGCCATTGACACTATGTTACAAGGAGTCTGGATGGCTCCATCCAGAGAAATGGCCTAAAGTTCAGAAAGAGGCAAGTGCACCCAGGATGGACTAACCACAGGCAGCAGGATAGGATGGGACTGACTGATTACAAACCAGCTTTGCAGAAAGGCCATGCAGATCGCGGTGGATACCATGATGAATTTGTGCAGCTGTGCATCCTTGCAGCAAAGGAGACCAACAGCATCCTGGACTGTATTTGCAATGGTGCTGTCAGTAGGTACGGGAAGGGATTCTTCCCCTCTACTTGTTACTGGTGGGACCACCACTGGGCATGATGTCTAGTTTGGGCTACTCAGTACAAACCAGACATGGATATACTACAGTAAGTGCAGAGAAGGCAGCCAAAATTGTGGAGGCTAGAGCACATGGCATGTGGAGTGGCTGAGGAATCTCCGTTGAACAGGTCCCTGGAGGAAGGAAGGCGAAGGTGGTATCTCCTTGCTGTCTCCAGCTATCTAATGGGAAATTACAGAGAAAATGAAACCAAACTCTTCTTGGAGACGCACAGACACAAGCTGGAAAGGGAAATTCCAACTAGATATGAGGGGCAAAAAATGTCAATATGAGGGCAAACACTAGTGCAGAGGCCAAGAGAGATGGGTAGGATTCTTATCCTTTGAGATATTCAAAACTCACCCAAACCACCTGCTATAAATTGGCCCTACTTTGAACTGGGTTTGGACAAGAGACCTCCAGAGGTCCCTTCTAACCTAAATTATTTTGTGTCTGTTATTGATTTCACTTTCTTGCGGTCACTCTAGTACCCAATCTGAGCCTTTCATCCTTCTGCAGTACCAGGGAGATCAGCCTAGTATATATTGCTCATTTTTTTCCTACTTCCTTCAGGTGATCCTGCATTGAGCTGGATACAGACTTGTCCTAAAATATTCACAGACATTTCAAAATCGCATATCAGATCTGAAAACATGTAGGCTGAGCATAAAACCTATTAGGATATTTTTCAAAGAGAACATGTGGAGTCTGCCTCCTCGCCTTGTGGGATCTGAGCCTTTAGAAATCCTGTTTTTAAGCTTTCCTCTCCAGCCACAGAGGGATGAAGGTTTATTTCAGATTTAAGAAAGTTGAACTGCTCTGTCATCTTCTGACAGAAGATAGATAACAAAGCAGAATTCCTTTGAAATGAAGATAATGAACTGGCTGTTCTTTCCAGATTCAGCTATGCACACTCTATAACAGCTCAGAGTATTTGAAAGTATGTGAAGATTTCTTTCAGATTTTCATCCCAAAGGACACAAAGATGTCTCCAGCCTGGCTGAGAGTTATGGAGCTCTGGAAAAAAAGAGAGTGCAGAGATCCTCCAGCTTCGTATATTAGTTACAAATTTTTTTTCTTGCATAATCCAAATCTCAACACAGAGACTGGAAAAAAAAATCCTATTTCACAACACCGCAGAATTGTTGAACTTCGAAGGGACCTTCAGAGATCATCTAGTCCAACAGCCCAGTTCAATCAAGATCATCCAGAGTAGCCTGCTCAGGACCATGTCCATATGGCTTTTGAGTATATCCAAAGATGAAGACTCAACAACCTCTTCAAAAAAACTCTTCCAGTACTTTGTCACCTCCACAGGAAAAAAAGTATTACCTTATGTTCAGAAAGAGCTTCCTGTGTTTTAATTTATGCCTATTGCCTCCCATCCTGTCACTGGCCACTACTGAGATGGTCTGCCTCCATTTCCTTGACACTTTTCCATCAGATATTTGAATATATTGATAAGATGCTCAGTTTTTTCTTCTCCAGGCTCCCATAGCATCTATCTTGGCTCCCTTGGGATGAATGACTGAGAAGATGCCTTTGTGCAGCTGAGACATTTTGGAATACAATGTAAGGAAAGCTTTGGGCGATGTCTTCTGATACAAGGTTCACTGCCAGGATATGGGAAATGCACTCTGTTGGAAGTACAGTTCCTGGGAGACATGCAAACTCCGGATGCAGATAAGCCTTTTGCAGTTGATAGAACATAGCAAAAATTTAACAGAAAAAGATATTGGGAATGTAATAGAATTCCATGAGAAAAAAAATTAACTTCTGTGTTTTAACCTATCCAAGAAATTAACTTACTGTTGAAGCTACAGCTAACTGTTCCAGGAAAGCTGCGAGAAAGTAATGAAAGCAAACAGGGGTCTTGTTAAAAAAAAAAAAAAAAAAAATTCTCTGATAGCTGAGAGAGGAAGTGCAACCAGTCTAGAAAAGAGCAGCAGAAGATCTCGAAGGGAAGGGCTCCGGAGCGGACGTTCGTCCCGGAGCACCTTGTCTAGAGGCGAGCGACTGCGGCGAGAGGCGCCGAGCGAGAGCGCGCGGGGCAGCGCGAGGCAGCCCCGGGGCCGAGCCCGGCCAGGGGCGGCTCTGACTCTGCTCCGACTCAGCGGGGCGGAGCCGGCAGGGCAGGCGGCAATTCAAAAGCTGCCCCCAGGAGCGCGAGCGATAGGAGCGCAGGCAGGAGGTGCAGGCAGGGAGTCTCCTCCCAGGTGTGGAAAAGAATTCTCTCTACAGTCTCTTCCACCAGCTGGAGATCAGGCGAAGCCATGGTCTCCACTCGGCAGTGAGCTTCCACCAGGAAGACTGTGGTGACACAGACAGAACCGCCCCAGAAACACGCGGCAGTCCAGGTTTCTAGCTGCGGGGAATGTCTGAGCCTCACCATGCTATCCGGGAGTAGTGAAAACATCTTCTGCCTTAGGTGTGAGCAGGTGGATGACCTGATCAGCCTGGTGGTGGAGCTGAAGGAGAAGGTAGAAAGGCTGAGGACCATCAGGGAATGTGAAAGAGAAATAGACCGGTGGAGCCGTGTTCTGCAGCCTTCCCAGGAAAGCCACCCAGAGAACCCCCCAATTCAGTCTGTAAATCATAGGCAGAGGGGGCAGAGTTAACAGTATCAAGGGATGAATAACAATGGAAACAGGTCCCGACTCGAGGTGGCAGGAGAACCCACCTCACCCCCACCGGTGGCCACGTCCAACAGGTACGAGGCCCTGGAACTTGTGGATCGCATAGATGAGGTCATAAACCAAGACCCATCTAAGTGGCTGTCTACAGAGAGGCAGGAAGCTCCACTCCTCGAGGCTGTTGCCCCTAAGGAGAAAAGGAGCACCCAGAAGAAGCGGCAGGTGATTGTCGTGGGTGACTCCCTGCTGCAGGGCATGGAGGCACCGATCTGTAGACCTGAGCCCTTATCCAGAGAGGTCTGCTGCTTGCCAGGGGCTCGAATAAGGGATGTCACAAAGAGGCTCCCAAGGCTTGTCCAGGAGTCTGACTATTATCCCCTGGTACTGTTTCACGTGTGCACTAATGATGCCATGGGGAAACTGGGGGACATCAAGTGAGATTTCAGAGCCCTAGGGATGGCCGTCAAAGGTATGGAAGCCCAGGTTGTGTTCTCCTCAATCCTACCAGTGAGGGGAATGGATTCAAGGAGAAGGCAGATATTGCACATTAACAAATGGCTGCACTGCTGGTCTTGGCAACAGGGTTTTGGCTTCTATGACCATGGGACTCTGTTTGATGGCCACTAGCTAGTGGGGAATGACGGGAAGCACCTCAGCAAGAGGGGCACACGTCTCTTTGCCAAAAGGCTGGCCAACCTGCTGAGGAGGGCTTTAAACTAAGCAAGAAGGGGGAAGGGGAGTGTCACGCAGACAGGGCAATCAGTATCATGCAGCCAAAGTCAGATGGCATCCAGTGGGAGTATGGTAGTGAGGAAGTGAGGATAGGAGACAATTATAGAGGGTCGTCTTTCACCCATCCTGGGAAACCTGCAGGCTCCATTACTTCCCTTAAATGCCTGTACACCAATGCGTGAAGCATGGGGAATAAGCAGGACAAACTGGAGATCTGTGTGTGGTCCCAGGGTTATGGTCTCATTGGAATCACAGAGACATGGTGGGATAACTTACATGACTGGAGCACTGTCATGGACAGCTATGTGCTCTTTAGGAAGGACAGGCTGGAAAGGTGAGGTGGGGGAGTTGCTCTTTATGTGAGAGAGCAACTGGAATGCACGGAGCTCAGCCTGGGGGTGGATGATGAGCGAGTTGAGAGCTTGTGGGTAAGGGTTAAAGGGCAGGCTAACATGGGAGACACTGTGGTGGGTGTCTGCTACAGGCCACCTGACCAGGATGAGGAAGTTGATGAGGCCTTCTGTAGTCAGCTGGAAGTTGCCTCAAGGTCATAAGCCCTCATGGGAGACTTCAACTACCGTGACATCCACTGGAAGGACAACACAGCCAGGCACAAACAGTCTTGGAGGTTCCTGCAGTGCGTGGATGATAACTTTATGATGCAGGTTGTGGAAGAGCCAACGAGGAGAGGTGGGCTACTGGACCTTGTGCTGACAAATAGAGAGGGACTTATTGGAGATGTGAAGGTTGGGGGTAGCCTCGGCTGCAGTGATCGTGAGTTGGTGGAGTTCCGGATGCAACGAGGAGGAGGCAGGGCTGTAAGTAGCCTTGCAACCATGGACTTCAGGAGGGCCAACTTTGACCTCTTCAGAGACCTCCTCAGAAGAATGCCATGGGCTCTAGAAGGTCGGGGGGCCCAAGAGGGCGGGTTGGTTTTCAAGGAGCACTTCCTCCATGCCCAGCAACAGTGCATCCCTGTGTGTAAGAAGTCAGGCAGAGGGGGCAGGAGACCTGCGTGGATGAGCAAGGAGCTTGTGGCAATGCTCAACCAGAAGAAGGCGGTATACAGAATGTGGAAAAAAGGACAGGCCCCTTGGGAGAAATACAGGAATGTTGTCAGGGAATGCAGGGATGTGACAAGGAAAGCTGAGGCACGGTTGGAACGCAATTTGGCAGGGGATGTTAAAAATACCAAGAAATGCTTCTTCAAATATGTTAACAGCAAAAGGAAGATCAGGGAAAATGTGGGTCTGCTTGTGAATGGGGTGGGTGCCCTGTTTACAAAAAACACAGAAAAAGCAGAGTTGCTGAACGCCTTCTTTGCTTTGGTGTTTACCAAGGGCAGCCCTTTAGAGTCCCAGGCCCTAGGGACAAGAGAAGGAGCCTGGAGAGAGGAAGACTTGCCCCGGATTGAGAAAGATTGGGTCAGAGAGCACCTAAGGAAACTCGATACCCACAGATCCATGGGCCCTGATGGGATGCACCCCAGAGTGGTGCAGGAGCTGGCGGACGTCATAGCTAAGCCGCTCTCCATCATCTTTGAAAGGTCCTGGAGAACGGGGGAGGTGCCGGAGGACTGGAAGAAAGCCAATGTCACGCCAGTCTTCAAAAAAGGCAAGGAGGAGGACTCAGGCAACTACAGGCCAGTGAGTCTCACCTCCATCCCCGGAAAAGTGATGGAACATCTCATCCTGGCAGTTGTCTCCAGGCACATGGAGGACAAGAAGGTGCTCAGGAGTAGTCAGCACAGATTCACCAAGGGGAAATCATGCTTGACTAACCTGATTGCCTTCTATGATGGAATGACTAGCTGGATGGATGAGGGGAGAGCAGTGGATGTCATCTACCTCGACTTCACCAAGTCTTTTGACACCGTCCCTTACAGCATCCTTCTGGGCAAGCTCCGGAAGTATGGGATAGATGAGTGGACAGTGAGATGGATTAGGAATTGGCTAGATGACAGGGCTCAGAGGGTGATGATCAGTGGTGCGGAGTCTAGTTGGAGGCCTGTGGTTAGCAGTGTCTCCCAGGGGTCAGTCCTCGGTCCAGTTCTGTTCAATTTATTCATTAACAACCTGGATGAAGGGATGGAGGGCTCCCTCAGCAAGTTTGCTGATAATACCAAACTGGGAGGAGTAGCTGACAGCCCAGAGGGCTGCGCTGCCATCCAAAGGGACCTGGACAGACTGGGAAACTGGTCAGTGAGAAATCTTATGAAATTCAACAAAGACAAGTGCAAAGTCCTGCACTTGGGGAAAAATAACCCCAGTCACCAGTACAGGCTGGGGATTGACCTTCTGGAGAGCAGCTCTGCAGAGAGGGACCTGGGCGTCGTGGTGGATGACAAGTTGTCCATGAGGCAGCAGTGCCCTCGTGGCCAAGAAGGCCAATGGGATCCTGGGGTGCATTAGGAGGAGCGTCTGCAGCAGGTCGAGGGAGGTGATCCTGCCCCTCTACTCAGCCCTGCTGAGGCCACACCTGGAGTGCTGTGTCCAGTTCTGGGTTCCCCAGTACAAGAGGGATGTGGAGCTGCTGGAGGGACCCCAACGCAAGACTACGAGGATAACCAGGGGCCTGGAACATCTGCCCTATGAGTCTGGGGCTGAGAGAGCTGGGCCTGTTCAGCCTGGAGAAGACAAGGCTGAGAGGAGACCTGATTAGTGTGTCTAGAAGTACCTCAAGGGAGGCAGTGAGGAGGATGGGGCTGGCCTCTTTTCAGTGGTGGCTCCTGATAGGACAAGAGGAAACAGTCACAAACTGAATCATCAAACGTTCCACAGGAATTTAAGGAAAAATTTCTTAACAGTGAGGGTGACAGAGCACTGGAACAGGCTGCCCAGGGAGGTTGTAGAATTTCCTTCTTGAGATCTTCAAAACCTGCTTGGACGCAGTCCTGTGCCACATGCTGTAGGTGACCCTGTGTGTGCAGGGGGGTTGGACTAGATGATCTCTAGAGGTCCCTTCCAACCTTAAGCATTCTGTGATGCTATGATCTTTTCGTACCTAACCTCCAAAAGCCCCAAAGCGTATTAGCTAAAGAAGATTTAATTGTATTTAAGCAAAATTGCTAGTAGGCAGCTAGGAACAATCACCTGGGTCTGAGAAAACTTTTATGAAAGCTTAAAGAGAAATCTTAAAAAAAATCAGAACAAAGTGCTTTTCTGATGCGTTTCTAGAATAGACTGTAACAGAATCAAGCAGAAAACAATGCAACCTCCAAATCTGCTTTGCTTTAATCAAATTACAAGAAGTGATATTAATTGTGTGGAATTAGTAGATAAGACTGGGGATTGCCTAAACTGCTAGAGTTAAAGAGTTCAGGCTATATTTCTTTGCTTGTCAACAGAGAATAAAACTATTGGAAGTGACAACCCAGAGAGTAGCATGGATGATTACGTTTGCTTTAATTAGTTTCAAGAAATATTAATTGAAATTAAAAACCAAAGTGCAGCAAACAAGCTGTTGTGCTAGCTCAGAAAGCAGAATGATTTTGATAGTGATTTAAAAATAACAGGGCAGGTTGTGAGACCCTGCCAGCTTGGCAAGTTTGTCAGTTTTTTTCAAACTGAAGGCAGATTTTATGTAAGCTGCAATCCAAACAGTGTCGCTCAGATTGAGGTTTCAGGAATTATTTAAAACTGATATTTTTTATCAGGAAAGCTGATATTATTTTGCTGAGATACATCTTAAGGTCCTTTTTTTTTTTTTTTTTTCCACTAGACATGCAGCCAAATCTGTAATGCTCCAGGACAGCAGAAGTATCAGCTTCCTGCTCAAAGCTCTTTGATCTGGGCCAGAAAGAAGTGTGTTGGGGTTCATCTGGATCCCTCAAATTTAGAGGACAACTATGTGAATCAAACTTTATTTCCTAAGCTTAGTATATAAGACACAAATCAGGGATCGACTCACTAATTCACACACGAGCAAAGTAGTTTTCTAGACTCTGAATGATAATGCACAAGGATGGATCTGCTTCAAGATGGATCTGGTTGGGTGAGCTGATGTATTTGTACCTTCTAGCTCCGACATCTGGTCTAGACCATGTCCATTGGCCCTTTCAGTTACTGGGCAAGAACTTGCTCAATACTGAAGAGGTTTGGTCTTATCAGATGTTAACAAGTAGTTCATTATAGACATGCAATGTTTAGCAGAACTTCTTCATTTTGTCCTTCAGTGTCTAGCATCCTTGTTGCTCTCACCTTAGCCAAACAGTGCTGCTCCCAGCAGATGCCAAGTCTTAGCATAAGCCATGTGTCTGGCCCAAGAAGCACTGGGACAAGGCATTCATAATCTTAAATCAGCAGTTGATTTAATTAATTTACCCTATAAAAACTGCTTTGGAGTGTTTATTAGCCAACAGGAGCAAATACAGGAAATCAAATATATACTTGATATTAAAACCACCACTACAATGAAAATCCCTTGGCAAAGGATGGAGGTAAGTGCAGCTTCAAGTAAATAAGAATGGTGAATTCTATAATGTTCCTGTATCAGGTAAACTAAAAAACTGAATCACTAGCTGTGATGCTACCAAGGAGAAATAAACTCGGTTGCAGCATTCACTTATCAGGATAGTGATATCTCACTTCATTAACAGTGGGATGTGTGCTTTTCATTATGCTGCTGTGGCAAAAGTGGAAGTGCTCATTAATTTCCCTGGAAATAAGATGCTCCTTCTTGGATAAATACGCCTGTCAAAGCTCTACGAGATCATTATATTAAAAGGGAGATGAGCTGTCCTGGCAAATTTGCAGCAAATTAAATCTGAAATGAGAGTGGATATTCAAGTGATAAAATCTTTACAAGTGAAGTCATTGTCAAAAGCAAGGTGCAATGGTGGGAGGGTCAGGGACTAAACCCATGGAGCAGATGGTAATCTGCAAGCAGAAGGAATGATCTTCATGTCTCAGAGCCACAATGAAGTGTTTATCAGAGAAACATAGACAGCAGATATACATCAAGGCCCAGAGATGATGCAAATACAGAACAGGACTTTTTAAACAGGTAGCCTTGTTTTTGGACCTTTGATGAAGAGATAGCTATTGCCAGCATGGAGCTGGAGTTGGTCACAGTTCTGCTTCAGTTTGCCATGAGAAGACTTTCCTGAAAAAGTCATGTCTGCAGAAGTTGTGTCTTCTGCTTATGCTGCTGTGGCAAACTGGAAGTGCTCATAAGCAACTCACATGTTGGTTATTCATCTGGCTATTCTGCAGAGAAAACACCAAGCTCTAATGGGTTATCACGTTGGCTCCATTAACTCCTTATGCCTAAGACTTTATTGAGGTTTCTAGAAAATAACGTCCCAAGGCTGGGTCAGCTCTCTGGAGAGACAACATATCAAGATTTGTGTGGCTGCTGTTGAAGGCTTTGGCAAGTTCATGGCATTCAGGTACCATCACAAGCATAATCTGATTCCTCCCCACCCTTTTCCCTTTATCGTACATATAGATCTTCTAAGACACCAGACTTACCTCTGCACCAAGTATCGCTTATTGGCATTGCTCAGGAAAAAAAAAAAAAAGCAAAAAGGATTTTCTAGCTTTGAAATGGGTTGTAATTGGCCGAATGACAGGACTAATTTGATTTAGTGCAATCCTCTGTGCTTTATAGGTATAGCAGGGTATGAACTGGTGCCTTCAGGACTGCAGAGAAGAATGACACAGTGCACAGGACGGCAATCACTGGGCCAAGTCCTATGACTTGTGCTGCACCGAAGGGGAGAGTGGCTGCACAATTATCAGAAGATTGATGACTCTATAAATGCTGTGGAGATTTTGTCTTAAGAAACAAAGGATTTTATTTCAAACAGGCATCTAGGTATGCTGTACTTTTTCATGGTTGTAGTACATCATTTTGCATGTTCTTCTATTTGAAAACTGGTCTCCAATTCACTGCAGTCCTCCTCCTTACAAGTATTTGATCCCCGCAGGAGATGTAAGTCCTGAAAAAGTTTCGGCTAACATTTGCCTCATGGATGGTTTCCTTCAAAGTGCATTGACTGCAGTGAGGGCTCTGATAGACCAGGGTCTGATTGGTTTAATTTGGATGATTCCCAGCTTTTCATAACCAATAAAACCAATAAAAATGGCCCAGTCACAACACTGAACTTTAGAACTGGCATCAGACCTTTCCTCCCTTCTCCTGTCATTTTGGCTGCCACATATGGCATCCTTTAAGGATTCAGAGAGGATTTTAACATCTTTGGCCTCTGCAGCTAGATCAAGCCAAAGTGCTGTTATCAAAGAAATCCTTCATTATCTGCTCTGTCTCTGTTGATCATCAGCACAGTCTAACCAGGGAGCATATTTGATATTAGACGAATGAGATGAGCAAGCACGTGAGAAGAGTAGTGAAGAGCTGGTAGACAATCAGCTGGGAAACAGTCAGAGCTCTTACATCATGATGTGAGGCCACCGGAGGGAGGAGGCCATTCCTTCCCACCATACCCACCCCATTGCTCCATCCATCTCACTGAAACAACCCCAAGCTGGTCAATTTGCAGATTAAACTGAAGTGCCCACCGCGGTGCCCGAACTACAGTTCCTGGAGATTGGATTTCAGCCAGACAGCTGAACTGTATTCACACACACAGTATTAGTTATTTAAATCCAAAGATCTGGGCTAATTTGTGTCAGACAAGGATCTGATCTTTGCTTGTGCCTAATATTTTCTATATATTCTTATATCAAATCATAATTTTATAATTGCATGGACAAATGCAGTTCCCACTAAGAGATTCCCCTGGCCTTGTACCTACTAAGTCTATAGGTTTTCACTATGCATTTACTAAACCCATACCCCAAGAGATGTTTCATTCACAGCTAAGTCACAATTCATTTGAACACACTGAAACAACTGGAGTACCTATGGCTTTAGAGGCAGTTTATAGATTTCAGTTCATTTAGCCATAGACAGAACGTTACTGTTCAGAAATAATTTAACACTTGAATTTTGCTTTCTCGTAAACATTAAAGAGGAGAGTAAAGAGGGAGAAGTCCTGTGTTCTCTTACTACTGGTGATGGCAGCAATGCTACTGCAGAGCAACTTCCCAGAGTCTGTGATGAGCAGATGTGTCCACCTGCTGATACCAGAGCATCCGAGTTACCAGGTGGGGCTTCATGCTGGTTTGTGCATCTGCAGACAGCGTTGCCTGGGGCAGACCCGTGCAGGTTAGTAAGCATGCGTTTGCCTACTCTTATTTCATAGAAGAGCCTGGGCACCTCTTAAACTACAAACCATTTCAAAAACAGGTCTTGCTCATAATTTTCTCAGATAAAATCCACTGACTTCAGTGAAGGTGAATTTTTTTTTTCTTTACGACAACCTAGCTCAGAACAGAATCTCTTCTGCTGCCTGAATTCCACTTGTGGGTACAGAGGAGCCAGTCATGCAAAGCTTGTTTCCATAGAAACAAATGCACTTCACATGGCGGACTGAGGGGAAACCAGAGAAACAAAATAAAAAACTATTACAAGTATGTAACATTTGCCTAATTCTGTACCTTTCATTTCCATTTGTCTTTGAAAATTTATTTAGCTCACCTAAGGCTATAAGGCAGACACCCTAAATACTGCAGCAAAAGAGACTTTCATAACATAATGTTGTACTTACTAGAGATCACTTACTGATAATTTTCGTAGTGCCAATGACTTCAGGAACACCAGATTGGATCCTAAATATTCTGATATGCACATATGCATAGATATTATTAAAATCCTGGGACAGAGTCTGGTACCAAGTACAGCAACACTTTCTTTGACTGTATTGGGAATATTTGGGAAACTAAGTACTTCTTATCCAGAGAATGGATGTGAAGGCCTGGCAGTATAAATGCAAATTTTTGAATCTCTGTACTTCATACAGAAAAGCTGGTTTGCAGAGCAACATTTTCATCAGATACAGAGCATCTGAGTAGTCAAACGTCCATCTTCAGTAATTAACTAATGTTCTACACAACTGATTTTTCAGATCAGTGAAACTGTTACAGAGATGCAGAGAAGCTATCTTAAGATACACCATGAGGCAGCAATAGTTTAGATATCAGTTCCTATTTCTGGTCCTTCCAGGAATCCCACTTGCCATTCATAGATATCTACCTGTATCCTTAGATGATTACAAAATCTTTGCAACTCTGTTTCTGGATTGCTTCTTAAAATGCCTCTTTCAAAAATATTACAGTCTCTCCTAGATTCACCAAACAGCATATAAAACAAACAAACAAACAAAGTATATCCCATCTTTTAGATGCACACTTCAGCACACTGTGCTTTGCCTTTGGGGCCATGCAATGAAATAAAGCAATCAAATGCAATGTTTAATAATGATAGCTATTTCCAGAATTGTCACAGCTCTGCAGTACCCAGATAAAACACCCCCAAAAGCCTTTATTCAGCTTTTTTCTCCCCATACACTGCACAGATTTATTACCTTTATTGACTTTCCAAATGTTTACACTTGGAACATTCATCTGTCAAAGCTGCTGCTGCATCTGCAATCAATCTTCCTGGTTTCCGTGCTCTGGTCGGCAAAGTGAAGGCTCTGTTTTAAAGATCACCTAAGCCTTTTGTTAGGCATTGCCATTAAATAAGTAAAGCTGGAATAATCTACACATCTTGCACGTTCCAAATTATGCCAAAAAAACCTGGGTAGTGAGTTGTTAACCCAGCACTTCAGGTTTCTTAGGCAAACCACTCTGCACCTTTGCTTAGGAGAGGTTAAGTGCTGATATAAAGGATGCGGTCATACTTTACTTTCCAAAACACCTCCAGCAATGCCGGGGAAAGTTCAGGATGGGAAAGCTGAGCCTTCATTTGCTCAGCCCTCCCCCAGTTCATTTAAAGGTCCTGTCAGCAGTTAATTCTCTGGGAAAGTTGCCAGGGTCTTGGCAAATTTCCCCAAGATTAAGAACCATAAAAGGGGGCAAATGGCTTTTATTTGAGAGAAAAAAACAGGCCTTGAAAGTGCTGCACATTTCTTCATGTAAATCCCTTTAGAAGTTACCTGGTATATATGTCTGCATCGAGCCTTTCATCGAATCTGTCCAGGAGGTGTGGGTAGTGGGCTGCACAGGGGCTTGGATGGATGTTCTTATGGTCTCTTCATCCATGAGTAATGGTCCAACTCTTGGCTAGCATGGTAATTACTGACCTCCTATGCTGTCCAGATGAAGGCAAACTATTCCCTAGTCTTGCTGTTGTTTAGCTTAAAGTTACTTCTCAGTCCTAAGCCCTCAAAGCTGTGGATAAAGGATTATCTTCAGTCTGTCCAGACCCTATCTCATGATCCATCAGCACTCTCACTCACTGCTTTTATTGCATTGCTGGTAATAACAGTTTCCGTTGATCGAGCATCTGCAGTAGCCTTGAGGTTAGTCTTTCTCCACCCATCCATCCACCGCTCTGTTTGCTTATCCCCCATGCTGTTGAACAAAGTCTGTCACAATATGTTTCTTATGCAAAAAGGGTCCTCATCTACTGACACCCCATTCCAAGCTTTGGAAAATAGACACCTTCTTTTAAGAAGCAATGTTCTTACCCAATGACACTTTCCTCCCCATCCTCTCCGCTGCCGCATTTGCCAAAGGATTTGCTACTTTGGCTCTATGTCAGCTGGACCCTGTTTGGGTGTTTCTGGACGGAGGAGGTGTTCAAGCCCTTTTCAAATATTCAGCATCATTGTGCTGCTGCTTAACTTCTGTAAGAAAGATGAGCGGTGAACTGCAGTCAGAGCAATCGCATTCCAAGGAAAGGTGGGTGCCAAAGTGGTAAAAATAACTTTGCAAGAGCTCTCCCTGCCCACTCCACTCCACCCAAGCTCTAGTTCATTTTTCATCTTCAGACTTGCTGCCTTCTGTACGTGGGCCAAGGAAAACTGACTTTATCTAGTGCCAAGCATCTTTCAGAAGAAGAAAGTTCTTGCATCTCTACAGATATCCATGTAGCCATCAAGAGAACTGGTTTTCCCCATCAAAGGTAACTGACCCCCATCACCACAGAAACGAAGAGTTCTGAATCCTCTATTCAACCCCCAATTGTCACCTGTCTCTGATGTCTCTGCACTTTGCAATGGAGATGGACATCACTGCATCTTCTCTCTCAGAGAGGAGAGAAATGTAGACTAGATTTCTTCCTCCCTGCATGCCAATATTGATTTTTGAAAACTTTTGAAGGCAAATTCAGGCCGGGACTGGAAGCCGCTAAGGTTGGTGGTATTTCTAAGACCTCAAGGTGACATGGCCAGAAGGCAGGGCTCAACCCACATGGTTGTATCACATGTTTGGCACAAAGATGCTTCTCCTGCTTATGAGAATGACCCTTGCTGTAGGCAGCTCCCTGATGCCCTAAGAGTTAGGATCTTGTTGTTTTCTGGAACTCTAGGAGCCCTTTAGAAAATCATTCTGGAGTTTAGGCCAGGTGGTCTCTGGAAGATCATAGAATCATAGAATGCTTAAGGTTGGAAGGGACCTCTAGAGATCATCTAGTCCAACTCCCCCTGCACACGCAGGGTCACCTAGAGCATGTGGCACAGGACTGGGTCCAAGCGGGTTTGGAAGATCTCCAGAGAAGGAGACTCCACAACCTCCCTGGGCAGCCTGTTCCAGTGCTCTGTCACCCTCACTGTTAAGAAATTTTTCCTTAAGTTCCTCTGGAACTTTTGGTGTTTCAGTTTGTGGCCATTTCCTCTAGTCCTATCAGTGGCCACCACTGAAAAGAGGCCAGCCCCATCCTCCTCACTGCCTCCCTTGAGGTACTTCTAGACACACTAATCAGGTCTCCTCTCAGCCTTGTCTTTTCCAGGCTGAACAGGCCCAGCTCTCTCAGTCTTTCCTCATAGGGAAGGTGTTCCAGGCCCCAGAGATCAGAGATAAAGCAAAACAGCCACAGATTTACAAAAAAAATACAGACTTAGCTCCTCCCCTCCATGTGAAGCTAGCCATCAGGAGTTGTTATGAACGTCAAGAACTCAGCAGGAAACAGTCACAGATTAGCTGCTTTTATGGCTAATAAGAAGGTACAGAGCAGTAGTAATGAAGATTCAGATATCAGCCTTGGGGAAAGGTCAGAAACCCAGACACACCCAGCTTTAGAGCAGTCTGTAGTAGGTGGAAGCTGGCAAAATGTTTTTGAACATGTCGTAGTGTCCGAGGGGATCTCACACCATCGCAGCAGCAAAAATGCTATGAAGAATGATTCGATCCTGTCCAGCAATTCTGATTTTATGAGCACTTCATACTCTGCACTGCTTTCCAACTGCATTCAGCAGTGTCCTGGGGACTCATAGTTTAATCATTTGGCATGATGCTGGAATTCATATTTGTTCAGATGCATTATGCAAAATCAAAGATCATTTATGTTTCCATTTCCTTCCTAATACTCTTGCTAGTGATAATGTTTTGAGCAGTCCCAGTCTGTTTGCTTCTCCTCAGCAGGTATTTCTAATAATGTGTTCTTTGTCAAGAGTAATGGCCCCTCATGACCAGGATAAATACATTTTTTTCTTTAGTTCCCATTCACAGAACGCTCTCCCTGGCAGGTACTTTTGAGAATAGTTATTTAGTGGGAACAAATAAATCTTTGCTTTAAACCCAGTGGGATATGTTTTCATGAGTACTTTATTTTGCAATGTAATTAATGTTATTAGCGTTAATGGGACTAATATCTCCAAATCCCTGCATATCCTGCTGTCACTGTCCCCTTGTGCTCCTCCCTGGAAGATGTATTCAAGCAAAGCAAAGATCAGAGAGAGAAAACATGCAGGGCAGAAGCTGAGAAATCTGGTGTTTACTGGCATTAAATCTGAGGATTAGGTCCATGCAGGGAAACTCCTGCTCAGTCCCAAGAGTTTATTCCCCAAAGTGGATGTGCCCATCAAAGGAAACATTCCCCTGTGGAAGCTGAGGAACTCCCTGGCACTTGGAGCAAAGAAAGGGGTTTGTTCCGTAGTGTCCTTCCCCTCCTGGGATCAGGACCAGGTTCTCCCTGACATCTCAGGGACCTTCCAGTATGATGCTGTAGATCACGAGTTTTCCTCCCGCCCTTGCTGAGCTCACCTAGTGCTTTTCTGCCATGGGATTTTGGACTTTGTCTTTGATGGACAATATATTTTCCAGCTTAGTAGTTGAAAAAAAGACATACAAAATAATTATGCTTGTCTTGAATTTATTTTGGCTCAACCTAAAAAAGTGTGGATCAACTTCAAGCAAAAGGTTTTGCTTGGTTTTGGGCCCACTTAGAAGCCTTTCAAACTGACTTATTTATACTCTACTCTTTTTCTCTCCTCCTAGGCTGTTCTAGGAATTGCCTAGTTAGGAACTGTCAAAATTAGGAGTGCAACTTGGAAATGATGAGTATTTTAAACAGTCAAAATAATGTCATTAAACTAGTATGCTGGCGCAACTTCAACAATTTTCCCACATTTCCTACCAAACTCAAGTGCTATTCCTTAATAGATTTTGTTCTTCCAAAATTCCATTTTCCAGCAAACTTATTATTTCTGAAAAAAAGAGAAAACAAAGAGCCCCCTGCCAGCTCATTTGCTTTTAGTTCAATTAGTGTGTTTTTCCTTATGGGCATAGGCATTGTAACAAAAATTTTGTTCATTTGAGCCTTCTTAAAACAAACATACAGGAAAGACTGAAAACTCTAAGTAGGCATTACATAAAAAAGAAAAATAAAAAAAAGTTTAAATAATAAGAAAAACTAGCTTCCTTAGCAAAAGGTCATGCCTCATAAACCCCAGACTATTTTTTCCGGGGGGGGGGATATATATTGGCAAGTGAGTAGGACCTCATGCAGCAAGACTTATTTATGTATCTGAATGAAAGAGAAAATAGTTTGTTGATTAAAGTCTCCCTATTTACATATTCAAATATTCACTAAGCCAACCACTTACCCTCAAAAAAGTCTTACCAATACACTGGAGCAAAAATAACATTACAAAGTCAGTTGCTTTCACCACTACCAAAGAGAACCCCAGGAGCACCCACTGAGGAAGATCAGGCAGTAGCTTGAAACATTGGCACTTGCACCTTAATTTGCAAACTGGGAATTGATTCACCTCCAAAATGGTCCCCACCAGACCATGAGTCCCACCAGAGACAGGTTTTTGGATAAAATACTCTCTTTGCTTCCCTCTTCGTTAGGGCCCAGGAGGAGAGTTGAAGCTCCTGGACCTTTCAGCAGGTGTTTTTGAGATTTGGTCCGGCAAAAGACAATTTTGCCCTCTGAAAACGTTTTTGTGGTATTCAGAAGAACTGATTTGGAATGGAGAACGTGCAAGCGTATCTCATTTGCTCGGACTTCTGCATCCACATCTTAGCAGAAAGCAGGTGCTTTCAGGAGAAAGAACAAGCTCTCTGCTGTCAACACAGGCATTTTACAGGAGGAGCTCTCATAAAGAATCTAATTTGGTACAATATTAAAAAAAAAAAAAAAATCCTAGCCAGTCGTGCAGTGCACACTGTGCAGGGAAGATAAATTTCCTCATTTGTCACAGATCTAAGTCTTGCTAATTAAGACCACATTGCTGCTTGCTAGAGAAAATTTCCATTGATATCTAGAATATCCTGCATGTATTTGTAAGAAGTGACTGTCTCAGCCTGTGTAAAAGATGGGCATTGAATTCCCCGCTTCCAAAGAGTGATGGCTTGAAGAAATGGACCTTAGTTCTTCATGAATGCCTCTGTGGATATTCTTTTCAGAGAAATATTTCCCTAGCATTGTTATTGATAGTGATAGTCACAACTGTGACCCATCCCATATGAAACTGAGAATTTTATGGAGCTGTAGGAAAAGTAGCTAGAAGTTGCTGGACTTGCTTCAAGATGTTTAAATGATTCCTCTGCAAGTTTGCAGATAAAACTGAGAGGAGTGACTGATACATCAATTGTTCAAGGAAGGAAGCAAGGAAGCAAGGAGGGAAAATAGGATTCTCATCTAAATGACTCATTAAGCCAGATAGCCAAATATTGCCTTTAGACAACATGGAGAAATGGAGCACAAGGGGTGATGCATCTCCCATATATCCCCATCCAGCAGAAGATATCTATAAAGAAGGGCTAAGTCCCCAGAACTGGGTGGGAGGGGGATGAAGCAGCGGAGGAAAATTTCTGTCTCAGACTAGCACTGTCAGCAGTGACATGCCTTCTTTTGTGGTCTTTTATTCTTAAGATTCCTCATAGAGAGATTTCTTCCTCATGCTATGCCCAATCTACCACTAAACAGTCCTTCAAATCTCTGGAACACATCATGATCTCTCATACTTCCCAGCCATCCCAGCCACCAGACCCAGATCCTTGGATTTTTCCTCATCAGGACACTGTTTGCCCCTGAGTACTGACAGCAGAAAACAATTTTTCCTAGCAGGGGCAAGCAGCGAGACCGGGAGGTCATAGGGCTGAAGGAAGTAAGCAAAAGGCTTGGACAATAGAATAGCTGCATGCCAGAAATGTGTCTTGTTAAATACGCACTACCACACTGACTGAGTAAAGACTTTTGAATGTAAATTAGCATGTGTCTGTGTTTGTGACTGGTGGGAAGTGCAAAACAAGTCTTCCACTATCCTGGAAGTTCTGGGGTTTCCAAATTCTACTTTAGTACAAGAACAGCATAAAGAGTTGAAAAGACTGAGAATAACCTCGGAGTGTAAAGAACCCCTTTACTGAAAATACTCTCTTTGTCAAACTCTCTCCACAACCTAATAGGGGGGCATAACAAGTGCTGGACAAACAACGCCCTGCAAAGGAATCAATGCGTATTCAACTGAAAAATGATAAATAATGCAGCAAATGGCAAGGTTTATTAATATTAAAATGAATGTTAATGCATTTATGTAAAACAAAACTGGAATTAAACAGACAAAGTTGTAAAGGCACATTTTACATCATTGGAACAAATCACCAGGAGGGCTGAAACGCATTGGCTTGACATTATCAGAACAAACTGAACAAGGTGAAAAGATTTGTTTTGACATCTTTTTGTGGGTGGATAATTTTGCTCAACTCCTTTTCTGAAGGAAACCATTTTAGGCTTTTTTTTTTTTTTTTTGGTGAGGGTTCTGCTTAATGAATCAGGAAGAAAGCCCAACAAGGAGCACTAGAGCCACCCTTGAATGAAAATCTCTCCTACCTTGCTGTCTCTGGGCGCAACACTGGCACTGTTGCTAGCTCTTGCCACTTGATTTCAACCCTTGTAGCTCTACGTCTTTTTCTTTTTTTTTTCCCTTAAACCTTCGTCTTCTTGAGTCAGATGATTCAGGTGACAGTCTCAGCTTTTTCCTTTTTCTTAAAGTATGTTTTTGGACCCCATATTTGATTTTCAAGACAAGCTGAGACATTTGCCTGACTTGATGTCTTGGTAGCTGAAAGGGAAAAGAATAGAACTCCAAATGCTGTTTTTATGTGGAGAAGGGAAGGGAAGGGAAGGGAA
>VZSV01000255.1:252601-266119 GCA_013398735.1 Nothocercus julius | reverse complement strand
ATATATAATGGGGTGAACAGCAACATCCAGCAGTTAGAGCATCCTGGCTGTCAAACATGGCAGGGAGGTGGGGAGCAGTGAATGCATGATGGTTCCTCATTTAACTTTTCTATTCTTAGCAGTGCTGCTCAGCTGGAGGAGTCCTGCCTTCGTATGCAATGCACATATCTTTCAGCTCTGCTGCAAGCATCCCTTAGCACCTCAGGGAGCAGCTGAGGGAGAGAGAGGAGAGACCTCAGAGTGGACCAGCCAAGGAATCCAGCTCCGCAGGAAGGTTTCAGGAAGCTGATGCCTGTCTCAGCAACCAAGCCTCTGAGGCATTGGAGATTATTCAGAAGTGGAGGGAGCAGAAGTGGATTGCATGGAAACTTTCAACACTCCCTGTCACTCATATGTTGTTATTGCCTCAGCAGAGTGGCAATGACAACATATATGACTACAGCTGTGGTGAGTTTGACCCCATCTTAGGGAAGGTCTGTGACTTGGAGGCTAAATCATCCTGGATTTAATGTTTGTTTTCATAAACACCTTGATGCATCCCTGGCAATATTGGAGGCAGCGACTTACTGAAAGCTTTCAGTAAAGCCGTAAAACATTTGGCTGCATCAGGAAGAATTAAGATGCCTTTATGATCTTCATTGAGATGTTCCCAAGCCATGATGAAAGGAATGCATCTTCAAATACATTTCTGCCTGAGAGCTCTGACACATGCTTCCACGGTCTGCACAACGAACTAAATAAATAAAAACCTCAGAAAGAGTCAATCAACTGACTCAAAAGGAGAGGATAGTCTATGTTAAAGGTGGATGGCCCATGAAAATAAAAGTTGGCCCAGTGTTGTTAGCTGACCTTTCCTGAACTAGGATTCTCATTCCCCCTGAGCTCAATGGATACTGGATTACATCTTAAATGTTAAAGTTTTCAGATTTTCGTGGCCCTTCACAGCAGGGCCTTTACTTCTTTGTTACTTCTGTGTTGCAGTTTTCCACACAGAAACTGCCTTCTTGGTGGGCAGAGGGAAATGCTACAGCATAAGAAAATGATTAATTAATTACTTAATGCAAGGCAATTTGAAAGGGATGCAAAATATTAAAAATCACTGTTACTGCTGTTATTAAAACCATCAGGTTACTTTCCATAACCACTGTCTTTGTTTATTTCTCACATAAGGGATTTTATCACCACTTAGAGAGTCTTTCACGCTTCAAAAATTGCTATCAAACAACTTGGCACTCATCTCTGATTTGAGATGCATTCTTACCTGGCAGCCACTCTGAAACAACACTCGAATCTCACAAATACTTAAAGGCCACAAATACATGACATTGAGAACCCATCTGATTTTGATGCATGGATCTAGAGCATACTGGACTTTCTGTATGTATATGTATCTATTTATTTCTCAGACAGAATTTACAAATACTTTTGAATCACTGTGATTTTGTCCTTTGTATACAATGCTTTTATGATGACAACTTTATTGGTACTGAAATTACTCCTTTCCTGACTTTCAGATCATAATAACCTTGTCCGCCTTTTGAGTTTTACCTGGTATTATTTTTTTCTCCCTGTCATAATGATATTCATTATTTCCTTTTATTTTTTTATGACTCTTCTGTAGGGATGTCTTCTTGAGAGAAGAAGACACAGTAATTAAGAGGATGGGCTGTCTCTTGGTATTTGAAGTCTGTGATGTGTGAAGCACTCAGAATTAGTAAAGAGAATTTTGGGAAGTTTGCAATGTCTTTGATAACGTAGACAAACACCTTCACGTAGGCCTTTTATACTTTCAGCCAGCATTTTTGCAGACTTTCTAGAATTGCCTCATTTCTAATCTGTTCCCCCAAGGCACTTTAACTTTGAAGACTGCCCCATGCATTCCTGTTGTGTGACACCCTCCATCAAGTATGTCTCATAAGTCAGCTAACATAGGCTGCAAATACAGGAGAACACAGATCCTAAAACCCAAACGATGTGTGTAACTTTGTAAATTGAGATAATTTTACTTTTTTTAGTGCATGACACAACCAGCAAGGCAGGGATGGCACATGTTATCATCCAGCCTGCATCCATGCAAGCAAAGCTGGGAAAGCTGTTGCTTTGTGAGCATGTGTCGCAGGAATTAAAGATGGTTATTTGAACACGTAAATCAAGAGCACAGTTACGCTTGTGGCATATGAATTTAAAAGCCCTGGTATAACCATGTGGAGCAGATTTGCTCTTGAATTGAATTGAATAATGGTGGGAAACATCACCTATCTTTATCAGTGCAGGGCACTGCACTGGAGTGCAGAGGGCGACCACTGCAACTCCAGCTTGCACAGCAGAGAAGCAGCATCCTGACACCAAAAGGATGTCTTTTAACACACACACACAAAAATGCTCAGCTATCTTGGACTGCTGCTGAAATCGCCGGTGCACCTGGATCTCCCAGCAGATCTTCCAGCACAGTTGCCTGCTGAGATCACCCTCAGCATTGTGGCCTGCTGGTCCATCCCACAGTTCTTGTCAGCTGCATTTCTGACCTTATGGTCACAGCTGAGAATTGATAAGATAAGCTCTAAAGGCTGAAAAGACAGATGACAGGCAAAAATTAACCCACATATTGTTTCAAAGAAGTTGTTTTGTGGCAACACTCTGGACTCACGTTACAGCTCTGGGAGTTGATTACATTGCTCTTCAGCATGCATCGCTGTGTTTAAAGTCACGTGGTTGGAATCACTAAACAGAAGCCAAGTAGAGATGATGCCTCAGACCTTTGCAAAGAGATGCGTATATATGCCAAGATAGTTTGAGCACTTCCAAAGTATTAGACATTGCTTATACTTGACAAGTAAGCAGAAAAACACTTTCTGGGCTGTTATCTGCTGAGCTTCACAGCTCGCATAAACCAATTTTCTATAGCTACATCTGTTAGCAGTTTTGCCATCTCCTCACTGCTTCTGCTATATCTCCTTCTATCACATTTTAGAGGTTCCCATAGAATTATTAAAAAACAAAATACCCAGTTGGCAAATGTATTTTGTTCTCATATCAGACTAGCCCACTTCAGGCTCATTTCATTAGCAAATGCAGAAGCTGTTTGGAGGACCCTGGTCATTCCCCTGATGAAGGATACGTTAACATTCACTGCTATGTACTTTCCTAGTGGATAAGTTCAAAGAGGAAAAAAAAAAAAAAAGAATGATTCAGATCACTCACCACAAGCCACGTAGAGCCATGTGTATGTCTTGGGGTAATCAGCACATCCTCCTATGGTTAGTATATAGTGCATGGTATTTACTGACCCATTTTCTTTTGGAACAGCAGTTGAACATGTACTGCAGTACACCGCAGACATCCATGTCTAGGAAACCAAGTTCTACCCAAAAACATCTCATGGCATGGAAGACCATGTTCATCTCTATGAAACCAAGAAATCCATTGAAAACAGAGATATTTCTTCATAGCAGTAAACAAACCACATTCCTGCTTGAGACACAGAGCTACGTTTGATTTGAACAGATTTCACTAACACACAGGCTTTTCTATTAACCTGTAGCCTATACAGGTGTCATGCATTGCCCCTTTTGTGCAAAGATCATATTTGTCTTCCTTAACTAATTTTTTTTTCCTTGCTTTTAACCTAAAATGACATAACTCATGCAGAAATACATCACTGTCATTCATAAACATAGCAGACAACTAATAGAATTTACTAGAGCATTTTATTTTTCTTTTTTTCAGAACTATTTAGGTGAAAACATCCTTTGTTGTTTGTTTTTGTGTGTGTGTTTTTGAACACAGGAGGGAGGAGAGGGAGTATTGGAAAAAATGAATATAAAATCTACTGTTTGGTGTTTGGCATGCATTCCTTTCTTGGCAGTGAAAAAGAAATACAAACAAATAAAAGGTCAAATTAAGTCAAAAGCCATTTTCCATTGAAAAGATCAATGAATTTTTCAAATGATTCTAAGCAACAACCATTTGACTAAGTTTTTCCATGATCTCTGCAGAGTTCATTTCAATGTTAAACAATGAAGACATATTTATTACACACTGAACTAAAGCTTATTCTTTGTATTCCTTTGAAGAAGATTAAAAAAATCAGTAGTACGGCAACATAAATAACCTTTGTAATTCAAGGCAGAGAATTCCTGAGCTAATCATTTGCAAACCCTTATTTGGAAAAATATCATAAAAGTTTGGATTTCAAGCTGTGTCCATTACAAAACATACCGATATAAAATCAAGTCGCTCATTTATTTGTTTCCAGGAAACAAATGAGGCACTGAGTCTGGATCTGTTACATGAGGATGGACATCGTGTACTTAGGGCAGGGGTCTCCACTCTTTTCCACTGGTGTTGCTCAAGGGGTACTATCTTCATAGTAGCACCCAAGGAAGCCTTATCTTTTAAGGACAAAGTTGTGGAATTTCCACCAATGTACCAGTTGAGAGTCCCATTGCAGATCATGGAAATAGGCAACTGTGAGGGTGATTCATGCCACTTTTCTTGTCTGTGACTCTCTATGGAGAAGCTGATGTCCCTTTGCAACTACAGAGAGGACAACCCATTTGTAGCCAGACCACCTTCTGTGTTATATGATTCTGCCAGGGAAGACAATTTCTTCAGAGGCTCTGAACAAGCCTGCTCTGCCTAAAGGTGGGCTCCCCTCAGGGAGGAAGGAAAAAGCAACGTCGTATTTTTAGAGTAGTCACTTCCCATGGATCCAGAGGTGCCTTGACATTCCTGAGCAGAAAACCCACTGTGTAGCCCAAGCTACAAAGGCTACATAGCTGCTCCTGGGGCTTCCAGCTTGATGCCCTTATCAGTTTCCACAGCCTAGGGTGCTGGTGCTCCACAGCTCATGCAGGAGGGTCCCTGGGTCCTCTATTGCTTTTCCACAGCAGGACACCCCCTTTAGGTCTTTAACCTTGATGGGTAAATCTTCATAGACATGTTGTCTTCTTGGAGGCTTGCCAAAAAAAACTGCCAGATGACTTGGTCCCTATGGCTGGTTAGGTCTTCATTTTCCTCCTTCACTAGCTTGTATCCATTGCTGCTCAGCACCTGTGTAGGTTGTCTTCTAGTTTGTCAGTTTTGCCATTTCCTGGTCAAAATTCCCCTCCAAAATTTCAAAAATTTCCTAGTATCATGGTAACATTTTGGTCCAAAAGGCAACACATCATTCATCAGAAAGATGGCAGAGCTAATAAAGCATAATTTACCCTTCTTCTTTCCAGTGACAGGCCATCAGACCAGTCCCAGACAAAATTTTTTTGCTTTATAAAATCTGATTACATTAACACTTGGTGCTATAAATTTGTGCAGCCTGGCAGATGTACTTTTATTAGTCTATGTAGACTCTCCATTTGCATGGCAATGAAGCCTGCCAAAGGCATTCAGCAGGTGAGACTGGAGATGTTCACCTTCCATCAGCATCTCTGGCTCCTTCTATCGTGATCTATGTGATTTGCCAGAAACAGAAAAAAAACTTATTAAACTGATACCAGTGGTCTGATGCAGGGATTCACAGAATCACACAGAATCACAAAATGGTTAAGGTTGGAAGGGACCTCTAGAGATCATCTAGTCCAACCCCCCTGCTCAAGCAGGGACACCCAGAGCACGGGGCACAGGGTGTCATCCAGGCGGATTTGGAAGATCTCCAGAGAAGGAGACGCCACAGCCTCTCTGGGCAGCCCCTTCCAGGGCTCTGTCACCCTCACAGGAAAGAAGTTCTTCCTCTCATGGAGATGATGTCTTCTCCACTTCTACAGGTTAAAGTCCTACCCATGCCATCACTTCCCTGCTTATGGTAAGTGGTAAAGGTAAAGGTTATGGCTTATGGTGTGGTAAAGGCCTCTTTAAAGTGAGATATGCCTTAGCACAGAGCTAAGGTACTAAGATATGCTCATTATTAGTGTAATATTGGGGAACTTTGTCATCTTTAGTTTCTTATATCCCAGTGTGCTGCGTTTTCTGTAGGTGGCTCAATGTTTTCATTTCTCTAAGAAAAGAATTATCTCAGTACTACATATCAAGGTAGTCAACTACCAACTACCATATCAACTCTTTCTTGCAAAAAAAACATACATGGACAGCACCAAACATCTTGGGCTCTAAATCCTGTGGACTACTGTAAGACAAAGACTGAACCAGTAACAGGCATCTTCTGCATTAGTCTTCACTTTTCAGGTGTGGTGCTTTTATATGTATATATGTATATATATGTAAGGCAGGGGAGGTGGGGGGGTTGTTGCGCACGTGTGTGTGTGTAAGATGAAGTCTGTTTTTATCTCAAACCCATATTGGCTTCTCAGCTGATTGGTGCCTAGTTGATGTAATCAGGGACACCGAGGCTGGGGCATATTACATGCTTAGCAATTGTAATGCAATAATTTCCGACATTTCAGCAGTAAAAGTGGCAAGAGTAAAACCTGCATCCTGGTGAGGTCTTGCACTGAGTGAGTAGGGAGAGTCAGGCTGCATTAAAAGAAAGAGATACTGAAGTTACTAAGTCCTGTGCAGCACCTCATGCAGAACTCCTGTGTCAGCTATTTCCTCTCAGCACAAACACTTATATCTATTCCGTGCATAATTATGAAATCCATGCCCTTAGTTGCACCACCTAGTGGGAAAGCAATCTGGAGCTTGTTGTCATTGGACTAGATATTCCAGTTGTTTAGGGCTTCTCCACATGTTTTATAATTGGGCTAAAACAATAGGACATCTTCCTCAGAAAGTTGCCTTGGGAAGACTTCAGCCAAATTGATTTCATTGCTTTTGGAGAAAGAAAACAAAACAATTTTTTTTTTTCAGCTGCTGCTATTTGTTCCTTTTGGGACTCATCTATGCTCCCAGCATTTCGACAGACCAGCCTTTGCATCAGGAGATGCAGAAACTACTTTTTTGCGAAAAAACACCTGTATTTGTCAGGAAGTTCACATCAGGAAAATGACACTTTTTTTTGCACATTTTGGGAAAATTTATGGCTGGAAGGAGATCCAGGGGAGAGTATTTCCCTGCTGGATACTTTCCACACTAGGGCTTCAGCCAGCTCACGTGAAATTCTGCATGGCACCAATCCCACCAGGCCATGCCACCCCAGGTCCTGGGACATCACCTCGAGCTTGCTGCTCCTAGGTCAGCAGAGAGAGGAGACCAGAAGCAACAAGAAGCCTTATTAAACTGAAGCTGGCAGCCACTAGCTTTGCTTTCCTAGTGAGAAAACTCTAGAGAACACCATCTGTCCGTCTACCTATTTTCTCATAACTAATATTTAGGCCCTTGCCCAATTTAAAGCCCCTCGAACATCACCTGAGCTCCTCAAGATAATTAATTTTCTCCAAGCTGTGTGAAAGTTGCTGGCTGAGTAGAGAGATGCAAACTGAGCACATCATCTGAGGGAAAATTATCTGGAAGAGCCAAGGCTGTTGTCTGCTGAGTGGAGAACAATCTTCCTCTGCTTGTCCAGATCTGATGGCTCCGAGTCCACATTCTCCATTCTTTTTCTAAAGACTTCTAACCCTGGATTTGTTTTTCTAGCCTCAGGGTTATATACCCAGGCATCCATCTTGGTCTATCCATTGCTACAAATTTCCTGGAGGAGGTGTTGTTCACTGAATATTGTATATCCTACTTCTGAGATGGAAACCTGCTTCAGAATATATCTTTGCAGCTCACTCCATCATACGTAGGGATGAGTCTGAACCTTTGGCTTCCATGCATTCTCACTATTTGATTATATTATCTTGTAAGCTAAATAAAGATGCAACATGGCACTTAAATTCTTTTCCCAGACAGTGATTGAATTTTGCTGTTGTCATAAAAGGATTTGTTGCTCTGTTGTTTTCTGAAACATTAAATAATGTCCATTAAATAACTAGTAATTGATTTACTGCGTTTGTCTGGGTCTTTTTTTTTTTTTTTTTTTAAGTAATTCATTTATTTAGTCACTGCAATTACAGTAATTTGGTTAACTAAAAATAATGCCAAGTAATTAATTTAACCAGTATTTAAACTTCAGGAATTGCCATGAGGGACTACAAATTACTTGCAGACAAGACAGATTTTCTTATCACTTGCAGGAAATGGAATGATTAATTTTCAGATGTTATTTATATGCACTGAAGTTGGTCGTTTGCCACTGCCATTACACCTGCTTGCCATTCCCAGGAAAACACAGTTGGAGAGGTTGATTCCAAAGGACTCATCCCACTTTTTAGACCCACTCTCTTCTTAACCTCTTCTCAGTTATTTGAGGTAGAGTCATATACCCAGGAGGGATTAAAAAACCCTCTTAAGGCAGGAGTCTAAACACTTTGCCTAACAGTTATCTTAATGTGAGGCTGTTTCTCACAGTCCGTGATCCATTCATGACGTCTTGTGCCTGAGGATACTCTGATGCCTAAGAAGGGTTAAGCTCACATTTCTGCTGTTGTGCTGTCCACTCCTGCAATCTGTCTCTTCTGCATGGCCATCCCAGGGTGAACATACCTCCTTTGAGATTTTCTCCACTACCATTAAATGTGGTGGAAACTAGCTAACAAAGTAAAAAAGTGATGGAGAGAAAAATAACAGACAGAAACCCCCAACAAAATCCCCTTATCCTTGTTCCGATGGGAAGCCAAGTAGGTTTCATTTCTTCCATTTACTAAGATGCTAAAGTACCTCTGCACTGAGGAGAATGAGATTAATGGTGCGTGCAGCCCTGAATGTGCTTCATTCCTAGAAACCTGCCCTTAATTGTCTCACCTGTGCAGCAGAGACAAAAATGTATGAACTTGGCTGTCATGAAGCAAGCTGGGAAAAAAAAAAAAAAAGACCAGCCCTCAAGTACTTAGGCCAAGCACATCCTGTGCAGGATTTCTTTCTGTGGGCATCTTTCAAAGTCTTTTGGGGCAGCAAATGACCACAAACCAAGTTTAAGTATCCTAACTTACATGCAGTGTTTTCTTGGCAAATGTCTATGTTTCTACACTGGTGCATGTTTCTTTAAAGCCAGTGGATAAACATCTGTGCTGGAAATCTCTCTGCAAAGGACATGCTTGTGCTTGGTTACTTATTAACCCCATTCTGCCTAGAATGGCCCATGGTCTATACATCTTATTGACATATAGAAAACTTCATATCAGATGCAAGACCTAGAGGATTTCTCCCTCTCCATTTCCTTCTTGTGTGCTGGTATGGGTGCTGAAAATCCAGTTGTGTTGCTTCATCTCAGTAGGTGTAATAAGCTCTAGCTGCACTGCTCTCACTTTCTCATCAGCCTTGCTTACCTCATAAATTGGCTTAATGCCTTCACTGGAAAGAAGACGGAGGTAGGGATGGTGATGGAGGCAGGAAAAGTGATTCTATCAGGACTCTATGTGAGCACAGAAAAATAAACTAGACTAGGAGAAATATGGGTTGAAGCCAATTCAAGACCATTGCGCTCTTTGAAATTCCTCTGTTAGTTGTTCAAGTTTTATACTGTTATATTCTGTTCAAGTTGGGCTGAGCCATGTATACACTTCCCTCATGCTGGTCTGGCTAACTCAAGGAGACATTCACACTCCTTTTATAAATTCAGGGAAAAACATTTACACCCAGTCCGGTTAATGGCTGCTTATCTAAAACATACGTCTACCTCTGGTCCGTTTGTGTTGAGAAAAATTCAGTTTTCTGTGCAACATCAAGGACTAAGGAGCCGCCTCCTACACCATACTTGGCCCTCCTGGGGCACCTCACCTTTCTAGCCTTCTCCCGCTGCAGGGGTTATTGGTCGATCACAGCTTTACATCTTTCCTGAGCCAGAAATGTCAGCTTTGTATTAGAACCCTAAATCCTTTCTCACCAGGTTCCCAGCTCCGGTGGGTCTATTCTTCACTGAGCTTGCCTCATTCCTCCCCTCCTTCCTGACTTGTCATCAAGTTATTTTCCCTTCATCATCATCCAATTTTCAGCCCTGTAAGACACAAGAAAGGCAAGGTGAAAAAAAATACAGTGACTACACAATAGCAAATATATTCATCAAGCTAGGCCAGGAATGAGTCATTAATTAAAATGAAGTCTAAATTTGTAACAAATGCAGGGTATGTTTTGTTCTTTTGCAGTAAAAAAAAAGTTTTCCTAACTTGGAAATAAAAGTAGTTATTTCATTATTTCTGAAAAGATCTGGCATGCATCCAGGCCCAGAATTTGATAAAGTGTGGAGAACTGAGGCAGGAATAAACCAGTTATTTCTGTCTCAATAAGATTTGATGCTTTGCTTAAAACCACAGATTCTCTGCCAGAATTAATTAGTTTAGGAGAACTATTTTCTTCTGGAGCATCTTAGGGAGACACCACCAGAGAAGCTGTCTCACTCTACTTCCAAGTCCCCCTTCAGTTTTCAAGGGGGAAAAAAAAAATCTGATACCTGACTTTAAACATGAATACAGATGAGAAATCTTAATCCTAACATCTAGAATTTACCAGTCTTGAACTGATGTATAAGACCCTGGGGATAGGAAATTTCTAGGAGGGGCCAATTCTGAAGGGCATTGCTTAAATGAAACTTATGCTTGAGTACTTTGCTGAATTAAGCCTTTTAGTTAAATTGAATTAAGGATGCTACAGCCTTAAAATGGCTCATTTTCCTGCAAAAAAAAAGTCACAGAGACAAGTTCTCCAAGAGTCTTTGCCCTTTTGCCCTGTTCTTAAATGGTTGATGCTGGTTGATACTCCAGACATTTCTGTACTTTGAGAAATGCAGTGACCTGGCTGCTGGTTTTTTGTTTGTTTGTTTGCTTTTTCACCCCTGAGGTTTGCTTTGTGCATGCTTGGGAAGTATGCATGTGGCCTTTGTATGTGACAGACAGAGCAGAAAACATGTCCAAATTGGCGACATCAAAATTCATCCCTGAGATTCTTTCATCTCTAAGAATCAAACCCTGACTGGCTCTTCTCTTCTTCTCCACAATATGGGACCACACCTGACTGGGTATATGGGGCACCTGACATGTGCTGTCAAACTTGCTCATCCTGACTTGTGAGGAAGGGGCATATTGATAAAGATCCCTTGAAATTAGGTCTGGCTACTATGCTGCCAATCTGTGAGTTGAAGGAGCTCAGTAAAATGTCGTGACTGGTAAAACCGAGCTATATCATGAGGATCAAAGATTTTTGCCCTCAAAATATGGGTTGTCTCACAGGAAATGGTGTTTGATTAGAAGGCAACAGCCTGGCGAATTTAATCTCCTGTCCATGCTTAGTCCAGAGCATGTCAGTCTCTGTGAAGATTAAGCTGTGCCCTAGTTTGGGAATGGAATAACATTAAAGAGAAAAGAACATCACGCTCACAAGACCCTGTCTGATTCTGGCTCTGGAAGTGAACTTCTCTTTGGTTGCCTTTTTGTTAAGTCTTGAAGAGTTTCAGATCAGACCAGGGACAAGAGTGAAACTGTTCTCCTTGGATGGTCTAACAGCTAGCTGGTTCGGTGTGCTCTGTTTCCACTGATCAGGTTCCTAGGGAACCTGCCATATTGTTGCCCTTAACATCCCTCACCATATTCAACTCCATTCCTGTCTGCTCAGACAGTGCCTCTTTCTCCACTCTATGGCTTCTGCGAACAGCTATCACTATGCTTTAATCTGCAGCCAGATCTCTGAACAGGTGAGAGGAGGAACATGTTTCAGGGACTAGTGATTGAAAAATACCTTATTACCCCATGCCATGTTGGACGAGACATTTTATAGAGACATAGTAAGAGCTTTCCCTTGGTCTCCATGAAAGATTTTCACTATTAGACAGCATTTGTTCTTTAGCGATGTGCAAGATGGTTTTTGTAGACTGAGCTAGGCATAATTCATACCCCCATGGGTTCAAAATCCTTACTGAGCACCAATTCGTTTTGCTGCAGTGACCTTTGTTCTGCTGATGTCAACAGAGCTGTGCAAAATCTGATGCACAGCTGTGCAAAATGTGATGGTGAGCTGGTTATGTTGTATTTGCAGCCTCAAAACCCGCAGGGCAAGTAAAAAGAACTCCTGATATATTGTGTTTTTAAAAGAGAATGAGCCTTGTACCTGACTTATAAATTTGGTGCCATATCCCCAGTCCTTGAGCTCTCAAGCTTGGCGGTGCTGTGGTAAAAGACTGTGCATTTTAAAGATTCATTGGGTACAAGTTCTTTCCCATTTCTGTCATTCATCCATTCCACAGAGAGACAGGAAAGTAAAATGAATGTCTCTGCTAGAGTCTTCTTGCCTCGATCGGTGAACCGGGACTTTTCTCCTGCACACTGATGGACTGCAATTCAACATTGCCATGATCCCTGTCCAAATGCAGCCCCCAGCCATGCTCTGGGAAGAAGGATGAGTAATTAGATGATATTTCACCTCAATAACTGAAGGTGCAAAGAATTAGCTGTGAGCAAGGACACAGTGCTCTCATACACAGATTTTGCCAAGTGAACCTCAAATAGCAGCTATCCAGATTGATCTGCAGAAATGAAAACCTACAACAACAGTCTCTAGCAAGCAGCTGGTGAGAACCTGTTTCCAGAGAAAGTTTCTTCCTGACTCAGCTCCAATCCTGCAGCAGGTGGATTTATGTCCTTCTCAAGACCCAGGCTTCCCAGCTACTGATCCCAGCTCCTAAGCCTATTAAAAAAATCAGGAGGAGCAAGGAAAACAGGTGTTTTTCATCAGATATTATAGCAATGAATAAGCTAGGGGCACAGGTATTCATCTGCTGCTGGCACAGAAACCATGGCCGATGCAAAAGCAATGGATTAATATTGTGCTGTTGGAGAGAACCACAGCCATGTTTATAGAGAAGATACAAAAACAAAATATCTAGGAGGTCCTAACAAAGACAGATGACCTCCTACAGAGCTTGTGGTCCAGCTCTGTGCCACTTCTATATCATATAATAGCGCAGGACCTCTACATGCTAAATTACATAGCATGAGTGGTCATACCCAACCAAATCCAAAGCATATCCAAAAAACATTTTAGCTTATCCACTGAAATGGTCTCAGACTTCACTTCTAAGCCAATTCACCCATCACAATTTAAGTGAGCTTCATCTTTTAATTAATTTCCGTTTGAAAAACAAGCTCCTCAAACCTCCAGTTTGTTAAGACCACTCTTGCATAAATGGTTCCCAACCCAGCTGCAAGTTTGTTCTATATTTTATTCTTCACAGTCCTGATGTTCATTTTATTGTCCATTCTAGGATCTAGGAGCCCTCTAACAGTCTGGGGAACTCTTTTTTTTTCCTCAGCCGTTTATCTGTAACAAATCTCTGGAGATATGTAAATGTTACCTTATGCGTTTTCTTGGCAGAGGTGCTAATTCTCTATATACTGCTCCAGCATTTGCCAGCTGGTGTTTGATACTACCCTTGTTCTGACATACTTCTCTGCTTCTTTTGAACATCAGAAATGAGAGGCTGTTTTTCAGTCAGACAGTCCTGGCAACATGGAATTGAGAAGAACAAAATAAAACTGCCTGAACTTTTTCCTTCCTTCCTTCCTTCCTTCCTTCCTTCCTTCCTTCCTTCCTTCC
>VZSV01000255.1:226217-252381 GCA_013398735.1 Nothocercus julius | reverse complement strand
CTTTCTTTCTTTCTTTCTTTCTTTCTTTCTTTCTTTCTTTCTTTCTTTCTTTCTTTCTTTCTTTCTTTCTTTCTTTCTTTCTTTCTTTCTTTCTTCTTTTAAAGATAAGTTGTATCTCCACAGAGGACTTTGATGTTGGAGCAGTCTGTACTGTTTGGCATACCTTTCTAACGAAGGGGACATATATCAAAACAATATTTGTGACTTTTCTTAAAGCCAGGGGAAACCTTGAGAGATTTACATCATCATTTCCCATAATACACATCATACTTGATCTACACAGCCGTGTGGTAACGCTATGCCTGCACCTCGTGCCAGGTGCTCCCTCAAGAGCTTTGCCAAAAAAATGGCAGTGCTGAGCTAGATTTCTGCAGCCAATCGTAGCATTGTCCACATTAGAGGCCAGTAATAATCACTTCTGCTCTCATTAAACCAATGAACAAAAATCTCAGGAACAGTAACTCTGATCAGGTGGCATGGCCAGATAGTTGGCTCCACTGGAGCCCCAGATCCCTCTGAGCAAGGTTCCTATGAGTAGGTGTTGATTTGAGCTGCCTCCTTTCAGGCTCAAAGGATTTGGCTTTTTACTCCAATTGGCTTTTACCCCACCACAGCTCCATTGCTTCCAGTGGGGTGGCTTCAGCTGGCACCATGTGCTCAGCACTGGAGAATATACACTGCTCACAAGTTTGGATTAGGAAACCTTACACATTCACAATGGAGCTGCACAAAGTCAAGTCTGAAGCACTTGGCTGGAGTGAGAAGATCTTTCTTGCCTTTTTCATGTTTTCCACCCTCCAATTCATTAATAAGATGGTTCCCAACATCCAGACTCACTCAATGCTTAATGATAGGCATCATATCCTGGAGGTATCAAAAGCAAATTGTCATGAATATTTCATGGTCTTCCTGGGCTCTGTTGCGTAAGTTCTTCTACCCAAACCATGCAAGCATACCAAACCAGCACCTGTTTTGAACACCGGCCAAAATTAATCACAGGCAAGGAAGAGAGACGTGTAAATCATTACAGCCACCCTGCTACAAACAAGATTTAACAGAAGCTCAGGGTCTTGCAAAGCATCCTGCAGATGCCTCCACCTGTCAACGCAGCAGAAAGGGGAAAAAACAAAAACAGAATCTGCAACATATTTCAATACATAAATTCTTATGTGCCTAACCTACTCTCAGAAAGATTTTTTTTTGACATGTTTGGGTTTCGTATATGTACATTTTTGCCAGGTTCAAATCTTAGATCTTACTCCCATCCTGACTACTTCTTACCTTGAAAATTGCATTACCCCATGGAAATAAGAAAAATAAAAGAAAAAAGAAAAAAAAAAGAAAAAGAAAAGAAACAGGCAATTTTTAAATAGCTTTCAGCACCTAAAAATTGCTATCTCTCATAGGGACCCATAACATTCCATTCATTGCTTATGACTTTAACTGAACATTTAAATCATTGGTATATGTGGCATGGAGTGATCAGAAGACCATGCCATTTTTATGCATTGCATTCGTACTTTATCTAAAATGCTTTCAGGAAAAAGAAAACACTTATTCAAATGCAGCCATTAGGAAACTGTGCACAAAACCATCTGGGCATCAATTAAATTGCATTGTCCATGGTTAAAAGAACATGATTTATTCAGGACATGCAATCAGAACAATGCCAGGATAAGGCATTCAGAAAGCTTGCCACTTCTGCTTACAACTTGGAGCTTTCATTAGGAGAAGAGTTCATTTGGTCTTTCATTAGTGACATTTTCAGCTTTTGTGGAAAATCCTTAAATTATTATTTCTCCTGCCTAATGGTGATTTCTCTTTTTAAAACCTGTTTGATGGCCCATTGTCCACAGTCACCGTACTCCTGCTGGAAAGGTGGGAGACCTGAAATAATTTGATCTTCGATAATTCAAGAAAGGTAACAGATTGTTAAATGTGAAAAACAGCCTTGGGGGCAAAGGACAAAGAGGGTCTCCTCCTTGCAGGATGAAGGAAAAAAAGTTCTCACGTCTGAGACTGAGAGGGGTCTGGCTTGGGGCTGCTGCACCACAAGAGCACCACCTGTTCCACCTGCACCACCTGTACCACCTGCACCACCTGTTCCACTTCGACAATGAACGGAAGGAAAATCAATCAGGAGGCTTCTCTTCAGACATCTCTTGTCTCCCACCAATTCTCTTCCACCCAGTTTCCAGGAGTGACTGAATTCTTCACTTCCTATGAGACTATTTCCTGGGGGCTTGAGAGACCCCCAACCGCATCCTGTTGAGATACCTGCAGTGTGAGGCCCCCTGGTCACTTCAGTGCTGCAGTAATGTCTAATCCCCTTGCAAGCCAGGTTGGTAGCATAAAAAGCAAACTGGGTGGTAAACAGCACAGAGCTTAGCTTCAAGATGCTAAGAGCGTGTCAAGAGCACCCTAAGCACCCTAAAGCACAGTGTCGATACCTTAAACTCCATCTCCTACAAGTTTACAAACTCACTGCTGGAAGCTTACATAAATAAGACATACTACTTCCAATCTTGATTTACTTTAATTAATTTATTTAATTTTAACGCAACAGAGAACCCCCTGGCAATCACTTCTGCTAAGGGCAGAAAGGCCTTATGAATGGCAAACTGCATTAAAAGGTGATTTGAGACATCAGTATGAGTAGATCGCTGGGCTTGAGGGGTGCTACATGCACAGCCTTGTCCTCAGCTTCGGTCAGGTGGTGCTGCCAGTTGGAAAAAATGGGAATTGCATGACAGGAAAAAAAAAAAAAAAAAGATCAAGTCTTCAGAAATTTATTTTCATTCTAAGTTGGAGTGAAATTCTGAGTATTTCATTCAATCTGTGGAAAATTCTGAATGCATTTCTGCTTTAAACTGATTACTTAAATGATATTTGTTTTGACGTGAGGAGGAAAGACTTTTCTTTCATAGTGGGGTATTTTCATCCTGCACAAGCTTCTAAATATAGTTTTTTATTTTCATGTTAACATCTGTTGAAATGCCAAGGCCAAGCACTTCAGAATGAACATGCTTGCACTATTTAAAGAAAAATAGCAAACTCAGAATGACTCACTGCAACTTTTTCCCCATTAAAAATATAGTCAAGGTCAACTTGCTCTCACAGAAACATTTCCTTTCCTCCTAAAAATGACGTTTTTTTTTCTGATGGAAAAAGCTGCTTTTTTGAAAGCTTCCTATTTTACCTAGGAGTGTGCTCTAGAAGTAATGACAGAAAATAACCCAATATTTGCTCCATTTCTACCATAGAAATAGCAAGCACCAGGCAACCAGACATGCTGATTTGTACATCTTTTGGCAGGAAGAAAAATGGGAGAATTCAGGAAGGTTTTCTATGGATGTGCAAGTTACGCAGATTTAAACAGCTCCCATTACCAAATCAACCCGCTGCTCAGGGGGAAATGCAAGTGCTTTGGACTTCAGCACTGTGGCTATCAAAGAGCCTGGCTCAGGCTGCACTAGGATTAAAGGAAAGAGTTTGTCAAAGATACCTAAATAATTTAGGAGCACTGGTCAGTAAAAGTAAAAAAAAAAAAAAAATGTTTTTCTAACAAATCTGAAACACTCCCAAAAAATCCCACTGAGGGCTATTAAGCCTATCTTGAACAAAGCAGGGTAGCTCTATTTTGTCCCATGAATGATACGTTTTTAAAAACTCTTGCTGGCTATTTGGTAGTGCTCTCAAGTTACTTCTTGACTATAGGAGTGATAGTTAGGTTTTGGTTGTTTTGGGGGGGCGGTTATTTGTTTTTTAGCCCAAGTGGCTGCTTTCATAACTGCATACTTCTCCATGAATACAGCAGTGCATACATAAACGCTGAGTATCTTCTGCTGCAATTGGTCAGAAAATGTTTTCTATTGCATTAGCACTGAAATTAAGGCTCCCTAATCTATCCCATAAACCACCAGATCTCCAGTGCAAGATACATTTTTCTGAGGCTGCATAGATGCAAGGTGAAGAGCACTGAAGAAGAGCTGCTAGAGCTCAGATCTCAGTCTTCCTCCTCTTTCTGGGGCTCCTAATTTAAAGACAAACTAGGATTTAGACGCTCCTAATTTAGAGGCAACAAGATGGGGTATCAGGCAGAATAGCTAGGAATGGAGATTTTCCAGCTGTAGGCAATTGAGTGCCTCCTAATGCTGATCAAACTACACTGTTACTGGGTGTATGCTGTTTAGCCCCCTCTGTGCTGATACAGGAAAAACTCCAGGAAGAATCAATTGACTGATTAGCCGAGAAAAAAAAAAAACGTGGCCTTCAAGGATGTGGAGAGAAATAACCTGAGAAAATAATTGCTGCAAAGGAGGGAATTCTGCTTGCTGCTAAAGTAGTGCTGGCAGTAGAAAGGAATCCAACTCCATCCAGGTATCCCTGAATTTCTCCAGGGAGGACCTGTACTTCTAGGTGTATTGCAGCAATGGGAGTATATTGAAGAAGGGATTCACCGGCATCATCTCTCTTGCTTAAGCTTGTGCAAATGTAATTGTGCTGCTTACCCAGAAGAGAGAGCAACTAATTGTCACCACTCTGATGCTTCCTCAAAGCAGAAGCACCATGAAAAGGGTGCTATGTGACCTCGTCTTTCAAGGCTTGAATAAGCATCCTTTGGGGTAAAGAGAAAAAAAGCCCAATCATGGTGCGTCCTGTAGCCTCGTCTCATCATCCATCTGCTGGCTGCTCCCTTCCTCACCTGCAGCTTGGTCCTGAGGTCAAGTCTTTGAAGATTTACACTGGGAAGTCACAGTGGTACCTGCTTATTTCCCCTTAAGAAGGTGAATATTTTTCGATGGATAATTTGATGAGTTCTTCTAAGAGCAATGAAGTTGAGAAAGCTTTTACTGAACATGTACATCCTGGAAATTCTAGTATCCTATACATTGTCCAGTATGTTTACAACCAGCAAAGAAAAAAAAAAAAAAAAGAAAAAGAAAAAGCTAAACTGCATATCACTGTTCTTCAGAGTACACAGCTTGCCTGAAGGAGAGCAACCAAGAAAGAGGGAAATGAATTCTACTGAACAAAACCAAACAGGAGTGGTAAAAATATGGCCACCTAATGACATGTGTAATGACATGTGTAACAGGAGGGGCTGGTCCTGGAGGAGCTTCCGGATGGGCTTGGTTAAAGCTGCCACCTTAAAGACATGCCGACATATGCTGAAGTCACAGTGACAGAACTTGGCCATTACTTTTGAACAGGTTCCTTGATGAACGTTGCCTCTGTGAGCAATAGGAAAGTCATGCAGGAGAGGCATCTTTGGTCCAAATTATTTGCAAGGGTTGTCAGTGACTAAGCCCATGGCTGCCAGATGCTTCAGCACGAGCTGCTGCGAACATCCTCACTACATGCAACTTCAAGTCCTGGCTCTGCTCCCTCGTCAGCGACATGCCATCACCCAGCGCAGTGTAAACTGCGCATCCTGCAAACACATAGATCATTCGTAATTGGCTCCCTGTGAAATCCTCAAGCTGAAAATTGGCTTTTTTTTTTTTTTTTTGCAATTATTCAGCCCAGCGTGCCAGAGGCATCTGTAGAAAGTGAACAAACAGTGATTGCTCATCTGCACAAATGAAATTCAGCTTTTGCATTTCCCTGAATGTTTTCGGGAAGAAAAAATAGGTAGCTGAGCAGCTTGACATTTCCTTAGACATCTGAAGCCAGTCCCTGTGGCCAAGTGCTGAAGGACCCTCACAATTAGAATTGTATCTTGGATTTTTTTCCCTTTACTTTTGACACTACAGCCTGCAAAAATGCAGCTAGGAGAATAAATATAGCATGAGCAATGTTTTCCCATCAACAGGAAATAAAGCCTTTAGCACCATTTAACTGCGGGGGAAAATCATTCAAAACCCAATCCTTTGCCCTGAAAAGCTGGTAGCTGCTGTAAGAATTTACCTCTGTAAACTAAAAGTAGCCTATGGTTTCAGGCTGTTGATTCCAGTGCAATAAGCAAGTGTTAAAGAGTGTGAAGATGGGTAATTACAAGTATACAAAGAACATGTCATGAATACTTTATGCAGTTAGCTAAAGGAGGTGGGTTTATCATTCAGAAAGATCCTGGATAGCTGAGGCAATAAAACACCCTGGTTCATTTTTTTTAAATCCAAAGCTCCATATTTAATCATAAATCCATTTGAGACATGCATCATGAGACCTTTCAAATGGAGGATGAAGAAACATTTCTTTATTGTTTTAATCATCAATTGAGTTTGGAGCTGAAAGACCATAAGCCCCACAGGAAAGGGTCCACATTACCCACCATATTTCTGGTTGTGTCCATCCTTTCGCTCACTCTTGAGCCTTTGGTGTTCTTGATAAGGCCTCTGGGAGGGAAAGGTCGGTTCTGAGTATACTGTTGTTCCTGCCACATTTACCCTGGGGAGAAGATGGAAATGGACATTTTTGGCTTGCTTCAGATGCTTGCTTATGGCAAGCTCAAGAGAAGACACCTCTTATGTTTGTCAGAGTCTGTAGGTGCATTACGGGAGGAAAACATAGCAGAAGCATTCAGGGCATGGAGGGATAAAGAAATCCATACTACTGTGTGGTTGGAAATGTTACATGAAGAAGGAAACTCCGATAGGATGGGAAACCAAAGATGTACAGGACCATGGCTGGGAAGTTATTGAACGCTGTGCTTTCCATTGCAAAAAATAAAAAAATAAAATAAATAAATAAATAAATAAGGCACCTCAGAAGGTTGCTATCTCTTGATAGGCCACAGTAGAAACTGAAACCCATCCTTTCGGAGATCAGTGAACAACCCTTCACAGGGGTACCCAAAAAGCTGAAGCTGTGACTCAAAACACAAAGCATTTATTCAGCCCAGCGGTGACCCTAGCACAGCAGGTTCCCTAATGCAACTGAAAATGCAGCCGAGAGAAACAGTAACAGGCGTAAACCTTGAAGGACTCTGTTCTGTGAAAAACCTACTTGATCTATGCTGATAAAATGTAAACTTTAATGCATGAGTCTTGCAGAGAGAGAGCAAAAATCCTCAGAAGGATGAATTTTGCATGATTTCCAGAGGCAAAGCAAAAAATCTCATTCCCAAGAATGAGTTTGCTCCCAGAGACCCAAAACAAAACCGGTACATTTTCCAACAGTTTGCCACGTGTATACTACCTCCCTTTCCCAATTCCTTTCTCCTGGATCCAAATTTCACATAATCTACTAAGCATTGAGACATTCTTTGTGGACCTACAAGAGAAATGCAGTTTAGATCAGCTGTAGAAGGCTAAGTCCATAAAACTTTGTGATCCTGAAGGACCAATGGGCACCAAATGTTGGCTCTGCCATGCTTTATCGCATATTATTACTTTATAGTAGCCTTCTCCCTCCCACCATCATTTGCATTAGAAAAGCTCAAGATGGAAAAATCAGGCACTCAGGAGATTACAGAATGTCAGGAGGAAAGTTTTCTTAGCAACTTCTGTTCAGCACTCCTGCATATCATGACACAATCTGTAGCTAAGTAATTCCATTCTGTCCTCTGCAAACACACCCCTACCCCAAATCAGTGCAGAGTAAAACTGAAGGTCTACTCCTGCTCACTCCTGCTCCCTAGTACTACTCAAGGACAGAAATTCTGGCCTTTTGTAGGGTTTCTGAAAGCAGCAACTTCAGCCTTTCAATAGGTGGACTTTCCCCTCCACTATTCTCCTTAAAAACGGAGAAAACATTTTAAAGGGAACTTTCTCCTTCCTCGATGCTCCGCATAAAGAAAGCTTAAATAAATACAACCCAAACTGATAGGAGAAGTGAATAATATAGTGGCTATTCTCTGAAACCATTAACAGTTTCCACTGCTTTAAATAACTGGAATGGGCCAAAAGTGTTTTTAGTTGTTCCTGCCCCTTCCTTCCTTGCAAAGTAAAAAGGCTTATGAATGATACAGTATCATTTTGTAAGAAAAGCAGCATCTTAGATCTGTGATAATCTAAATCAGTATTTTGGAGAACATCATTTTAATTTAAAAATCCAGTTAAACACATTTATCTTTGCAAGTCATTTATTTGCAAATAAAACTTTGCTAGTAGTTCTTGTTTTTTCATCTCACTTCAATTCAGAACAGAAAGCAATTGCAAACCATCTGCCTTCCTCTTCCACACTTGGTAAATAATTCCCTGAGGTCTGAAAGGAATAACATTTTCACACCCATCTCAACTGATGCCCTGATTCCCCTCTGCATTGTGGGCACTTAAGAACAGCATAATCCAAGGCTCATCAGTTTCATTTTACTGAAAATTAAATAAAGTGAAATCAATATTCTATGGTCAAACATCTTCTGTCTATGAGAAATGTCCATGAGATCAAACCTATAGCTGACAGAGAATTCACAACTGACCTATCAAATACACCTGCTCTCCATTTCACTGGAGCATTTGATACATCAGCTATAGCCAAAAACATTTCTACAGAAGTGATACCGGAAAAAAAAAAAAAGATTCCGAGTATACTTGCTTTTGACCTAGCAATATGGGTTAAGATGACGGAAACACAGTGGAGCAACAAGACTACACATTACCCATGGCTCAGGAGCAGAATAAAACGTGCCAGAAGTGGTAGTGACAAGTGAAGCACCTGCAGACTGAGGACCAGAGACCAGAGAAGAGCTGCAAGTGCTATTATGAGAACCAGAGAGGCAGGATATCACCTCTGCTGATCTTCTACTGCTGTCTTGGCATGGGGTTCTCTGCAAAAACAAAGCCCTTGAAGCAACATGAGGAGAGGAATAGGTCATTCCTATAAAAAGAGGAAGCTCTTTAGTAGTAACAACCACAAGTGGAGCACATCACCCTTCCGAACACATCTCAGCTAAAGAAACTCTTTTATAAACCACATATTGTTGGCGAAGTGTCAATGCTGGGAAGAACAGCCCAGTTCCCAAAGTGAGCAGGTCACTACCAGGTACGTGCGAGCCCATCTCTGTGGTTGGCTCTGCAGGGTGGTGCAGAAGTGAGTGGCACTAGGTGGAGGAGAACACGTCCAAGTGTCACTGCCTTCATTCTCTGCTGCTGCCTTCAGGGTGGCTACTTAGAGACATGGCAGATTTCACACAGGACAGGACCCTCAGAATCAGCTGATCCATACTTTCAGTTGACAAAATGAAAGTCCTCCATGCGTTTTGGAGACAAACAACTCTTAAGAGGACCAACAGATCCCAGCAATCCTGTGTCCAGGGACGTAAGTGGAGTGCAGTGGCAGGTTTGGATAGGGACTTGCCAGTTTTGAACCCAGTTCTTTCAAGGGGCTGGCTAGCCAGAGCCCAGTGGCATTTCCACTTGTGGGTGCCTCCAACATAACCCCATAAACCCTTCTCCCTTTGCAGATGTGCTAGTCCTGAGGAAAAAAAATAATTTCTCCCTGTAAGAGAAGAGCACAGCCAGTATGCCAAGACTTGATCAGGAGAAACAAGTGGATATGAGTGAGTAGTGAACCATGTTGCCACATTTTAATAAGCTCTCCATTTGATATTCTCAGATATCAATGATATAAAAACCTCTGTGCTACAGTTCTTCTCTCTACACATGCTCCTCCACGGTACATGCCAATGTCAGATATGTTTGACTTATCAAGGAAAAGCAGAAAAACTTCTAAGCAAAGAGATCAAGCAATCCAATCCCCAAAACACTTAAATTCCCTGATTAAACCCTTGGGGCTGTGACTCAGAAGCTTTATTTATTCTCAGGTGAAGCAGCCAATTAACCACACTATGTCTCAGGCAGGCTGTCACCGACATGTCACTCCTGACATGCCTTTGCTGCTAACATTTAATGGCAACAAAAAGAATGAGTAATGCACTCTTCAAAAAGCAAGGCAGAAAAGGAGAGTCAGCTGGGGAGGAAATTACACGCTGGTGGCAGTACCTTGTCTTTTCTACCTGTCTATATGAAGCTGTCAAAAAATGTGTAGGGTGATAACCACTTTGTGGAGGAGGATGTGGCAGGGGACAGGCAGCCCTACAGAGCAGTGAGGCAGGAGATCACTGCTGTCAGGACCTAGGTGATTGCTGATCCTCTTTCCTGCTCCTTCATCCCTGACCCAGCCAGGCTTGCGGTCTTTGCTGCCACCATCTCACTTCCCTTTGCTGGGCTGGAGGTTTAAGCCTCAAGCCAACATGTCTTTCTTCCTGCTCAGCAAATCCCACAGTGAAATATGGAGGTCCCAACCAACATGACAGTGGCCAAGTCTAGCAAAAGAAAAAGAAAACCAAGCAAGAGGTTCAAAAACTAGCAAAAAAGATGATCACCTACCAGCAGTACCAAGCTCAGGTCTCCGCTTTGCCTACAGTCTCATTTGATTGCTTCCTGCTTTCATCTTTGATCCTTCATCCACCAGCAGCAGAAGCCCAGGCATGAGTGTGACCCAAGAGCTCAGTGTGCTCACCAATGCTGCTCAGCTCTGTTGCAGACCATATGGTTTTCCCATCCTTATAGTCCCTACAGCAATGTCTCCTTGTTGACTAGACACCTCAGGATGGCATTAGCACCCCATTCAGATCAGGAGGAAGGTGAATCCTCAATAGTTCTTATTGCTTCCTAATGATTTAAACCACTTTAAAACAGGTTTTCAGAAGCACAGACCTATTCTGAGTAAAGAATTTGCAGTGTCATATGTACAGCTGGTAATTTGTTTGGTGCTAATAGCTTGTTTGTTGGAAAACTTAGAAAAAAAACAAGGCTGCAGAATGGAAAAGTTTGACATTCTTGCACCAGTTTATGGAAAATTCAGGTCTTGCCCCATGTAAAAGTATTCGCGTACGATCTGGGAAGGAATAAAGCCTATCTTCTAATCTTTTTTTTTTTCTTTTCTTAATTTGTGGAGAATTGGAAAAGCCTGAACAGGAAAATAAAGCAAGGTTCCCAGCAATTTATAGTCAATATTCATTGAAAATTGTCCATGCACGAGCAACACTATCTAGCAAAAATGATCCTAAAATTTCAACTCTACAAATGAGTTTGCTTTAGGGAAATTTAATATAATTAAATTTCAATGTTTGTTTTCAGAACTTCATACATAATCATAACATTTTGTAAATCAGTGTGCCAATGCATAACCAGAGAGTTGCTGAATGCCGTATAATACAATTTATTTCTCTGAGTAATAAATTGACCTGTGTGTCATGAGGGCCAGGTAGAAAGAGTCTGAAAATGTTCTCCTGGAGAAACTGAAAATTGCTTCTATTATGATGAGGCTGTTTATTCTGCAGGTGCCAGAAGAGATTAAAAATTACTTATTGAAAAACTTACCTCCAAGAAAAAGACCTCAGCTCCTGTGTAAACCACCACAGTGAATACTTACACGTGCCAGTAAGTCTCAAATAGGCTTGGGCTTTTTGTTGTTGCTTTTGAATCCCTACTCATATCACTGTTTTACAGACTGGGGAACCCAAGACATGGTAAGATGAAATGACCTGCCCAAGACCATCTGAAAGGCCAGGAGCAGAGCCAGAAAGTGAAACCGGAACTCTTAAGATCTCTAGTCCTATTTCCTGACGTCTGTGAAGCCACTCTTTGAAGCAGTTTGGCTCTCTGCTATCTGCACCGCAGCACAAGCACTAAAAGAAATAGAAACTCTGCTGCATGGTATGAGTAGGATTTTGGGGCATCTACTTCAGAAATAGTATTTCTTCTTATTTGACTGATAAATAATTGCAAGTCACGTTAAATAATAACTGCTGCCTGGAAATGTTTTTTTCCCTTAAGAAGAGGAGAGGGAAGAAGCTCACGGTAGTGAAGCTACTTCCCATAAGGGAGCACATAGGCCCAGCACTGCTCAAGGTAGACACAGCTGGCCAGCCACATTATTGTGCCCAAGGGCACGAAGCCATACAAAGGACAAAGTATCCGTCTTCAAACCACAGGCTTCAGGCATGTTACAGCCACATTGGCATCAGATTTCTGGGCTCTGTGCCACGCTGAGGAGCACAGCGCTGAAGATCACATCCTTGGAAACATGATGCTTACAGTTAGAATCACAGAATAATTTAGGCTGGCAGGGACCTCTGGAGCTCTGTGATTCAAAGCCCTGCTCAAAACAGGGCCAGCTAGAGCAGGTTGCTCATGGACTTGCCTGCTCAGGCATTGGATATCTCTAAGGATGGAGATCCCATCATCTCTGGGCACCCTCTTCCAGTGCCTGGATGACCTCTGAGGGAAAACCAGTCTGACCCTCTCTTGCCTCACTTTGTCTGTTGTTTCTTATCCTTCCATCATGTGTTACTGTGAAGAGCTGGAGGTACCTTCCCTTGAGGTCATGCTTTGGCTTGAACCTCAGTCTGTCCACACTGAGTTAGTGCTTCAGCATTGCCCATTTTGCTCCTGCACATGTCCTGGTGACATAACATAATACCATACAAGTCCACAGAAGACAAAAATCTCCTTCATGCAAACAGTTTGGACCAGGAATCATCATGCTACATGAACAACAACTTCAATGCCTTTTCTCCTCATTCATCCATAGCACCATTTCTGTTATTCTGCACTAGCCAGAATAATATGGAGTGGATTTCCCTCTAGGAACAGCAATCCATCTTTCCCTGGCAGATCTTCAAGCTCCTCCTTCAAAGCATTTTGCTCAGGCTTGCAAGGCATGGAATTTGGAGAGGGATTTTCTGCCAGCTCCCAAGCAGCCTAGTAAATGTGATTTTTGCCATTACTAGTAAAAGGCCTTTGGCTTCACACTGACCTGACAGAGCAAGATCTCAGGACATGTCTAAGCTAATTTTATCTTGTTTTCATTGTTTTTTATCTGTTTTACTTCAGTATACACTAATAGCAAGTCGTTATGCTGTGCAGCTTGACCTGTGATGACGGTAGAAGATGTGGTGGGGCAGCATGCAGCCACAGAGTGATACCTGAACTTCAGCCTACAAACAGAAACTGCAATGGTCAATGAAAGGTCACTGCTGCAGCACAACCTTATGAATCAAGCAAACACCCTGCAGAGCTAGCAAACAACAGAAAAACTGGGCAAGCATTAAAAATGCTTAAAGAAAGCAGGGTAGATGTAAGACAAGTGTTGGGAAAAGCCAGCTATCTGAAGGAGAAACCACCTCACAAAAACTACTGCTTACTCAACAGAATCCATTCACTTCCCACTGCCTCAATTAACTCATACTGGCTAGTATTATCTAAAAACTAGGAATTTATCTATGTCTAACCCAGGCACACATTCAGGAACCACTCCTAGGACTCTTAGCCAAGCATTCCCAATTAGCTTTTATACCACCACAGCCTCTTCCATTCAATATAACTATCAGTTCTCCCAGATTATTCTCAGATAAGAGTCCATCTCCTTCACAGAGTCAAAAACAAGGCCTTAAATGATGGCATCATATCTTGGGGACAAGAAATTGAGCAACAGGACAACAAACAAAAAAATGATTCTGGTTTTCATTTTTCTCTGCACAATGATCCCATTTATAAAATAAATCACATCATTTACATTGCTACAACACAGTCTTTTATATTTGCTTGAGCTTTGAGCCATTTAATTTCAACCTACTTTTAGAAAAAAAACACCATGGGAAAAAAAAAAAAGATATTTGCTTTACGCTGATGCAATTAAGAGAGCTAATTTCAATTCCAAAGCTCACAAGATTTATGTAACTTAATAGCCTGCAGGGTCCAGGAGCCAACTAGAATAAGGGTCTTGTTCCGTTTTAATAATCCTTGGGAAAATCCCAGATATTTACATAAATTACATTTTACATAAATCTCTAGACCTCTTCTAATTTCCAGACAATAATTTCCTAAGGGGAGAACTTTCATTGTTAGGTCCAGAAGTGTTCATAGGACTGGCAGGTCCTGCAATATATTTGGAGTAGCATAATATTCAGTCAAGCTTCCCACTCAGCACTTATTTGCTAGAGTTAAATGCTATCTGGGAAGATAGTTTCAGTGTTTGTATCATCCGTGGTTTACTTCTCCCATTCCTGATTTTGTCTGTATAGATCTAAATATTCAGCTGCTCCAGTATTTACAAGCAAAGCAGTGACATGTGTCAGCAGCTGTTCTTGAGCAAATTATGCAAATTGTCACAAAAGCATGCCAGACTGCATTTAAATTAACCCAGGGATCTGGAGAATTGTTATATTCATTTAATTGATCATTAGTACATTTTAACTTTTGTGGTATATTAATCATGCTGGAGAAATATCCAATCTCCCTCTCTTATCTTAAGGCAAATTGTTTCACCAACAGAAGGGAATATCTTTTCATGCAGGCCTGGTTATCTCATGGACCTCATCCACCAGAAGTCTTTGATGTAAAATTCTTAGTAGAACTAAGGAAATCTCTCATATTCTTTTCCTTGTAAATATTTATATTGGTACCTGCATAAAATTTGTAACTCTTGAAGCACGACTGCTAATCTTCAGATGTGATTACTTCTCCAAGCACCTGCCAGGTGCTAGCATAAGGAAAGAATTTTTGGTGGAGCAGGAGAGCTCTGTATTTGCTCCTGGGCTGATTCTGCAGTCTTAATCTGTGTCATGGGATGAGCTTGCTGGCTGTGTTCACGTTTAATGTCACTCAGATAAATCATGTCTCTGAATCAGTGATCTTGGCTGGTTGTGCCTGCACGGAACATAAACACGGAGCCGTTTCTTCCTTGCATCAGTCTGAGCTAACATGCACAAGGGTGTTCCAAACACACCATACATTTTTGATGGCTTCTGCGCACTGAGCCTTAAATTACAGGTGCAGAACATCTTTTGGGGCACATATAGTGCTGATCATGAAGGACAAGCACATTCTTATCAATGTTCCTCAGAAGACAAGAAGAAAGCTCAGAGAAAGTTTAAGACTCAAGAAGAGGCTTATCTTAACCTCAAAGCCCATGACAAACTCCCCCTCCCACCCAGATGCAGATATGTGCATTTTCCCTTTTGCACTACTAGCACATGCAGCTTAATTATCCTCATGAGCATGGAAAGAATCTGGGATGGGATCAAAATAATCTCTTTTTGTTTAAGGATAACCAGGATGCTGAGAGGCAAGGAACACTTTATCCTTCGGCTAGGAAAATATCATGGCAAATAGCTGCAAAGATGGTGCTGGCCCTGCAGGGGAATGTTCTCTTGGGACATTCAGAATTTTTCAGGGCTTCATTAAGCCAGATGTGGCCCTTCCCATGGCCTCGTGTCTATGTGAGCAGATCAAAACACAGCTCCGAGAAGGTTTTGTCAGACTTTCCAAGATGCACCTGCAATGAGAGGACCTTGTACCTGCTGGAATAAGGATCGGTATTGCACCAAATGCTTGGCTCTTCCATGTTTTTACATATGCTGTGAGATGGTGATCCTCTCTGAAAAACTTTTAGGTTACATGTGCAAGGCTCTGATTATGTCAGTATTAGGAAAAGGAAGGATTTACTTAACCTCAGGTATCTGGGACTATCTTTTCATCCATTCCCTCAATTGCCATGCTGTCCTCCATGCTAGCCATGGCAAAGCCTCCTTAGACCCTTTCTAAAGAGCTCTGTAAAATCTGGAGAGGTAAGAGTTGTAGGTGCTGGTCCTTCGGGTACCAAACATAAGAAGAAGAAGAAAGATTTGAGGAGATGAAAATATTAAGCCTGCCATAATTTATAGCTCAGCTTCACAGGCTCATTTGCAAGGCAAGTCAATTCAGCACGTAGTATTACTTTAGATCAAAACTTGTCTTCCATGCCAGGCTCCACCGCAGGCATAGCTCTAGAGAACATTATTGCATTTGCTATTTAATTTTTGAAAGGCTGCTGCTGACAACTGTTCCACGCTTGCCCATTTCATCCCACCTTTGTCTGCAACTACTTCTGAATAAAACCCTGACAACCCATCAAGCCTAAGGTCTGCAGAGGTAAATATATGAGGGGAAGAGGAAAAATAATGGCAAATGAAAAAATGTGGGACACAATGATAACAAGTCCCCGATAGAGCAGCAATATTAGCTATGGCTGAAAAATTAAATATGGGAGCATCGCAAGAAAATTACTTGCTAGTTATCTCTTAATTATATTAATTTTCCCCTTAGCATTGCAAGCATGTTGGATTGGGCTGGCACGCTTTTGGCCAGATGACTTAATTAAAATTTTAAAAAAGGACCTGCAATTTCAGCATCATCTCAGTGACTGGGAGCCCTTCATTGTCTTCCTTTTTCCTCCTAGTCGCAGAAATAACAAAGTGCACTTCTTCCCTTATAGGGGCAAATAAGCCAATTCCAGCAAGCTCTATGCAAAATGCGGTAAGTCTCCAAAATGTGACCAAAAACATGACAGTCTGAGGGTCATTATTTAATTTCTCCCTTAATTACTTCCCTATCAGACTGGCTCTGTTGATAGTTAAAGGATATTTTGCTTTGTTTTGCTTTGTTTTCTAACTGCACTGCAATCAGCACTTCAAATTCAGTGGAAGGTCTGGAAAACAATTGGAGCTTTTGTTTTCCCTCCTGCTTCCCCCATCATTATCAGCAGAAAAGCCCTGCAATTCCAATTTAATTGACGATCTTTGGGATGAGCTGGGAAAAAAAAAAATTCCAGGCCTCTTTCCCAGGACAGTGGCAGCTCTGCAGTCCCAGCAGACCTGCTTGCTCCTGCAGCAGCGCGCTGCGAGCCACACGCAGAGCGGTCTTTGCAGCAGGTCTTTCCTGCTTTTGAACAAGCCGCAGCCAAGGCACGTGCTCCAGCGGCATGCGATGTGGCAGCTGCCTGCAATGCTCCGCCCGCACACAGCATGGAGCCCTGCAGAGCTACTGGCCATGCAGACCTTGGTCAACACGGGAGCTGGTTGATTTGTTGTCCACCAGGACGCTCAGGTCCTCCTCCACAGAGCTGCTCTCCAGCAGGTCAGCCCCAGCCTGTCCTTGGCCATGGGGTTATTCCTCCCAGGGGCAGGGCCCTGCACTTGCTTTTGTTGAACTTCATGAGCTTCCTCACTGCCCCTCTCTCCAGCCTGTCCCGGTCCTTCTGAACAGAAGCACAGTATCCACTCCTCCCAGGTTTGGATCACCTGCAGCTTTGCTGAGGATGTGTTCTGTCCCTTCATTCAGGTTACTGGATGGAAGTTGAACAGCATGGAAGCCAGTATGCATGCCTGGGTGCCAGGAGCCAAAATAGGGCCTCAATAGTATTGCCCTCCCAGCTCAGGGAGGGCATGGTCTTTGCTGAGCTCGCACTGGCCTTCCCAAGGGACATATTGTCCGGGGGGACCAGGTGCAACCCCCACAAATGCACAGGAGTCACTTCCAGTGCCACAGAATGCCCCAGAACCTTTTCTCTTGCAAGGCTCTCCAAAAAGGTGCGGGCAGGTGCCCACACGTCTGCACCAATTACACTGTCTCCCGCTTCTCTCGGAGCAGTACCAACCATGGCAGACCATAATAACATCCACTTGGGTTCCTTAATACATAACTCTACCTTCTTGTTCCAGAAACTGGATTTTTCTACGACAGCTGCTTCTGAGCATGGGCTTTGGGCTTTCATTTTTCCATTAGAGATGGCAATTGATGGGTCAAAGTGAGATTTGTCTGAGAGCTTCTAATTTGTGCTGGAGGACATTTGCTGACAGTGAGCCTGGATTTCTTTTCCTCTGCTGCTGTCTGAACAGTTCTGCATCTTGTTTCCCCAGCACAAGCATCTGCAGGAAGCATCTGCTATATTTGGGGAGAGAAAAGTTTAAAATGGCACAGAGCAAAAGGTGCAAACCTCTCACCAGGTCTCCAACTTTCCATCAAATTGAAATCCCATAGCTAGTTTTGCTCTGAAAGCCTTGCAGCAAGCTGACTGGGTGCAAATATGTGTCAGAGCTGTGGAAATGTTGCATTTTGATTTTTTTCAATATTTTACACTAGAAATAATTTTCACTAAGCCATCTGGGGGATAAAGGAGACAGAGTGTCAGATTTAAGGGGAAAAATCACTTTTCCCTCCTTATTATCTGTCCAACTCAGAAAGCAATGAAAAAAAAAATCCTACTATTTGGGGGAGAAAAAAAAAAGAATTGAAAAAAGAAATAGGCATCTTAACAAGCCCCATGAGGTTTAACAAGGGAAATGCTGCACAACTAGCAAATCTCTCCAGCCAAGCCATGCTCAGAGGTCCAAGGCTAACTTCATTTTACAAGTTACTGTTCTTCCTGAAGGAAAAGCTGGTTCAGGGCACCTCCCAGGTGTCCTTTCTGTGACTGGCCCTGTGAGGGTGGAGTTTGCCAAGTCACATTGCCATGCAGATGGAGCTTATAATGCTCAGCTTCATCCAAAACGAGATGAGAAGGATAAGCATTTGCTTTCCTACAGTTTACAAGAAAGACAGGATCTCCTCTCTGCAGAGGTAAAGGATTTTAATGCCACTCCATGCTCTCTAAACTGATTGGTGACTCCATACCATGCCAAGGGTGCTTCTCTAGTGCTTTTAGTGTCCACTCTCTGGTGGACAAGATGTGTTCAGGACTAGCATTGCTCTTCATTTTCCAAACCACATTCACCCACAAAGCCTAGCCAAAGTTTTCTCCAGCCTGTCCTCGTTGGGATGGTTGACTTTGCCCAGCTTGGCTGGCCACCAGAAAGCTAACGCTGGGCTAGCTGACTATGAACCGCTCTCAATGATCTTGCACAGGGGATATCACCTTGCTTTTGAGCCTTCAGTACAGTAGCTAAACTTCCACAGTCCAGGGAAGGGTCCTGGCATTTCTGTATTCTTCTAGCATACAGAATCTTTTTGCTCTGTTATTCAGACTAAGAAGTGGGATATATGATATGTGTTTGCAACAGACTCTTATGCCTCAGCAGTTGGCACATCAGTCAGCCCAGGACTGCAGCAATGGAGAAAAGAGCAGGTTATGAGAAAGGCTCACCAGCCCTGCAACCCTACAGGAGAGTGGCATTTCATTTTCCACTCCATCACATAACAATTTGCAGCCTGGCAGAACTTGTCACTGTGGAAATTCAATCAGAAGAAGACAGAGAGTTAAGGATGTTCAGTGTGATGTGATCCATGCTTCATTCATCGCTGCTGAATCCGTGGATTTCACTGCAAGGGAAGCAGATAGCCTTTGAGATTGGCAGTGTTAACCTTACCTCCTACCCCACAGTCAAGGGTGAACGAAGTTACTAGTAATCATAGAGGTATTCAGGCTAGGATGAAGCTTGGTAGGTCTGTAGCCTGACTCAAAGCAGGACATACATATATATGTATATGAATGTGTGTGTACGCATTATGCCTCGAGACATGGCATTTGGGGACCGCATTTTGGCCAACATAAGAGAGTAAATCTCATCCCATCCCACTCACCCCCTCCAAAAAAAAACACCACAACAACAACAACAACAAAAAAAAGCAGACAGAGGTAAGATGTAGTCTGGGGATACCTCATCATCTGTTTTACAGCAGTAAGAAGAAAGTATATCACCTCAGCAAGGCTTCTGCAGCTGGTAATTGCAATCTTTTGCAGCTGCATGCACACACACTCATTTCAGAACAGTCCTTTCAAGGAAAAGGCTTTTTTAATTGATATAGTGTTGACACATGTAGATTTGATTTATGTTTTGTTTCCTTTTTTCCTGTCTTCCTTCTCAAATTTTAAGAGGGAGGAGAATGATGAGAGATAGGCCGCACGGTGCCCCCTACAGACTATTGTTGTGAGGATTAGGAAGCTGGGGTGCCTGTTTGCAAGGTGAGCTGTGGCAGCCATGCCCTGCATCACCTGCCCACAGAGGTGGCTCAAGAGATAAGTGCGAGGAGGAGATGTCTTCCCCCTGTATTTATAGCTTTACCTCAGGTACAGCCAGCTCAGCCTGGGATGTTTAAAGAAAGAGGTGGAGGTGGATAGTCATGACACCGAGGGGGTCATGAACCACTGATATTTTTTTCCAGATGAGGATTTGTTTCCTCATCCTTGTCCTACACACACAGACACCCACTCCCATCTCCGGCAAGGCCAGAAATAGCCCCCAGCACACACCCCAACTCTCACGCACCAGCATTGGGCTGATCACAGAGAGGAACATTTAAGCTTCTCCTTTTCTCTGGTGTTGCAAAATCCTGTAGCAAGAACCTGCCAGCTCACAAATGTTGAGCAAGGCAACGCATGTTAGCGATGACACAGGAGAGAAGTTTTAGCCACAGTCTTGCCTCAGGCTGCCCCGTCCCAGATTTGCCACTGCATCGAGTCACACCTCTGCAACTCCCATGCGTGAGAGGAAGAGAACCAAGAAGACCATAGGAAGGTGGGTCTTCGGGACACAGCATCACTAGCAGTAATCTAACCCAGGGCACATCTGTCCTGGGTCCTGCAGAGTGATCTCCAGATCATCTATGTATGTGCTAGGGAAAGGGCTCTCAAATCTTCTCTCACCAGTGAGATTTGCAAAAGATGAAGCACCCAAGAGTCAAAAGGTGATGTGGGTTTGATCAGTAAATTTGATCTTCTGGAAGATCTACAATGCAGCAATTGTTAGTTGTTAATAATGTTATTGTTAATAATGAACTCAACCTAGCATCTTCCAACACTCATATAAGTCTCCGTATAGATACATACATACAAATATACAGCATACTAATTCTAGGCTTGACAGCCTTCCCCAGAAGTCCACCCACTCACTCCTGAGAGCAGGTCCACACAACTGATGAGCCTTGATCATGGTGGAAACAAGAAGTAGTGTTCCTTTGATTTACATGCATATCAGCAATGGACTTTCACTAAAAACAGTGATGACCAACCTAGCTCTGACCACAGTTCCCATGACCATTCTGTGATTCTGTGAACATGCAAAGGAGACAGGATCATTGTCTTCCGTTCAGTGTTGACTCTGGTCCCTTGTTTACAGCTGTCTCTGACATTTCAAGTCAGGCAGCGAATGCAGCAAAAAACTAGAAGGCTCAGTGTTCAGGCAAGTTCCAGCAGCTTGCCAAGTGCCATGAATCAGCCAAGCAGAGGGAAGTGCCAAGCTCTTGGCAGGGGAACTTTCAGTAATGCTCTTAGCCTGTTGCAAGTACAAAGTAACACAGCCCACAGTGGAGGGTGGTTGAATCAAGTCACGATTTCTACATGTTTGTTCAGAGTGAAAAGCCCAGAAAGACGATCACCAAAGCTGACATCCAGCAGCTTGTGACAGTGGGGTGAACTGCAATTCATTTATGCCCTTAGACATTGGCATTTCAACATGAAAACGCAATACTCTTCATTTCAGGAGCTCATGACCTTCAACCAGTCATTTACTCTGGCATGGCCACTGTTTTTCTTTCATGTTGTTCAGAGATGCTAGTTAATAAATACAATTAAAGTGGCAAAAGTGTGACCATTTACATCTATCTGCAACCCTACTTTTTTCTTAGTCTCCCAGCAACAAGAATTTTATGCCTATCCATCTGGGCCTCAAGCCAGGAGGATAATGCTCACGAGCAATGTTCCTCAGGGGTGAGTATTGGGGACGGTCCTCTTTAATATCTTTATTGATGATCCAGATGAGGGGATTGAGTGAACCCTCAGCAAATTTGCAGACAACACCAAGCTGGGAGGAAGAGTTGATCTGCTTGAGAGAGGAAGGCTCTGCAGAGGGATCTGGACAGGCTGGGTTGAAGGGCTGAGGCCAACTGTATGAGGTTCAACAAGGCCAAGCGCCGAGTCCTGCACTTAGATCACAACAACCCCATGCAGCGCTACAGGCGTGGGGCAGATTGGCTGGAGAGCTGTGTGGCATAAAAGGATCTGGGGATGTTGGTGGACAGCCAGCTGAACATGAGCCAGCAGTGTGCCCAGGTGGCCAAGAAGACCAACAGCATCCTGGCTTGTATCAGGAATCATGTATCCAGCAGGACTGGGGAAGTGCTCCCTGCTGATGAGGCCGCACCTCAAATCCTGCGTTCAGTTTTGGGCCCCTCACTACAAGAAAGATATTGAGGTGATGGAGCGTGTCCAGAAAAGGGCAACGAAGCTGGTGAAGGGGCTGGAGCACAGACCTTATGAGGAGTAGCTGTGGGAGCTGGGGTTATTTAGTGTGGAGAAGAGAAGGCTCAGGGGAGACCTTATCGCTAAGAGGTTGTAGTGAGCCAGGGGTTAATCTCTTCTCCAGAGTAACTACCAATATACAAGAGGAAATGGCCTCAAGTTGCACAAAGGGAGGTTCAGATTAGATATTAGGAAAAGTTTCTACACAGAAAGAGTAGTCAAGCATTGGAACGGGCTGCCCAGGGAAGTGGTGGAGTCGCTATCTCCGGCAGTGTTCAGGAAACATGCAGATAAGGCACTCAGGGACATGGTTTAACAGCCATTGTGTTGAAGGGTTCACAGTCGGACTCGATGACCTTGAAAGTCCTTTCCAACCATGATTCTGATTCTATAAAAGGGAGAAGCAAAGAGCATAGGCAAACCTACCAAAAGCACAATTATGGAGCCCATTCACCACTGCCCAGTCCTTCCACAGATAAACCATGAAAAGAGATAAGCACATATGAGTGAAGACAGAATTAGAAAAATAACAAGAAAGGGCATCTGAGAGGTTTGGCATGATGATTCACTCAATTAGCCAGGTTACTGAGACAGCAGCACAGCAGACCAACATCTGCATAATCACTCATCTCATGACTAATAGGAACGTGCTGTCTCAACACACTGCCCTCGTTAGGAATGGGGAGTGTAACTCCTGAAGGAACATCCAACCATCAAACACCCAACTCACCTGGCTGAAAGTGGTAGTGGATCTGGCTTTGTGCTTGTGGTAAACTCATTAAACTGTGGCAATGGTAGAAGGTGGCCTTTCCCCTGGAAGGGAGCGCAGGGCACAGAAGACACACTCCTGGTGAGGACATTTAAGGCCACTAAACCACTTGAGTGGGATCTTGTAGTTATCACGAGTTCTTGTTTTCATGCAGTTCTGCTTGGCTGTGAGTGTACACATGCGCCGCACTAAAGTCAACTTTCTGCAAGTTGTCTCATCTCCTTGGAATGCACCAGAGCCCTAGAAATTTCACCCCTTTACTAGGCAGCTGTGCCTCCCTTTGGAAGTTTTCGTCCTGTTTTCCATTAAGTGGTTTCTTACCAAGACTGAAACTTGGCACTATTAGGACTATACAAAACATGAAGTTTCTCCATCATTCACCTCTGCACCTTCATCCACTCTCACGGCTCCTTCTCTCAGTCTGGCAACTTCCCCTGCTACCTGGAGATTTAAATTTTTTAAGGGGATTCTGCTCTTCCCTACAGGTCTTCCACAATGAAAAAAACCAAAGACCCCTCTTACGTGCCAGCCCAAGTCTCTCTCTTACTTTCTGCTTGTTGAAGCTTCCTTGTTTCTTGCACCAGAGCTTTTAGTCTCAGCATTTCAAAACACTTAAAAGCTACATTTTTTTTCTAGATCCATAGCTATGCTTCCCTGTAAAACTTGCATCAGTCCTAAATGTGGTGGGATGCAGGGACATGCCTGAGTGGAAGATCCCATCAGTCTTGCGCACACACTCTTGAATTTACAGGTTCGCTTCTGGGGAAGCTTCCACACTCAAGGAATAAAAGCAGGCTCTGTGGACAAGACCCATGTACCATAAAACTACACAAGTGCTACAGCATAGGGCCCTTTTTCCGACATTATCAGTTATCCACTTCACATCATTTATCTATTTTACTGTTAATATCTCACTAAACTATTCTGCTAAGTAGGTCATTGTTATCAGTCATCTCATTTGCCCCTCTTCCCTTCTTTTTTTGCTGGCACAACAGCCCCCATGTCTCCACAGTCCAAACTGATCTTAGTTCAATAAGCAAGTTCCCCTGCAAGTTATCTTTTTAAGTGTTCTTGGGTGCCGATCCTCTCTGCCTGCCACTTTAAACGTGTTTGCCCTGATTAGACATTCAAATTGAAGGCTGACCTTTCCAAAAGCAATTGTTGCAAAACACATTGTTTCCATGGCTTTCAAAAGCAAGACCAGCCTCCTCCAGTGAACACAGGCAAGAAATGTTGCCAAGATGCTGGGGACAGGTAAATCACTGGACAGGACAGTGGAAACACTGCTCTCCTGCAAACTGGGCCTCATATTCTTTTCACTACCTTCTGTGCATGATAGACTAGTTCACTAAAAGAAAGCCTTCCACATCCAGCACGGCAGATGCTCATCACAAAGAGAACTACACATTAAGGATTAATTAAATTTTAATGTTTACAGTAGTCACTTTAGAGGGATGCCAACATTTTTTATTTATTTATTTTTAGGAATTCAGATGTGGGAGTTGTTTTATTGAGAAAGTTTGGAGAATACAATCTTGGAAACAACTGCTCCAAAACACAATTATAAAGGAAAATAAAGTAGAGATCATACTGTGCTTTAAAGGAAGGTTACATAGTTTAACTTGCATAGCAAAAGCATACATAAGTGTTTGAGTTAACAGGGACAGACACAGTCCATCTCAGTTCAGGTTATTGCCTTTTTTTCTTTTTTTTTTTTTTAATCTGAGTCACAAGTTGCTGGTCTCTGCTGGAACCAAGTGAGACTTACTGGCAGGTGTTTTTCAGCAGTCTAGTTTGGTTTAGCCAAGGAACAGAGTACACTACAAAGTTGCAAGTGACACGCTATGGAGAAAAGAAAGAGAAAGTTACCAGATTGCATAAAACAGAGCATCATTGACCCTTTTTTCTCTCTACACACAGACTTAACTGCATTTCAGTGAACAAGAATATATGCCATTCTTGTTGCCTTCCAAATTATTTGTATTTTCTTACTTCGTGTTCTGTAATACTACTCTTGTGAATATGTGCTCCATACTAACCACTTCTCTCAAACATTAACAGGAAAGCTGAGCAAACAGCTTCTGAACATCAGATTACTTCCTCTGCTCACTTTTAAGTTCCTATTGCTGGAAAGTTTTCAGCCAGGGCCATATTGATGTAATTCCTCAAACATGGGTAAGTACATTTGTGCCACTAACTCATTTGCGCACGTCTACCCCATCATTCCTCAACTCCAGCTACAGCAGCAATACACAACAAGTTTCTATCGAGGTGCTTAATGGGGCACTTGAATGAAGTTACAGTTTCCACCTGTGCAGGTACATTCAGCAGAGAAATGGCACCTATCACAGTGATTAACACCAGTAATGAAATTCTATGGGACTAGACTCTGATTAGATCAAAGCAGAAACACATACAGTGCTCTCTTGTCTGAGAGGCTGACGTGGTCCTTAAAGAGTTTTTGTAGTCAGACAAGATTTGGACCTAATTTGGCTTGGTGGGTACGGAGAATTGAGGTATCCTACCATTCACTATCAGCCCTTGGCCAGAGTGCTATCAGCAGTTATGTGTGCCCAAAGGAAAAAAAGGTCAAGCTTGTTTGTATCACCATGAGACAACAGGAGCAGGGAGGATTCAGGGACGCCGGGCACTAGGCCAGAAGACCTGAAATCAATCTTGGTTAGCAAGTTTTCTCCTGCATATTCCTAGGATCAAAGGCACAAGCAATTTCAGGGGACTGAGGCACACACTCCATGCACTACAGCCTCAAGTCCATGCTTAGGGAAGAGGCTAAAAGACCACATTTACTTTGTTAACATTGTCTGGCCAGGCAAGTTGTGCAGTGGCTCCATCTCAGTAAGCATAAAGTCTCTGATCTTGGCTGGGGTAGACAAGTGACACCACTCGTAACTCTGCTCTAGACCAGTTGGAGCTAAGAGGTTGAAAGCCCAGGGAGCAGCACACGCCATTTTGGAGCCTACCTTAGCCATCCCTGGTGCCTCATGGAAAGCACAGCTCTGGATATCAGATACTGACTTTGGGCAGTTTGTCCGGCCAACCTCAGCTTCAATAATATACTTGATTCCAGCCACGACCTGCAAGGAGACAACAGACAGAAGTGGATTTACTTATAGCACGTACAGGAGATCTCTCCACAGAGAGGAGTCTAAGAGAAAGTAAGGTAGTTTTGTGATTACATTATTTAAACCCAACTAAAAAGAGCAGACAAGATGGCATGCAGCAACTTTCACAAAAACAAACAAAAAAAAAGAACACTTTACATCTGTTAAAAGACCAGAAGACAGAGTAAGTGGCTAAATTCAGCACAGCTTTCTTAACCAGTAAACAAAGTCACGTGCCAGTTCATAAGCAGCACTGGCAAATTACTATCATCTTCAGCAACTCAAACGCTAGCAAAGGCATCCATGAGCTATGACTGATGTTTTTATCTGA